>CM050511.1:122102640-122220140 GCA_027563665.1 Antrozous pallidus | reverse complement strand
TTCCCCACCCCCACCCAACCCCCAAAATCCCCCCACCCCACCCCATCCCATCCCCACCCCCACCCCCCACACTCCCCCCACCCTGACCCCCACTCCCCCCACCCCCCACCCCACCCCTATCCCCACCCCACTCCCCCCACTCCCCCACCCCCACTCCCAAACCTACCCCCACCCCAACCCCACCCCTCCACTCCTACCCCCACCCCACCCCTATCCCCACCCCCACCCCATCACCTCTACCCCCTACCCACACCCAACCCTACCCCACCCCACCCCACCCCACTCCCCCCCATCCCCGCTCCCCCCACTCTCCCAACCCCTCCCCCATCCACCGCTCCACCCCTACTCCCACGCCCACCCCTACCCCCACCCCCACCCCATCACCTCTACCCCCTACCCACACCCAACCCTACCCCACCCCACCCCACCCCACTCCCCCCCACCCCCGCTCCCCCCACTCCCCCAACCCCTCCCCCATCCACCGCTCCACCCCCACCCCCACGCCCACCCCTACCCCCACCCCCACCCCATCACCTCTACCCCCTACCCCCACCCAACCCTACCCCACCCCACCCCACTCCCACCCACCCCCGCTCCCCCCACCCCTACCCCTACCCAACCCCCACACTCCCCCCACCCCACCCTGACCCCCACCGCAGTCCACAGGCTGAGCCCAGCCCAGCGTGGCAGCCGGGGGGGCTGGACCCTTGGAGCTGAGCGGTCGGACAAGGCTGGGTCGCCGGGGGGCGGGGGGGGAGGGCCGCTGCCTGCAGGCTGTGGGCGGGGGTCCCTGTAACAGGGCGCTCTGTGGACACGGACGCTCACTGCCCTGAGAGACACGCTGGGGCCGAGAGGTGGGGGACGCAGGCTCTGAGCCTAGAGCCGCCCCTCGAGGCCGCAGGGATCTGGGGGGGGGGCGGGGGGCGGGTCTCGGGAGAGGGGGTGGAGGTGTCCGGAGCCCAGCGCCGTCCGTCCAGGGAACGCCGGTGGCTCGTGGGGTTCGAGACCCAGACGCCCGGCTCCCGGCCAGGGGCGGCCGCGGTGGACACGCCCCAGGGGGCCACGGAGTGAGGCAGCGTCGGCGGGCGGCCACACCCGGGCCCCACGGCTCCAGGCCGGGTGGCAGCACCAGGCCCCCCAGCTGCCCTCAACTCTGCCCCCGCCCCCGAGTCTCCACCTTCGGTCCCTCTGCTCCGGCCTCGCTCTCGGGGGCTGGCGGGGCTCTGGGCGGGGATGCGGTCGGCATGTGACGCCCCGGGGCTCGCCCTCGCCCACGAGACCCGGGAGCCGCGCCCCACCCTGATCGTGGACTGCAGACCCCTCTCCGAGCCCAGCCCGCAAGCTCACGCTGGGCCCTCTGCGCCCTGCCCCAGTTTGCTCTTCCCGGGGCCAGGCCCCCCGCCTTGCCCGGACCCCCGCCGAGGTGCAGAGACGGGCACGTGCTGTAAACTTTATTCCGTTCAGTAGAGACACAGGCAAGCAACGGCGACCGGACAGCAAAGCTCACAGACTCGGACGGGCTCCCGCCAACCGCTGCCTCCTGCCCTCCGGGGTCCGGGGGGCCAGCTCAGCCCTTGGTCCTGCAGCACCTCCCCCCCTGCCGGGTTCCAGCTCCCCTGCCAGCCTCTCCCGCCAGGGGAGGGGGCCTCCTGCCGGCCAAGGGGCCCGGGCAGCCGGGGGCATCCTGCGCGCCCACTGCCGGCCAGGCTCGCCCCGGGGGCGCCGGCTGGCGGGGCGGGCAGTCCTGCTCGTCGACGGGGGGGCCGGGGCTCCGGAGCTGAGCCCTGAGGTGAGCGTGGGTGAGGGCGGGGGAGGGGGGAGCTCAGACAGAGGAATGAGGTGCAGGGCGGGCGGTGGGGGGGGCTCTCATCCGCCCGCGTCGGCATCACACACAGAGGACGGGGCCGGGGAGGGCTTGTCCGGGGGCAGCGGCCGCCCCGGGCCCCGGGAGCAGGAGGAGGCCCCTGAGGCTGGGGTTCAGCCGGCCCCGCCGGCCCGTGGCTCTGTCCCCGGGCGGCCGGAGCGCCCCGTGTGCTGAGGACCGGCGGTCCCTCGTCCTGCCGCGGCCGGCCCCGGGGCTCACAGCACCACCTCGGGGGCGATGCTGAAGAGGAGGTCGTCGTTCCCGCGCCGCACCTCCAGCAGCAGCGGCGACTCCGTCAGCACGGCCTCCTGCAGCTCGCTCGAGTCCGCCAGCGGCCGCCCGTTCACCTTGACGATGACGTCGCCGTCCTGGATGCCCCCTCTGCACCGAGACACGGGCGTGGTCAGCGTGCATCCCGGGAGCCTGCCCCCCGCACCCCCGGGCACAGGAGGTCAGCGTGCATCCCCGGAGCCCGCCCCCCGCCCCCCACCCCGGGCACAGGAGGTCAGCGTGCATCCCCGGAGCCTGCCACCCCCCCCCACCCCCGGGCACAGGAGGTCAGAGTGCATCCCCGGAGCCTGCCACCCCCCCCTACCCCCGGGCACAGGAGGTCAGCGTGCATCCCCGGAGCCTGCCACCCCCCCGCCCCCCCCACCCCCGGGCACAGGAGGTTAGCGTGCATCCCCGGAGCCTGCCACCCCCCCCACCCCCCGGGCACAGGAGGTCAGAGTGCATCCCCGGAGCCTGCCACCCCCCCCACCCCGGGGCACAGGAGGTCAGCGTGCATCCCCGGAGCCTGCCACCCCCCCGCCCCCCCACCCCCGGGCACAGGAGGTCAGCGTGCATCCCCGGAGCCTGCCACCTCCCCCACCCCCCGGGCACAGGAGGTCAGAGTGCATCCCCGGAGCCTGCCCCCCACCCCGGGCACAGGAGGTCAGAGTGCATCCCCGGAGCCCGCCCCCCACCCCGACACAGGAGGTCAGCGTGCATCCCTGGAGCCTGCCACCCCCCCCACCCCCGGCACAGGAGGTCAGAGTGCATCCCCGGAGCCTGCCACCCCCCCCACCCCCGGCACAGAAGGTCAGAGTGCATCCCCGGAGCCTGCCACCCCCCCAACCCCCGGCACAGGAGGTCAGAGTGCATCCCCGGAGCCTGCCACCCCCCCCACCCCTGGCACAGGAGGTCAGAGTGCATCCCCGGAGCCTGCCACCCCCCCCACCCCCGGCACAGGGAGCCAGCCGCCCCCCGCTCTCCCGGGGATACCTCTGAGACGGGGAGTTGGGCACCACCTCCTGCACGTAGATGCCGCTGCTGACCTCGGGGAAGTCTGGGCTGCTGGCCTTCAGCTCCTCCACCACACTGCGGACACAGAGCGCTGCGGCTCCCGGGGCGGCCCTCACCCCCGCGACGGGCCTGCCGGCCCACACGCCCCCTGGCACCCCCTCTCCCTGCGGGCCTGCTCTCGCTGTGCCCCCTCCACACGGCCCCTCGCACCCCCTCTCCGAGCGGCCCTGCTCTGTGCCCCCTCCACACGGCCCCTCGCACCCCCTCTCCGAGCGGCCCTGCTCTGTGTCCCCTCCACACGGCCCCTCGCACCCCCTCTCCGAGCGGCCCTGCTCTGTGTCCCCTCCACACGGCCCCTCGCACCCCCTCTCCGAGCGGCCCTGCTCTGTGCCCCCTCCACATGGCCCCTCGCACCCCCTCTCCGAGCGGCCCTGCTCTGTGTCCCCTCCACATGGCCCCTCGCACCCCCTCTCCGCGCGGCCCTGCTCTCGCTGTGCCCCCTCCACACGCCCCCTGGCACCCCCTCTCCCTGCGGGCCTGCTCTTGCTGTGCCCCCTCCACACGGCCCCTCGCACCCCCTCTCCGCTCGGCCCTGCTCTCCTCTGTGCCCACTCCCACCCCCTCTTCGTGCGGCCCTGCTCTCGTGGGGGACATGATGGTTGAGGGTCTTGAGATGAGGCTCCTGACCGGGTGGGCCTGAACCAAAGCGGGTGTTTTGCAGGAGGAGGAAGGGGTGCTCGGAGACAGACAGCAGGGAGAGCAGCCACGGGCCGTCAGAGGCGGGGGCCGGAGTGCCGCGGCTGCGACCCCAGGACGCCGAGAGCCCGGGAGCCGGAGGGCCAGGACCTGCCCCGCCCTGGCCGTGGACTTGGTGCTTTCGGAAGCGAGAGGAAATGAACTTCCTGCCGTTCGTACCAGGTGCCCAGGACCCACCATGGCCGCCACGGGGACCTCATCCCAGAGGCTTCCTGGAGGCGGCACCCAGCGAGTCCGAGGGAGAGGCCCCCCCCCCCCGGCAGGCCCCCAGGGGGCCTGGCCTGAGCACCCAGTGTCTGACGGGCCCCCGGGCACCTGCAGGGGGCGCACCTGACCCGGACAACCCACCTGGGCGTGATGGTCCTCATGCGGATGCCGATGAAGCGCTTCTTCCAGTCTGAAAGGGACGGGGGGTTAGACCCTCGTGGGGAGGGCAGAGTGGGCAGGCAGATGCCCCCAAGAGAGCCGCAGGGCTGAAGGGAAGTGGAGGGTGGATGCCACCGGGTAAGGTCTGAGGGCAGAAGGGTGACCCTCCTTGGGACCCTGGCTGTGACTTCTGACTTCAGGGGGGTGATTAGCTTGCCTCCCTCCCCCCAGGGAGAGTCCCCTGTACCTATGGAGGCCTCCCACACGGATGCCCCTGGAAACCCGTGAGTGGGCACAGGGCCGGGCATCCCGGTGTGGATGGGGGTGAGGAGACAGAGGCTGGGTGGAGGGCCACTTCCAAGGATCGGGGGCCTGGGCTCCGCTCTCCTGGATACAGGTTACCCTGCCCGGCAGTCTGCAGGGCCAAGGGCAGAAAGAGGAAATACTTCGGGATGGGCAGATAGAGGGTAGGAAGGGTGGATGGATGGGTGAATAGGTAGATGAATGGGTGGATGGATGATGGATGGATGGATGGATGGATGGATGGATGGATGGATGGATGGATAGGTGGATAAATAGATGGGTGGGTAGGTGGATGGATGGATGGATGGATGGATGGATAGGTGGATAAATGGATGGATGGGTGGGTGGGTGGGTGGATGGATGGATGGATGGATAGGTGGATAAATGGATGGGTGAGTGGATGGATGGATGGATGGATGGATTGGTAGGTGGGTGGATAGGTGGCTGGCTGGATGGATAGATGGATGGGTGAGTGGGTGGATGGATTGATGGATGGATGGATGGCTGGTTGGGTGGGTGGGTGGATGGATGGATGGATGGATGGATGGATAGGTGGATAAATAGATGGGTGGGTGGATGGATGGATGGGTGGGTAGGTGGATGGGTGGGTGGATGAGTGGATGGATGGATGGGTGGGTAGGTGGGTGGGTGGATAGATGGATGGGTGGGTGGATGGATGGATGAATAAATGGGTGGGTGGGTGGATGGATGGATGGGTGAATAAATGGGTGGGTGGGTGGGTGGATGGATGGATGGATGGATGAGTGAATGGGTGGGTGGGTGGGTGGGTGGGTGGATGGGTGAATAAATGGGTGGGTGGGTGGGTGGATGGATGAATAAATGGGTGGGTGGGTGGATGGATGGATGGGTGAATAAATGGGTGGGTGGGTGGATGGATGGATGGATGGATGGGTTGGTAGGTGGGTGGATGGGTGGCTGGCTGGATGGATAGATGGATGGGTGAGTGGGTGGGTAGACGGAGGGATGGATGGATGGATGGATGGATGGGAGAATGGATGGGTGGATGGATAGATGGATGGGTGAGTGGATGGATGGAGAGATGGATGGGTGGATGGATGAGTGGGAGAATGGATGGATGGATGGATAGATGGATGGGTGGATGGATGAGTGGGAGAATGGATGGATGGATAAATAGATGGATGGGTGAGTGGATAGATGGATAGATGGATGGGTGGATGGATGGATGAGAGGATGGGTGGATAGATGGGTGGATGGAAGAAAGGAAGGAAAGAACGGAGGGAGGGAGGGAGGGAGGGAGGACGGACCAGGTTCTGGCAGTCACAGAGCAGCTCAGACACAGAGAGTCTGGGGAGCCCAGGGAGTCGGCGGTGGGAGGTGGTCAGAGCTCTCCAGCTGGTCTGGAGGGTGGGGAGTGCACATGGCCATGAAGTGAGGCGAGAAGAGAGATCTGAGAGAGACTGAGGCTCAGGACCTGGGGCAGGTTGGGAGTGAGTGGGGCACCCCGCACGGGACAGCGGGCCCACTGGAGGCGCTGGGCCGAGCCCCGCATAGCTTCCTGGCCGCGCCAGCCCAGTGCCCTACCTTTGCCGTGCTTATCCTGGAACTCGGTGAGGAAGCGCGCGATGCGGTCCGAGGGGATGGCGAAGGAGATGCCCGCCGCCACCTTGAGTGTGTTGATGCCGATGACCTCGCCGTCCTGGGCACGGGGAGGGAGGAAGGTGGTCACTCCGGGGCCCAGGAAGCTCCGCCCTCAACGGCAACGCACCGTGTCTGGCCCACGCGCCCCGGCCGTCCACCCGCCGAAGAGCCCCTGCCCAGAGGCTGTCCCGGAGGTGCCCTCGGCTCACACCCGGGTCAGGGACCCCTGCTCCCCACTGTGTCCTCCACGTCCCCCCCTCGTGCTGGCACCCTTAGAGGCAGTGTCCACTGACCCCGGACACCCCTGGGCAGGGTCCCGAAACAGGGCTGTGACGAGGACTGTGGGACCAAGTTCTCCTCGGCCCCTTCCTCTGGAAACGGGGGGCGGGGGGGTAAGGGGGGCCAGGGAAGCTCTGTAGCACCCCCAGTCCCTCCTCCCTCCATGTGGAGCCGGCCTCCCACCCTGACCCTGTCCTGACCCCCACAGGCTGGGACCCCACCCACCTGGGCTGTGCCGCTCCCAGAATTCCTTTCTCCTGCATGTCCCCATCCACCTGACCTCAGTCCCCACCGCCAGATCAGGGCTGCCTCCTCCAGGCAGCCCTCCCTGCCCGGCGTCCCTCAGAGCTCACTCCCTGCCCCTCACGTGCACCTGGGCCTGACCATGTGTGAAAGCGCCCCCAGTGGGGGCCCCCCCAGGTGGAGACACCTGACAATCCCCGGGGCCTAGGAGCTGCGGACTGAGCGTTCTGGTTGACCCTGAAGTCTCACCCGGGGCGGGAATGAGCCTGACTGTGGGGCCCAGGACAGACCTGGAGGAGGGGACCTGGAGGAGGGAGAGGGAATGAGGACATCCCTCCTCTTGCATGTAAACTTGAGGACAGGGAGGTGCAGCGGATGGCGCCCCAGCCTTGTCTCCTGCCCCAGGCCCTCGAGGGCACCCGCCTGGGCTGCTCTGGGCCACCCTTCCTCCTCTGATGGCTACCCGCACTCCTGAGGGCTTGGGGGCTCCGGGCAGCGGCGGTTCTGAGTCCCGGCCTCCCAGCCTCCCGCCCAGCTGCATTCCTGACCCTCATCCCCGTTTCCAGACGTGCCCCCTCCTGTGAACGGAGCCCAGAGAAGCAGAGGCCGCCCCAGGGCCACTCACCAGGTTCACCAGGGGTCCCCCGGAGTTGCCGTACTGCGGGGGAGGAGATGCAATGTTAGCTGAGCCCCGAGCCCCTGCCCAGCGCCCCCCAGGCTCTGCTGTCCGGCTCTCACACCGACAGCACAGCCGGAGCCAAGGTTATGCCCGGCAGCAGGGACGGCCCCGCCACGTCCCCACTGCACAGGTCAGAAGGCTGAGGCCACGGGGGCCACGCGGCCACGTGGCCGGCCGAGGACGGGTCCGGCCCGGGCAGTGCTCTCGCACACACCTCCAGGCTCCCTGCACGCTCGCTCCCGTGTCCCCACCACCCGGGGCTGGACAACACGGAGCGGCCAATTGATGGGACACAAACTCTCATCCTGGGACCTCGAGGAGCCGCGACAGAAACCAACATTTCCAGCCGATGGCCCGAACCACGGCGGGCCCAGGGGCAGGTGCTGGGCGTGGGGCAAAGGGCTTTGGGGGGCAGAGTGCCATCCTTACTCTCCTAAGAACGAAGACAGGCTGACTAGGGAGCGCAGTCTGGGCAAAGGTAACTCAGGGGCGTGGCTGTGCCTCTCGGCCCCGAAGGGCCGTCCCCAGGCGGGGCCGTGGCCCGGGACCCCGGGGCAGGCCGGTACCCGGGACTCTGCGGCCAGTGGGGCGGGAGGGCTCCGGGGGCCGCGGAGGGGCTCACGTTGATGATGGCGTCCGTCTGGACGTAGTCCATGTCCGAGTCGCGCAGGCCCAGCTCCCGGCCGTCGCGCTGGGCGGTGCTCACGATGCCCGTGGTCACCGTGTTCTGCAGGGCGAAGGGGCTGCCGATGGCCACCACGAACTCGCCGGCGCGCAGGTCTGCCGAGCGGCCCAGCTGCAGCGCCGGCAGCTTTTTCTGGGGACGAGGGGGCGACACGGAGCGGGGCTCAGCGGGGCACGCTCGCTGCGGGCCGCAGCCAGGCCCCCAGACGCGGTGAGAAGGCCGAGGCCAGCCGAGGCCAGGCGGACCTCCAGCTGAGCCCGGCGGGCAGCCCCGGAGCGGAGGCGCGGCCCCCTGGGACCGAGGTCTCCCAGGAGCTCAACGTGAGGGGGACGCATCAGGCCCATCAGCTGGTCACAGGTCCCTCTGAAACCCTGTTAGGAGCTACGGACGCTGCCCCCCCGGAAGTGCACCCGACACAAACTGAGGCCCATGATGGGGAGACCCGCGACCCCAGTCCTGGGATCCTCGGGCTTTGGGGGAGCCAAGCCCCCTCTTCCCGCCTGCAGTGGTGGCCGGAGGGATAGGTGCCCTGGGCCTGGGAGGGGCCTGGGAGGCAGTGACGGGCAGCCCCACTCCGGCCAGCAGGAGGCAACCTTGCTCTCGTCTGATCTGACCTGCGAAGGGACAAACAGCTGGTCCCTTGGGCCTCGTCCGCCTCCCGCGCCACCCCCGGCTGTCCGGGGGAAGGCCGGCTGCCAAGTCTCTCCGCTCCGGAGTCTGTAAGTCCCCCCACGCCGCCGCCCCGCGCCCGCTCACCTTGGGGTGGATCTTGATGGTGGCGATGTCCGACTTCTTGTCGATGTCTTTGATGGTGGCCTCGTACGTGTCGCCGCTCTGCAGCTGCACCTTGAGCTGCTGGCGGCCGGAGACGGTGTTGCTGCTGGACGCCACGTGCGCGTTGGTGACGATCAGGCCGGCCTCCGACACCAGGAAGCCGGAGCCGCTGGACAGCGGCACGTTGCGGCCGAACAGCGGGTGTCTGCGGGCGGACACGGGGTCAGGGGTCGGGGCCTGGGTGCGGGGTCGGCCCCGGTGACAGCCTAGCCGGCGCGGGGGTGGGGGGGAAGGGGGTGAAGAAGCTGAGTGTAGGGTCCCCCACGCCCAGGTGCAAATGCTGGCTGTGCCACGGACTGGCCGTGGCCTTGAGGGGCCTCGGTCTCACCCACGTGACAGCCACAGGGGAGGCCCACATCCCCAGCTTACAGTTTGGGGTGAGCCGCATGTGGCTCTGGAGCCGAGGCTTGCCGATCATGGCTTTAAGCTATTTACTAATAGCTTCTCTGAGCTAAACCCGCAGCACCTGCTCCAGAAAGTTGGCCGCATGAATGAATGAATGAATGAATGAATGAATTGCAGCCCCACCCCTGTGCCCAGCCGGGGCCTGTAGCGCTTCGAGGTGTGCGGGTGCCGGAGTCCCAGGGGACGTCCCTCCCAGGGCGCAAGCAGCCAGGAGTCGGGGTGAGGTCCACCTGACCTTAAGCCACTCGGGCTGCTCCTGCCCCCAGGAGCCCAGCTCGGGACCAGATGGAGGGGTGCGGGGCGGGGGGCGGGGGGGGTCGCACCTCAGGAAGAGCTCGATGTGGACCACGGCCGGCGCGATCTGCTCCACCACGTCGGCGATGAAGTTGAACTTGTACCGCGGGCTGGTCAGCTGGTGGAGACCTGCACTGGCAGGAAGAACACGGTGCGTCAGTGCGTGTGGAGGGCCCCCAGGGAAGACGCCTGAGCATCTTCAAATCGTCGTCAGCTGAATTCGGGCGCCAGGCAGAGCCGCGTCTTGGAAACACATCCACCAAGAAGGCTGGATGCGATATCAGTACTGACTCTTAACTTGCTCCAGGTGTCGGGGAGACAGCCTTGAAATGTAAATCCAGCCGAGCCCCGGGGATGGGGGAATGGATAGTGCAGGCAGGGGAGCAGCTCAGGCAGGGGAGCAGTTCAGGCAGGGGAGCAGCTCAGGCAGGGGAGCAGCGCAGGCAGGGGAACAGCTCAGGCAGGGGAGCAGCTCAGGCAGGGAAACAGCTCAGGCAGGGGAACAGCTCAGGCAGGGGAGCAGCTCAGGCAGGGGAGCAGGCAGGGGAGCAGTGCAGGCAGGGGAGCAGCTCAGGCAGGGGAGCAGCTCAGGCAGGGGAGCAGCTCAGGCAGGGGAGCAGCACAGGCAGGGGAACAGCTCAGGCAGGGGAGCAGCTCAGGCAGGGGAGCAGTGCAGGCAGGGGAGCAGTGCAGGCAGGGGAGCAGGCAGGGGAGCAGCGCAGGCAGGGGAACAGCTCAGGCAGGGGAGCAGCGCAGGCAGGGGAGCAGGCAGGGGAGCAGCTCAGGCAGGAGAGCAGCGCAGGCAGGGGAGCAGCACAGGCAGGGGAGCAGTGCAGGCAGGGGAGCAGGCAGGGGAGCAGCGCAGGCAGGGGAGCAGTGCAGGCAGGAGAGCTGCGCAGGCAGGGGAGCAGCGCAGGCAGGGGAGCAGGCAGGGGTGCAGCGCAGGCAGGAGAGCTGCGCAGGCAGGGGAGCAGCGCAGGCAGGGGAGCAGGCAGGGGTGCAGCGCAGGCAGGGGAGCAGGCAGGGGAGCAGCGCAGGCAGGAGAGCAGTGCAGGCAGGGGAGCAGCGCAGGCAGGGGAGCAGCACATGGAAAGACACAGCCTTGAGCACAAAGGGAACGGAGGTGGCTGCCTCTGCACCAGGCCCCGCGTGACCAACACAGACGACGAAACATCTCAGACAGCGGCACACGATTGTGTGGCTCTGACTCCTGGTATGGAAGCCCCTCAGGCTCGTCTGTCCCCCTGCAACCCTCCCCCTCACCCCAGGTCCCTCAGTCCAGGAAGTCCGCACGCTGGGCCGGCGGCTGAGGTCCTGACCCGGCACCCTGAGAACCAGCCGGCCCGTGGCCTCGCCAAATGCCGTTCTTCCCACGTGGCCCCGAGGGAGCACGTCACAGGCTGCTCAGCGCATCGAGGCGACGCCATAGACCCCCCCCCGCACTGCCCGCAGGAGGGGGCCTGGGTACCCGGGGGAGGGGGCACCCGGGAGCTGGTCTCCCATGGGCTTTCCCAGGACCCACCAGGGCAAACTCAGGCGTCTGCACAGGCAGGGAGGGGAGGAGGGCCTGGCGGAGGCCAGGCTGGGCTGAGGGGTAAATAGAACAGGCCGGGCCCTGTGGCTGTCCCCGGCGTCGGGCAGGGTGGGCCTGTGGGGCTGCAGGAGCTGCAGGGAGTCGCCCACAAGCTCCCTCTGGACAGAGACATCTGGTGCTCCCCACGGCCAGCAAGTAGGCAGCACAGGCAGGGCCCACGGAAGCCTCTGGAAACACTTCAGAGACGGGAGGGAAGGAGTGGGGCGGGAAGGGAGGGACACGAGAGGACAAGGATGTTCCTCTTGAGCCCCTCTGACCCAGCACACAGTAGGGCTGCAAACACCACCGCAAGAACCACTGCCAGCCCACTACACAGGCCTTGCTGCACGGCCCATTTCACATCCGGGAAACCGAGGCTGGAGGCGGAGACGGCTGGGAAAGGACGTGGGGACCTCGGCGCCTGAACCCTCCCAGACCCCAGGGCCTGGAGCCCCTCTTTGGGGCTCCCCGGTCAGCCGATTGGTGAGAGGGGCTCTGCCAGCCCCTGTCCCTTTAAGCCGATGGTGGGGGAGTGCTGGGGGGGGGCGGGGTCTGGTTCCTGGTCCTCCTCCCCCAGGGATGAGTCACCCCGTGAATCAGTGAGGAGGGCGGGCTGGGCTCCCACTGCCCAGGCCACATGAAAACCGTGGTCCGCGGCTGGCGGGAAGCAGACGCCGTGTTTATGTGGGGGTCTGGACAGCCCGCCCCCACCCTGTGCTCCAGCCAGCTCTGAAGTCAGCAGCCTCCCCCAAACGTAAACGAATCGGGGCCTGGGCGGCGTGGTCTGGAGGAACTTGAGGCAGAAAAGCCGTCGGCCGTGTCCTGAGGTGCCTCCCGGGGGAGGAAGGGCGGCCGGAGGGAGCGAGAGCCGCTCGGCTCAGACTCCCCCTGCCCGGCCCTGCCCGGCCGCCTGGGGGCTCGGGGCTGCACGGGCATCAGGGCGGCCACGGGACAGAGGGGAGATGGCGGTCAGGCAGCCCACAGGCCCCCCGCACCCTGCAGCGCAGGCTGTGCGCCCCGGCTCCGGGCCGGCCCTGACGAGGACCCCAGCCGCCTAACGGTGCACGCTGGCCCCCAGCATGAGGGGCCGGTCGAGGTCCCTGCCCCGTTCCTGGCGACACAGGCTCCCCTGTCACCCCGTGGCCACTGTGTCTGGGGCCGCAGGGGCCACAGGGGATGAGCAGGAGGCCCGGGCCGGCTCCTGTGTCCACAGCACCGACCACAGCCCGTGGAGCAGACGGCACCTGCTGGCAGCGAGTGCCCCACGCCCCCGTGTCCGGCCCCCATTCGGAGCAGCAGCCGCACCTCCCCCACTCCGCTGTCCCCCTCTGCCACCCTGGGCACTCATGCTCCCGTGTGTCCCCTGCCTTTGCCCTCCCCTCAGCCCTGCAGGCCCAAGACACAGCCTCCTCCGGGGAGCCCGCCCTGACTCAGCAGCTCAGGGACCGTCTCTCCGCTGTGGGTCTGTGCCCTGCGGCCTGGCGCCCGGCCCACAGCCCTGAGCAGCGAGTGGCCGAAGGAGCAGGGCGTGCACAGGTGTCCTCCGGGGACAGGCCAGCGGCCAGGCCCCGCCAGGGCCCCAGCACCCACTCCCTGACCCCGCCCCCCACCCCCTCAGGCTCGTGAGTTCCCAGACAGCCCTGTTTTTCTTTCTCCTGCAAACGCCCCGTCCCCAGTGAGCCGTTCTCCCTGCCAAGGACAGTGGCTCGGATCCCATGCAGCTGCAGCTCCAGAGGGGACCCCAGTTCCTGTCCTGGGACCCAGGATGGGGCTGCAGCCAGGCCCCGCCCCCCGCCGGGCCACGCCCACCACCCTGGGCCCTGATCATGGCAGTGACCTCACAGTTTCTGCCTTTTCAGCCGGGCGGGCAGGAGGCCCGAGCTCCTCTTCAGGCAGGAAAGGGCTCGGCGAGGTCAGCAGACGGGAGGCCCGCCCAGGCCCACAGCCAGCCCTGCCCTCTGCCCAGGCTCTGCCCTCCGTCCCCGGGAGCCCTCGGCCAATGTGCTGACCGCCCGGCCCCGGGTAGCTCACCCCGCTGCCCTGGGCATGGGGCCAGCGGGGCTCCTGCGGCTCTGAATTCCTCTGGGGCTGCAGCCAAGCCCCGAGGCGGCCCCGCCACCAGCCTGTCTGAGCCTTATCCAGATCCATCCGCCCGCCGGCCCCACAGACCAGGGAGGACTCCGGGACACTGCAGGGTCCCCGGCCACCGCAGCCCAGGAGGGCCCGCCTGAGCCTCTTCCTGCAGGAAGCCCTCCAGGCCTGACTCCGGGGTGAGGCCCGCGGGACACCCTGGAGCACACGGCAGGCCTGGCTCCCTCCGTGCCCTACCGCCTCTCCTCACGCTCACAGACCCCGTGTGCCCCAGAACCGCCGTCCGTCAGCATTTGGGTTTATCCCCTGACACCGATTCGCCTCTCACCACACAGCACTCTTCACTCCCGATCTCACTCACTGTCCAGCCCGCCAGGCACAGAGACCGCCGGCTCCCCATTTCACAGGTGGGGAGGCCGAGGTGAGAGAGCTTAGGAGACAGGCAGGGTCTCGTCTTGGGACGTGGCGGAGCTGGGACCCAGCCTGGCCCTGCCCACGGAGAGCCCCGGAGGGCTACCGCACACAGGGGCAGGTGGGCCCTGCTCCCCCACCCGCCCCCCCTGCCCTGCTCCCCCATCTGCTCCCCCTGTCCTGTGCCCGGGGTTCGCTCCCCCTGCCCTGTGCCCTGTGTCTGCTCCCCCTGTCCTGTGCCCGGGGTTCGCTCCAGGGTGGGGCTGGGCACACCAGCTCCTGCTCCCCCGCGTGATGCTCGTGGCCATGGTGGGCAGCTCTGTTCATCCCCAAGAGGCTGGGCCTCCCCCAGACCCCTCACCCATGAACTTGGAGGCGAGGACAGGGACCTGGCGTTGGGCAGGCTGGGTGGGTGGGGCTGCAGGGGCGGCCCGGGTCACGGAGAGTCCCCCAGGCCCGGGAGGTGATGAGCCATACCCTCCGATGACACACACACAGCGCACCCCCGACCACAGAGCCACACGCTGGCCATGCTGCCGTCACAGAGCCCAGCCCCACGCACCCTCCGTGCCGGGCCCCCCAGAACCTCACCAGAACTCACCATCTTGCCTCCCCAATCAGTTCCTCCCAGGGCCCCCCAACTCCCCTGCCCGGGCACTGCCCCCAACCTCCAACCACCATCAGCCCTGACACCCTTCTGCCTCCGGGGCCTCCCCCTCCCTCCTCTCCCCCACACGCCCTGCTGTCACCAGGCCTCTTCGGCTCCCGCACCAGCACCCTGGCTGGCCCCTGTACCCCGACACGCTGTTACCCATAAACCTCCTCGGCCCCCACCCCGCCCAAAAGATGGGCCGCTTTGGCTGCTCTGTCTGCATCCACCTGCGCTCAGCCCCGCGGCCATCTCCTCCCACAGCCCTTGGTGCCCACTCCACGCCGGGTGGGGGCCGCCTCCTCCAGAAGCCCTCCCTGATCTACCCCTCGCTGGGCTCCGCGCGTCCTCACCGGTCCTCACAGACGGGACTGGGGGTTCTGGGGGGTTCTGGGGGGCCCTGCCAGTGGCGGTGCCAGTGGGCAGGAGGCGGAGGCCAGGCCGCACCACGCCTGCAGCCGCCGGAAGTCGGCTTGGTTCCGAGGACGGTGGGAGCCACGGACAGCGGGCTTTCAGGAGGAAGGGGAGCCGACCCGAGGGTGCCCTGGGGTCCCAGCCGCCCTCCGGGCCGGCCTGTGGTGCCGAAGGGAGGCGGAGGGGGCTTCAGGCCGAGCTCCGGCTGGAGGCAGCGTCCAGCCTGGGACTCAGGCTCCCCTCTGGCTGCATGCCTGGCTCTCGGTGGCCCAGGTGCCACCGCCCAGCCGGGGCCAACGCTGCAGCTCAGCTCTGCTGTCCGTGGGAGGGGGCGGGGGTGGGGGAGGCCTCATCT
The DNA here is from genome assembly GCA_027563665.1 of Antrozous pallidus. Classification (NCBI taxonomy): domain Eukaryota; kingdom Metazoa; phylum Chordata; class Mammalia; order Chiroptera; family Vespertilionidae; genus Antrozous; species Antrozous pallidus. The sequence goes on along the minus strand of CM050511.1, from coordinate 122,205,035 downwards.
CACCTGACTTGCTAAGAGGATTAAAAATCAAATGCAGCCGAAACCGGTGTGGTTCAGTGGACAGAGCGTCGGCCTGCGGACTGAAGGGTCCAGGTTCGATTCCGGTCAAGGGCATGTCCCTTGGATGCAGGCACATCCCCAGTGGGAGAGTGTGCAGGAGGCAGCTGATTGATGTTTCTCTCTCATCCATGTTTCTAACTCCCTATCCCTCTCTCTTCCTCTCTGTGAAAAATCAATAAAATATGTTTCTTAAGAAACCTAATGCAGCAAAGTCCTTCCACAAACACAGCTGGGAGCCACAGTGGGACCTGCTCGGGCTGCACAATAAAAGCTGATTAGTAGCTGCCACGTTGTAGCCGCCCAGGCTCGGGGCTGAGTTCCCTGTGCTCAGAGGCTCAGAGGCTGCTGTCTGCAGCTGGGCGGAGGCCAGGAGCCTTCCCGGGCTCTGGGGGGTCGGGAGGCCTCCGCTCTGGGCAGAGCCTCCGGACGCCTCATCTCTGCGTTCCCGGTCCCGTTAGAGAGGTCTGTGCGCACACCACTCGGCCACACTGCCTCCCAGAGAGGTGGCGAGCGCCGCCCTGGGTAGAGGAGGGGGGCACGCAGGACAGGGAGGGTCACAGGAGATTCACCCACCACTCGGTGACTCACAGCACCTACTGTGCGCCAGGCTCTGGCCCCGCCCACCAGGGAAGAAACAGACCACGTCCCTACCCTGTGAGGGTGAGCCTGGTGCAGATGGACAGAGAGCCTCGTGTCTAAAGGCGACATGAGGGTCTAGGGGGGACCCCAGGGTGCGCTCCTCAAGCTAAGGAAGGGGGCTACCGAGGCAAGGTGCTCAGGGGAGGCAGCTCGGGGCTGGGGGGCAGTCCAGGCCACACGACGGGGAGGGAACGGGATGTGGGGCATCAGGCTCAGCATGTGCAAGGGGCCTGGGGCGGGGTGACTGTCTGGCGGGAGTGCAGAGGATGAGAAGGCGTTCGGGGTAGGGGGGCAGACGGCACGGGCACTAGTGGGTCGGGGTACGTGTCAGGGAGCTGTCGAGGGCACCCCGCCGAGGACAGGCAAGGCAGACATATCGAGGCGATGTGCACTTAGAGGGAAGAGGGGGTGAGGGTGAAGGCAGAGGCCGGCGTGCAGGGCAGGTGGGGGCCACTCCGGCTGGGGGACGTGTGCAGGTGGCACTAACGACGCATCTAAGGGCGCGCTGAGTAATAAAGAGCAGAGGGTCAAAGGTGACAGGCTCTGCCGAAACCGGTGTGGCTCAGTGGATAGAGTGTCAGTCTGCGGACTGAAAGGTCCCGGGTTCGATTCCCATCAAGGGCATGTCCCTTGGCTGCGGGCACATCCCCCGTGGGGGGTGTGCAGGAGGCAGCTGACCGATGTTTCTCTCTCATCGATGTTTCTGACTCTCTATCCCGCTCCCTCTCTGTGTAAAATCAATAAAACATATATTTTTTAAAAGGTGACAGGCTCTGACCTAAACTCCTCAGGAGGCCCTGGCGGCCGGGTCACTGCCAGCCGGGCACAGGGCTCGCTCCGAAGAGGCCGCCGGGATCTGGGCCTGGGTGAGGCTGGCAGGGCTTCTGGGTGTACAAGCTCGGGACGGGCACAGCCTCACCCATTCTGGCCGGGCCCTCGGAGGGCAGAGGGGACGCTGCCCCAGACCCAGGCCTGACCCTGACTCCAGGCGTTGAGGACTCCGCCACCACCCCGTCCTCTTCCGCTCCCCCCTCCCGCCTCCCCTGCAGATGAAAGCCGGGGACCCTCCCCGTCACCCTAGAGGCCGGGCCTGGCTCGAGCACTTCCTGGCCGACTGACCTCAGGTGAGGCGTTGGCCTGGCCCTGCCTCCCTGGGCACGTCTGCGGTGCACGCAGGGCCGGACGCAGAGCAAAGGAGACGGCGCCGCCGAGGCCTGGCCGCAGGAGGACTCACAGGCCCGGGGTGCGGGGTGACCCTGCGGGAACTGAGTGTCAGCCCCCAGACCTGCAAGCCGCCTCCTGCAGGGAGGCCTGGCCTCCCTCTCCTCCAGCCCCAGCCGCCCCACCTGCCTCTGTCCCTCTCCGCCTCCCCGTCCTTTATCGGGGTGCCCACTCACCTCCACAGCCCGGCACGGGGGCCCCTGACTGCAGAGGAAACAGCGGTGGGCACAGCTGGAAGGGCACCACCAGCGCGGGAAACGGCTGGCAGCCTGCGAGGCGCGAATTCCCGCACGTGCAGCCGCGGCCAAGGAGCTGGTCGGGGGCCGTCACTGAGTGAGAGGCACCGGGCAGGCCCCCGCCGGACGGCCCCGCTGGCCACCTCCGGCCTGTCTGCCGTCAGCGGGCCGCTCCCCTCCCTCCACGCTCCCTGCGTCTTCCCGCGCTCTCCGCCTCTCCGGGGCACAGACAGGGTGTGCCGCACACAGAGAAGGGACGTCACGCCGGTAGACCCAGCCATTCAAGAGTGAGACCTGCAAAACGCCCGGGCCGCCGAAACCGGTGTGGCTCAGTGGACGGAGCGTCGGCCTGCGGACTGAAGGGTCTGGGTTTGATTCCGGTCAGGGGCATGGACCTTGGCTGCGGGCACATCCCCGGGGCGGGGGGGGGGGGGGGGAGTGTGCAGGAGGCAGCTGATCGGTGTTTCTCTCTCATCTATGTTTCTGACTCTCTATCCCTCTCCCTTCCGCTCTGTGAAAAATCAATAAAATATGTTAAAAAAGAAAAAGAAAAGAAGCAGCAGCAGCAGGCCAGGGTCAGCCCCAGGCCAGACTCTAGGACTCCGGGGACTGAGAGGCCCCAGGGCGGCCTCACCCTGGGGAGCCCCACCCGCCCAGACCCCACTCCTGGCAGACAGGCCTGGGAAGAGCAGCTAACTGGAAGGAAAACACTGAATGTTGCTCCAGGCACCCCGCCTGGGGCTTGAGGCCAGGAGAGATCCTCCTCCCCCACCCCCCAGGCAGGGTCCCGCAGCCACGGATACGGACCTTGGCCACTAAACGGTTACCCCTCTGGGCCTCAGTTTCCCCACCAGCGAGCCGGCCAGCTGATAGCCACCTTCCAGCTATGCCCAGGAGCTGCGGACCTGGAGGCTCCGCCCTGGCGCCCAGCCTCAGTTTCCCCAGGAAAAGCCTTGGCGTCCCTTCCCTCCACCGGCCCGCCCCCCAGACCTCCCCCTCACCCCCTGCGCACTTACCCAGGGGGCAGGCGCCCTTCTGCAGCTGGCGCACGGGCGACCCCGTGAGCTGCAGCGCCCGCCGGCTGGCCGCCTGCAGCGCGCACAGGTTGGCGTAGGTGTGCCCGTCGGTGCCGCACACGGGGTGCGCCCAGCGGCAGCGGCACACGCCGCGCGCGCACTCCAGGCTCTCCCCGCACGGCGCGTCGAGGGGGCGGCCGCAGGGCTCGCCCTCGGCCGCGGCGCACACCAGGCAGCAGTTGCACAGGTCGGGCACGTAGCCGCCCGGGCAGCGGGGGCTCGGGCACCGCGACACGTCGCAGCGCGCGGGGCAGGGCGCCGCCGGGGGCTCCCGGGCCTGCGCCAGCGCGGCCAGCGCGGCCAGGAGCAGCGCCAGCGCCGGCATGGCGACGGGGCCGGGGGCGGGCGGCAGCGCGGGGGACCGGCGGGGGCCGCGGGGACACGGAGGCCGCGCCGGGGCCGGGGAGGAGCCGGGGCCGGGCGCGCGGCCACAGGCGGCGGGGGCTCAGGCGGGCGGGTGCCGGCACCGCAGGGGCATGACCGCGGCTGGGGGACAGGGCACCGCTCAGCTCGCTCCGCTCCTCCTGGGCTCGGGGCTCCGCGCAGAGCGGCCGCGCTTTTAAAGGCGAAGCCCGCCCGGCCCCGCTGGAAGGGGCGGCCGGCCTCCCCGCCAGCCCCGCCCCGGCCCCGTCCCTCGGCCCCCGCCCAGCCTTCCCGCCTGGACCCACCCAGCGGCGGCAGGACTGGGCCGGGTCTGGGAACCCCGCGATGGACGAGCTGGGGACCTGGGGGCGGGGGGAGCCATGGGGAGGCGGGGCCACCAGGGAGCAGGTCTCAGGCGCCCCTGCAGTCCCTGCACCAGACTAGTCCCCGTCCAGGGTCCCAGCGACCTGAGCTGCCCCCTCCTCCCCAGCCTGTCTCCTGCCCCTCCCCCTTCTCCCCCTGCCCCTCCCCCTTCTCCCCCTGCCCCTCCTCCTTCTCCCCTGCCCCTCCCCCTTCTCCCCTGCCTCTCCCCCTTCTCCCCCTGCCCCTCCCCCTTCCCATGCTCCTCCCCTGCCCCTCCCCCTTCTCCCCCTGCCTCTCCCCCTTCTCCTACTGCCTCTCCCCCTTCCCCTGCCCCCTCCCCCTTCTCCTCCTGCCCCCTCCCCCCAACCTCCAGGGCACCCTCAGTGCACAGCAGTGGTTGAGTGGTTGGGTGGATGTCCCTCCTTGCCCCCTACCCCCACTCCCACCTCCATCCGGGGACTTTTCCCCTTTTTAATGTATTTTTACGGATTTCAGAGAAGGGGGAGGGAGAAGGAGAGGAACATCCGTGGTGAGAGAGAACGGTAGACCGGCTCTGCCTCCTGCACGCCTCCTAGTGGGGGTGGAGCCCACAGACCAGGCCTGTGCCCGACTGGGGATCTGTCCCTGACCCCCTGCTTCACAGGGTGATCCCCAACCCCTGAGCCCCCCGCTGGCCATACCTCGGTCTTCAGAGCTGGAGCTGGCCTCTCCGGCCTGGGCGAGGTCCGTTGGGTCCACAGCTCTGCCTCCGTTTCCGTCTCCAGGCACCTCACGGCAGTGCTGGGGAACCCCGCAGAGCGGGTGCTGGGGTGCAGTGTTTGCCCAGTCTGCAGGAGCTGCACGCTGTTTCTCCTCACTAACCGCAGTCTCTGAGGCACTTCAGGCCCCGCCCGCCCAGGGCCCAGAGCCGGGGCAGGAAGCGAGGCCAGTGTGATGAGGGCTGTGGGGTCCGAGGGAGGGCCGAGCCCCCTTTGAGGGGAGTGGGTTTGGATATGGTGAGGGGACTGGGAGCTGGCGGAGGACAACACAGAGCCAGCCACCACCTGCTCCCCACCTGCGCAAAGGCTCCAGAAAAAACAAGTCAGAACGAGAACTCATTCATCAGCCAGAGGACAGCGTGCTGACCGGAGCTGGTGTCCATCGGGGAGAGGACACTGCTGACCGGAGCTGGTGTCCATCGGGGAGAGGACACTGCTGACCGGAGCTGGTGTCCATCGGGAAGAGGACACTGTGCTGACCGGAGCTGGTGTCCATCGGGGAGAGGACACTGCTGACTGGAGCTGGTGTCCATCGGGGAGAGGACACTGCTGACCGGAGCTGGTGTCCATCGGGGAGAAGACACTGCTGACCGGAGCTGGTGTCCATCGGGGAGAGGACAGCGTGCTGACCGGGGCTGGTGTCCATCGGGGAGAGGACACTGTGCTGACCGGAGCTGGTGTCCATCGGGGAGAGGACACTGCTGACCGGAGCTGGTGTCCATCGGGGAGAGGACACTGCTGACCGGAGCTGGTGTCCATCGGGGAGAGGACACCATGCTGACCGGAGCTGGTGTCCATTGGGGAGAGGACACTGCTGACCGGAGCTGGTGTCCATCGGGGAGAGGACACTGCTGACCGGAGCTGGTGTCCATTGGGGAGAGGACACTGTGCTGACCGGAGCTGGTGTCCATCAGGGAGAGGACATCGTGCTGACCGGAGCTGGACGTCCATTGGGGAGAGGACATCGTGCTGACCGGAGCTGGACGTCCATCGGGGAGAGGACTGGCGTGCTCACCTGGGGGCAGGCCCAGGCTGCAGAGCAGAGGGAGTGGCCCCCAAAGCCAGGACATCCCGGGGGACTGGTGACCTAGAGCGGCCCCTTTGGAAGTACAGGGTGCGGAAAGATGCCTGTCGCTCAGGCTTCCCCCTACCCTTCCCATTGCACAAAAAGAGACCTGCCCGAAACCGGTGTGGCTCAGTGGATAGAGCGTCGGCCTGCGGACTGAAGGGTCCCGGGTTCGATTCCGGTCAAGGGCATGTACCTTGGCTGCGGGCACATCCCCAGTGGGGGGCGTGCAGGAGGCAGCTGATGGATGTTTCTCTCTCATCGATGTTTCTGACTCTCTATCCCTCTCCCTTCCTCTCTGTAAGACATCAATCAAATGTATTTTTAAAAAGGAAAAAGGAAAAGAGGCGACCTGGGAAGGATCAGGAGCTCACATTTCCTCTGAACCTGCCCCGTCCGGTGGGGAAACTGAGTCTCAGAGAGCATGTGGCAGGCCCTCCGTGGGTGAGGATGACAGCATGGCTGCTTCCGGCTGAGGCCGCTCAGGGCTCAGTGTTACTGACTCCGTTCCCATGGCCCTGGGTGCGGGGTGTGACCCTTCGAAGAAGGCTCTGGAAGGTGAGGGCCGGCACGCAGCAGCCTGGGACTCAGACCCGGTCTTCCTGCCGGTCAAGTCCCAGCGCTTCCCTGCAGACCACACTGCCCCCAAGGTCACCGGATTTGACCTTTCCCGCTGCCTCGCGAAGGGGGTACTTATTTCTTGTGCAGACGGGGAGGCTGAGGCCGAGGAAGGACACCCAGTAGCTGCCTGCCCTGCTGTCCCCTGGGGTCGCCTTTTTCTCCGGGACCTCAGCGGGGCCTGGACACAGCGACTGGGCCCCAGAGTCTGGGGAGCGGGGCTGGCGGAGGCCCGGGGCTCGGGGCACTGAAAGGGAATGGGTTCCAGAATCAGCAGCTGTGGGGACACAGAGGGGACAGCGCCCCCTGCTGCTCCCGCTCCTTCCTGTCTCTGGTCAGCAAACGGGGGACACCCTCAGGGGCTCCCGCTCCTGCAAGGGACCCCCTTTCCCTGGGATCTGCGTCTTGTCCAGAGCACCCCACCCTCCACCCCCACCACCCTCACCCTTCCCGCCCCCCGCTTCCCGCGGTGAGGACATTCGGAGCCTGGCGTGCGCCCCGGCGGGGCGTTAGGAAGTGAGGTTCCTGGGTCGGTGGGGCGCACAGGGTGTGCGGGTCTTGCTGGTGCGTCCTGTCCACAGTGCACTCTCCCCAAAGGCTGGGGGGCTGTCCCAGGTCCACCCGGGATCGCCGCCTGGGTCACACCCACTCCATTTGGGCCCCCCGAAACCCAAACAGGCTCTTTACAGACAAGATACCACGCAGGAAGAGAGTCACGTGGTAGAACATGGGGTGGGGTGGGGGGGCGCGCAGTGAGGTCAAGTCGCATTAAAAAAATTTTTTTTTTACAGAGAGGAAGGGAGGAGAGTCAGAAACATCGATGGGAGAGAAACATCGGTCTGCTGCCTCCTGCATGGCCCCACTGGGGATGTGCCCGCAACCAAGGTCCATGCCCTTGACCGGAATCGAACCTGGAACCTTTCAGTCCGTAGGCTGACTCTCTATCCACCGAGCCACACCGGCTTCAGCTGTTACTTTTTATTTTTTATTCTCAGATGAGGATATTTTTTGCATTGGTTTTTAGAGAGAGGAAGGGAGAGGGAAGATAGAGAGAAACACATCGATGCGGTGCCTCCTGCAATGTACAGGGAGGAGCCTGCAACCGAGGAACGTGCTTCTGACTGGAATCGAACCCAAGGCACATGCCCTTGACCGGAATCAACCCTGGGACCCTGCCATTCGGGGCCGACGCTCTATCCACTGAGCCAAACTGCTTTTGGCTTAAGTCACATTCTTTTTCTTTTTCTTTTTCTAAACATATTTTATTGATTTTTCACAGAGAGGAAGGGAGAGGGCTAATCAGAAACATGGATGAGAGAGAAACACCAATCAGCTGCCTCCTGCACACCCCACACTGGGGATGTGCCCGCAAGCACGGTACATGCCCTTGACCGGAATCGAACCCGGGACCCCTCAGTCCTCAGGCCGACGCTCTATCCACTGAGCCAAACTGCTTTTGGCTTAAGTCACATTCTTTTTCTTTTTTCTTTTTCTAAATATATTTTATTGATTTTTCACAGAGAGGAAGGGAGAGGGCTAGTCAGAAACATGGATGAGAGAGAAACATCGATCACCTGCCTCCTGCACACCCCTCACTGGGGATGTGCCCGCAACCACGGTACATGCCCTTGACCGGAATCGAACCCAGGACCTTTCAGTCTTCAGGCCGACGCTCTATCCACTGAGCCACACGGCTTCGGCTGAAGTCACATTCTCATTGGGAGACGCCCCTGTTGGCGCTGAGGCTCTGGTGGCCAGGGAGGGGGAGCCCAGGGGATGGGGACAGACCGTGGCTCAAAGCACCTGGCTCTCCCGTGGAGGGGGAGAGGGAGCCAGAGAGACGCCGTGGCAGGTCCCGACAGCGCCCTCCCTCCCCCCCCGGAGTCGCAGGGGCTCCCCTGGGACCCGCCTCCAGGGGGGATGAGGAGAGACAGCCCAGGGACCCTGTGGGGGTGACCGGGGAGAGCAGTGTCCAGGAAGAATGACCTGGATGCGCATCAGGGGCCCCTGACACTGAAGCGGGTGCGGAGCGGCCTCTCGCACTCAGCACCCCGTCCCCCCAAAACACATTACAAAGGCAGGAGCTCTATCACCCGCCCACCCCAGACACGGGCTCGGGCCAGCCCACGTGCTCGTGGCACACATACTGCGGGACCAGAAGGTTCTAGGAGAGGCCACCCCACCTCTGCGTGGAGCTGGCCAGCAGGGCTGCACCCTGGTCCTCAGATCACGCTCCCCAAACTCTGGGCGGGCTCTGCCCTTCGACCTGCCCCCTGTGCAGTCCCGGGGCTCCGGCTGGCTGAGGTCACCGCTTACCTCACTCTGGGGACCTGGACGACCCTCCCAGCCACACCTCAGTCTGCGAGAAGCAGCGTCATCTGACAAGAGGGGGTGACTCAGAGGGTGGGCCCCGCTCGGGTTGGGATGGGGAGCTGTGACGTGGGCGTGTCTGCAGCCTGCCCTTGACCCTCAGCACACTGACCCGCCTGGCCCGGCCTGGGCTGCAGGAGACGCAAGGCCAGTGCAGCAGCAGCAGTGCAGGGACCCCTGGGAAGGGGGTGCTATCAGCCCCCCATGTTGTAGGCAAGGGGCTCAGGCACAGGGAGGGGGAGCGACAGCCAGGCCACAGCACACGGCTGGCCCTCCCTGAAGTCTGAGGCTCAGTGTATGGGACCTGGGCCGTGAGAACCCGGGCTGTGGGAACCCAGGGTGATGGGACCCAGGGTGATGGGAACCTGGGGTGACGGGAACCGGGGTGATGGGAACCGGGCTGATGGGAACCCGGGCTGATGGGAACCGGGGTGATGGGAACCAGGCTGACGGGAACCCGGGGTGATGGGAACCGGGGTGATGGGAACCAGGCTGATGGGAACCCGGGGTGATGGGAACCAGGCTGACGGGAACCCGGGGTGATGGGAACCCGAGGTGATGGGAACCGGGGTGATGGGAACCGGAGTGATGGGAAACCGGGGTGACGGGAACCCGGGGTGACGGGAACCGGGGTGATGGGAACCGGGGTGATGGGAACCCGGGCTGTGGGAACCAGGCTGACGGGAACCCGGGGTGATGGGAACCCGAGGTGATGGGAACCGGGGTGATGGGAACCCGGGGTGATGGGAACCCGGGCTGTGGGAACCAGGCTGACGGGAACCCGGGGTGATGGGAACCCGAGATGATGGGAACCGGGGTGATGGGAACCGGGGTGATGGGAACCCGGGGTGATGGGAACCCGGGCTGATGGGAACCCGGGGTGATGGGAAACCGGGGTGACGGGAACCCGGGGTGACGGGAACCGGGGTGATGGGAACCGGGGTGATGGGAACCCGGGCTGTGGGAACCAGGCTGACGGGAACCCGGGGTGATGGGAACCCGAGGTGATGGGAACCGGGGTGATGGGAACCGGGGTGATGGGAACCCGGGGTGATGGGAACCCGGGCTGTGGGAACCAGGCTGACGGGAACCCGGGGTGATGGGAACCCGAGATGATGGGAACCGGGGTGATGGGAACCGGGGTGTTGGGAACCCGGGGTGATGGGAACCCGGGCTGATGGGAACCGGGGTGATGGGAACCCGGGGTGATGGGAACCAGGCTGACGGGAACCCGGGCTGATGGGAACCGGGGTGATGGGAAACCGGGGTGACGGGAACCCGGGGTGACGGGAACCAGGGTGATGGGAACCGGGGTGATGGGAACCCGGGGTGATGGGAACCCGGGCTGATGGGAACCGGGGTGATGGGAACCCGGGGTGATGGGAACCAGGCTGACGGGAACCCGGGCTGATGGGAACCCGGGCTGATGGGAACCGGGCTGTGGGAACCGGGGTGATGGGAACCCGGGGTGATGGGAACCCGGGCTGATGGGAACCCGGGCTGATGGGAACCCGGGCTGATGGGAACCGGGGTGATGGGAACCCGGGGTGATGGGAACCCGGGCTGATGGGAACCGGGGTGATGGGAACCCGGGGTGATGGGAACCAGGCTGACGGGAACCCGGGCTGATGGGAACCCGGGGTGATGGGAACCGGGCTGTGGGAACCGGGGTGATGGGAACCCAGGGTGATGGGAACCGGGCTATGGGAACCGGGCCGTGGGAACCGGGCTGATGGGAACCGGGCTGTGGGAACCGGGCTGTGGGAACCGGGGTGATGGGAACCAGACGATGGAAACCGGGCTGTGGGAACGGACCTGCTTGGCAGGGTGGTGGGCAGGGTCTGCAAGGTGAGCCCTGAGCTATGTCCAAGGAAGCCCTTCAGGACTGAGGGCGAGGAGGCTGCCTCTAGCCCTCCCAGGCTCCCCCAAAGCTGTAATTCCGTTAATGGGACACCCTCGCCCCCCTCCACCGCCCCAACACCTGCAGTTCCCATTGCACCCCCGTGCCTGTGTCCAGCTGCGAGGTGACCCCCGCGCTTCTGTGGAGGAGAGCCCTCCATCCCCACTTACAGGGAAGAATGCTGGGGCTCTTAGAGGGGAAGTGACTTGCCCAAGGTCACACATCGGCCCTGGTTCAGGGGGTGGCGTGGAGTGGATATACCGAAGGTGGGGTCAGGTGGTCACGAAGATGAGATGTTCCGGCCAGAAGGAGCCCGCAAGTGTCTTCCAGAGGCCACACAGCTGCCGGGCTGGGCGCCCCCACACTCACCAGGGAGGCCTCCCTGCTCTGCTCCTGGGGCATCTGTCCGCTGGCAGCTCTCACCCATGTGTCTTCGCTCAGTCCACTGGGCAGACCCCCAGCCCACCCTGAGCAGAGCCCCCGCCTTTCCGGACTGCTCCCCACTCCCCAACCAACAGGGGCTGGTTTCCTCTCCTGGATCAGAAACTCAGGTGGGGACTGAAACCTGATTTGCCAAGCCCATCTGCCTATCCCGCCCCTCCCGCAGTGATTGGTTTAGGGGTGAGTCCTTTAACCAATGAGAGCCCGTTCCACATGAGGCCTTTCCTGGGGCTGTTTCCTTCTGCCCAGAGGGCCCCCTCCCTGGACCTGGGAACAGGAGGAGCTATGGGGGGCAGCCCACCCCCCACCCCCGTGATCCGTGACCCATGACCCCAGGGGACCTGGAGGCCCCAGAGTGGCACCGAGAGGAGAGAGGGCAGCTGTCCTGAGCCTCGATCCTGCTGTACCTGAAGCTGTCATGTCTCAGCTCGGTCCGTGGACCCAGCAAATCCCCCGTCCTGACGAGTCAGCTGGATCTGGGTTTCCCGGGGTTCCCTGGGCTGCCAGCCCCTGACAATGAACAGGTGCACCAGCAGTCAGCTGGGAGAGGTAGGGGTCATGGCCTGCGGTTCACAGAGCGCCTACTGTGTGCTGGGCACTGTCTCCTTCACGCCCGGTAAGGACCCGGGACGAAGGGAGGCAAAGGGACGCCCCCTGCCTCCAGCACCTCGCAGCTGGGATTTGAACTTGGCTCTGACACCCCGAGCCATGCGTCTCCCTCCTCGGGCACTGCCTGTGCCCGGAGCCCTGAGCCTGGCCACACAGGACGCCGGGTACTGGGGAGGCCACCAGGCACTGGGTGGCACCTGCCGGGGAAGAGGAGGCCTGGGCGTGGCCAAGCCTGGCGCTCTGGGAGGGAGCGGAGGGTATGGGCGAGGACCAGCCCCAGGCCTCCGGGGGCTTCCTGGCCACAGTGGGGTGGGAGGCCGGACGAGGGCCGGCGGGGCTGGAGGGTGGCCCGGGCCACGGCGCCGGCTGGGGAGCCACTGGCCTTGAGGCCACGCCTGAGGGAGGGGCGTGGGCTCTGGCCTTGCGGGTGTGCGGCGGAGGTGAGGCCGGAGTGAGAGAGGACAGGCCCACCAGGGCTTTGTCCCCCCGGAGCCACGTCCAGCTCGGCCCTTTGGGGCACTCTGAGTGGCAGAGGCGATGTGGGAGGAAACTGCCCGGTGACAGAGGGGAGCGGGAATGAATGAGCCCCGGCCCCGTAATTTCCTGCAGGACAGACAGAAGCTCTGCCTGCGGCCGCCGCATCCCCCGCTCCAGGCACCCCCCATCACCGGCCTCCCCGGCGGCTTTGTGCAGACACAGCAGTTCCCTCTGCTCTGGTGCAGCCAGCGGTGACCTCACCCCGAGGCAGGCCCTCCGCACCCCTCTCCTCCCCGCACCCCGCAGGCTCCTGCCTGTATGTGGACGGGCTTGGGCCGCCCAGGCCTCTCCCCTTGTTTCCCGGGGCTCCCCAGCCCCCTGTCCTGTGCTCCCCGGCACCCGCTCCCCGTCCCCCGGCCGCTGCCCTGCCTGCTCTCTCCGGGGACGGCCAGGGGCAGCCTCACACAGGCAGGGTGGTCCGGTGGCCACACGGGACCTCGGGGGGAAGTCATGCGGTCACTTCTACAAAACCAAGGGCCGTTCCAGACCCCCTTCCCACAAGGGCGCCCCATGCTGGACCGCAGAGGGGGGCTGGGGGGTGACAGACAGGACAGACCCAGTAGGCTGCTTGGAGGGCCCTGGGGATCCACCCCGAGGGGGGAGGGAAAGAGGGAGGGAGGAAGGAAAGAAGGAAGGAAGGGAGGGAGGGAGGGAGGGAGGGAGGAAGGAAGGAAGGAAGGAAGGAAGGGAGGAGGGAAGAGAGGGAGGGAGGGAGGGAGGGAGGGAGGGAGGAAGGAAGGAAGGAAGGAAGGAGGAAAAGGAAGGAGGGAAGAGAGGGAGGGAGGGAGGAAGGAAGGGAGGGAGGAAGGAAGGAAAGAAGGAAGAGAGAGAGGGAGGGAGGGAGGGAGGGAGGGAGGGAGGAAGGAAGGGAGGAAGGAAGGAAGGATTTCCACGGACAGCTTTTTTGCTGCTGCGGGGGCGTCCACAGGGCTCTGGCGACCCCGACCCCCCCACCCCCCCTGTGCCTCTGCAGCCACATGGGGGCGCCGGAGGGAGCCGTATGCGGGCGGGCGTGACCGCAGGATGCCATGGGCACTGAAAGAGCCACCGGGCCTCCGTCCTCAGAAAAGAGGTGACACCCGGGGGCCATGGTGCCATTTGATGGTTAGAGACTGCTCACCCCTCACCCTCTACCACACCTGAGGGGACTGTCCCGCTGCCCGGAGCGGGTGCGGGGTACGAGTGACTCATGTGGCCCGCCCTTCCGTCCAGAACACGTTCGAGGGGTCACTTTTCGTAGGATTTCAGAGCCACGAGCGTGTGTGTGCTCTCATGAGTGTGTGTGTGTGGTGTGTGCGCGTGTGCATTGCATGTGGTATGTGCACACACGTGCGTTTGTGTGGCATGTACACGGGCCTGTGGGGTGTCTCGCTGCCTGGCGTGTGTCCTCGCTGACTGCTGTCCCCGCCTCACCGGACCCGGGTCCCCGAGCCGGCCCCGCAGGAGGAAGGCTGTTCTGGGCTGGCGGCCCGGGCTCTCTCCGGCAGGGGCTGAGGCTGGCGCTGCCGCCGTCCCCGACAGCCAGGGCCGGGCGACAGCTTGCTTTCCTGTTCACCCCGGAGCACACAGGTGGGGGACTGAGGCAGGGCAGGCCGGAGGTGCCCAAACTGCAGACCAGCGGGCGGATCAGGCCCCTCCTCCCTTGCCCAGGGCACCCTCCCACCTGCCTGCACTCACCAGCCCTGACGCCCCCAAATCGGGCTGACGCTGGTCACGCAGGCACACCGCGGACATGAGCCCTGCCTGGAGGAGACGGGTCCCGGCGCACTGATTGAGCACCACTGCATGCACGGGTTCCAGGGCACTGATTGAGCATCACTGCATGCACGGGTTCCAGGGCACTGATTGAGCACCACTGTGTGCAGGGGTCTCGGCGCACTGATTGAGCACCACTGCATGCACGGGTTCCAGTACACTGATTGAGCACCACTGTGTGCACGGGTTCCAGGGCACTGATTGAGCACCACTGCTTGCAGGGGTCCCGGTGCACTGATTGAGCACCACTGCGTGCAGGGGTCCCGGCGCACTGATTGAGCACCACTGCGTGCAGGGGTCCCGGAGCACTGATTGAGCACCACTGCATGCAGCCGGACAGGCAAGGAGCAGGCCTCTGTGGCAAAGCCTGCATCACGTGTCCTGCGGCCGCCTGCCCAGCACTGCCCCGGCCGGGGGGCCTGAGGAGATGGGCCGGCGTGAAGCACCCTGCCCTCGCCTTCCAAGTGGGGTGATGCCTGCCTCACTCGGGACCCGAGTGACCACAGGGCAGGGGCAGTGCCCTCACAGGGGCTCAGTTACCAGTGCTCATGCCGTCTGTCCCTGCTCCCCAAGGCCAGGCATTGCCTGCCCCGCCCCCTCCTCCCTGAGCCACGGGCCCCGGCAGGCTCAGGACACGCGTGTGGTCACGTCGCCCTGACACGCGACACGGCTGCCCAGGCCGGGGACAGGGACCTGTCACCCCCTGAAGCTATCGCACCCTGTCCATGTCTGGCTCTCACGTTGGGAGTAAGAACTCCTGTTTTTAGACAACGTGTCCATTATCAGCGGGATTATCATCACCGACTGTGTCTAACCACCAGCAGCCCCGAGGAAGCAGCAGAGGAGCAGAAAACCTTTACACCGTCTCTCCATGCCGGCCGGTGGCTCCGGGCTGAGCATCAGCCGAGGAACCAGGAGGTCAGGGTTGGATTCCCGGTCAGGGCCCAGGCCCAGGTTCGGGTTTGATGCCCAGTGGGGGGGCGTGCCGGAGGTAGCCAGCGCATGATTCTCTCCCATCATGGATGTTTCTCTCTCCCCCTCTCCCTTCCTCCCTCTCCAAGTCAGTTTAAAAAGCGTATTTAAAGAAGCCCCCCCCCAGTTACATGGTGGCCCCGAAAAACGCACATGCACACCCTAACGCCCAGAGGCCTGCGCATGTGCTCCCGCGAGAGGCGACGTGAGGGGAGCCGGTCAGGACCCTGCTGTGGGACCGTCCTGGACCCGAGGGCCTGGCCCTCAGGACACTCAGAGGAGGGGGGGAGGGCTCACGTGAGGGCGGAGGCAGGGGCTTGGGGGGACCCCGGGCCCCGGACAGGCAGGGGACCTTCCCCGGAGCCCCCAAGGGGCGGCCTGTGACCTAGAACTCAGCCTCTGGCGTCTGGGACACTGAGCGCACACATTGCTGCTGTTTTAAGTCACCAAGTGTGCGGTCATCGTTTCAGCAGCCACAGGAAGTGACTGCCCCTCCCAGGCAGGGCGGGCCGGCTGACGTCGGGCTTCTGTCCCCCGGCCGAGTCAGGCCGTCTGTGTGTGTGTGAGTGTGTGAGTGTGAGTGTATGTGAGTGTGTGTGAGTGTGTGTGTGTGTGTGTGAGTGTATGTGAGTGTGTGTGAGTGTGTCTGTGTGTGAGTGTGTGTGAGTGTGTGTGTGTGTGAGAGAGTGTATGTGAGTGTGTGTGAGTGTGTCTGTGTGTGTGTGTGTGAGTGTGTGTGAGTGTGTGTGTGTGTGAGAGAGTGTGTGTGAGTGTGAGTATGTGTGAGTGTGTGTGTGTGTGTCTGTGTGTGTGTGTGAGTGTGTGTGAGTGTGTGTGAGTGTGTCTGTGTGTGTGTGAGTGTATGTGAGTGTGTGTGAGTGTGTCTGTGTGTGTGTGTGTCTGTGTGTGTGTGTGTGAGTGTGTGTGAGTGTGTGTGAGTGTGTGTGTGTGTGTGTGAGTGTGTGTGAGTGTGTGTGTGAGTGTGAGTGTGTGTATGTGTGTGTGTGTGTGTGAGTGTGTGTGAGTGTGTGTGTGAGTGTATGAGTGTGAGTGTATGTGAGTGTGTGTGTGTGAGTGTGTGTGAGTGTGTGTGTGTGAGTGTGTGTGTGAGTGTGTGTGTGTGAGTGTGTGTGAGTGTGTGTGTGAGTGTCTGTGTGTGTGTGTGTGTGAGTGTGTGTGTGAGTGTATGAGTGTGAGTGTATGTGAGTGTGTGTGAGTGTGTGTGTGTGTGAGTGTGTGTGAGTGTGTGTGTGAGTGTGTGTGTGTGTGTGTGTGTGAGTGTGTGTGTGTATGTGTGTGTGTGAGTGTGTGTGTGTGAGTCTGTGTGTGTGTGTGAGTGTGAGTATGTATGTGTGAGTGAATGTGACTGTGTGAGTGTGAGTGTAATTGGTGTGTGTGAACGTGTATGTGAGTATGTGAATGTGAGTGTGTATGTGTGTGAATACATGTGTATGAACGTGAGTGTGTATGTGTGTCTGTGTGACTGTATGTGTGTGAGTGAATGTGTCTGTGTGAGTGTAATTGGTGTGCGTGTGTAAAAGTGTGAATGTGTATGTGAGAGTATGTGAATGTGTGCATGTGTGTGAGTACACGTGTATGTGTAAGTGGGTGTATCAGTGTGAGTATAATTGGTGTGTGTCTGAAAATGTGTGTGTGAGCGTATGTGAACATCAGTGTGTATGTGTGTGCGTGAATGTGAGTGTGTGTGTGAATGTATGTGTATGAGTGCCTGTGTGTGAGTACATGTGTGTGAGTGTGTATGTGTGAGTGTATGTGTGAGTGTATGTGTGTGTGTGTATGTGAGTGTGTGTGTGTATGTGAGTATGAGTGTGTGAGTGAGTGTGTGAGTGTGCATATTATGTAGTTAAGACTAGACTAATAGATCCTGCAGTATCTTAATTTTAAAAAACATGATTTCATAAGAAATTTCTCATTTTATTAAATAACTTTTACAGAATGTGCTTTTTCTTATTGCAGAACATACATAAACATACATGTCTACTTGTCACCTGGGGAAGCTACAGAAACCACTCATTAGGGCCAGGAACTGGGCTTGATTTGCGCCAAGATGACGGCCACTCTGGACATTTTGGCAGCCCCCTCCCCCTCCCCCCAAGCATGCGCACAGGACACCCTGGGCCCACCCGGGGGGAGACCCGACCACGGACGCCCCGTGCCAGACGCCGCCCCTGCGGGGCTCTCCCAGGCACCACGTGACTACGAAGTCGCTGTCACGGACGGTACCACCCTCTTCTAGAGCTTTCGGGACCCCTGGCCTCGCAGGCAGAGCAGGTTGGGGGTGGGGGGCTGCAGTTGGACGCGGGGGTGGCTGGGACCCGGAGAGGCTGGGTTCGGGGGCCGTCGGGGTCTTGACAGCACTGGTGGCCACGTGAATCTGCACGCAGGAGAAGCGACACGGGACCTCTCACACAGCACGTGTGCAGTTGTCACATACGACGCAGTTGTGGGGAACTGGGTGAAGCATGCACATGACCCTCTGCACTATCTTTGCAACCTCTTATCCTATCTGATACAAATTGACCATCACACCCTCGCACAAGATGGCCACCCCGTGTGGTCACAAGATGGCCACAACAAGATGGCCAGCAGGGGAGGGCAGTTGGAGGCGATCAGGCCTTCAGGGGAGGGCAGTAGGGGGCAATTGGGTTGGCAAAGGAGCAGTTAGGCATCAATTAGGCTGGCAGGGAAGTGGTTAGGGGGTGATCAGGCTGGCAGGCAGAGGCAGTTAGGGGCAATCAGGGAGGCAGGCAGGCAAGTGGCTGGGAGCCAGCAGCCCTGGATTGTGAGAGGGATGTCCCACAGGGATCCGGCCTAAACCGGCATTTGGACATCCCCTGAGGGGTCCCAGATTGGAGAGGGTGCAGGCTGGGCTGAGGGGACCCCCCCCAAGAGCATGAGTTCCATGCACCAGGCCTCTAGTAAATCCATGATTGTTTCTAAATAAAAAGTTTTTAACAGCCCCAGCCGTCATGGCTCAGTGGTTGAGTGTCAACCAGGAGGTCACAGTTTGGTCCCCGGGCAGGGCACACGCCTGGGTTTGGGGTTTGATCCCCCAGTAGGGGGCGCGCAGGAGGCAGCCAATCAATGAATCTCTCTCATCATTGATGTTTCTCTCTCTCTCTGCCCTTCTCCCTTCCTCTCTGAAGTCAATATAAGTATATTTAAAAGGAAAAGACATTCCCTAGGCCATTGCCAGGCAATTTATTTAAAAAAAGAAAATCCAAGAAACAGAGGGTGCTGCAGGCATTTCCAAGAGGTGATCACCTCAGGAGAGTCCCCGGAAGGGAAGGGTGGGCAGGGAAGCCAAGTCCAGAACCACTCCCCACCCCTGCCCGGACCCACGACTGTCCTGGGGCCGCCCGGCCTCCTGGAGGTCAGCCGGATTTCAAGGCGGCCAAGGGCCCAGGCGCACCTGTCACTTGCTTTCCGCCTCCCATCGCAGCGCCGGCTGCTCCCCGGCTGCAGGCAGAGGGCCCGTGTGCAGCAGCCACAGCCAGAACCCGTCGGCAAGATAAGCAACACGTCGACACACACACAGGAGACTGGGAGGCGTCTGACGCACAGCCGCCCCGTGGGCCAAGGTGCGGGCTCCAGGCCCCGCCTCCTCCCTGCAGAGGAGCCGCCCCCGCCCAGACCACCCGCAGGCACCGGGACTCGCCAGCCTGGGGCAGGACCGCCCCCTCCCCAGCCGCCACAGGGGATCTGGGTTCTCTCCTCCCAGCCAGGGCCCCTCTCTGGGCCTCAGCCACGCTCCGTCCCGAAGATGTGAAGCCCTGGCTGCCACCTACTGCGTGCACCGTGGCCCGGGGCAGGAGTTCAAAGACATTTGTCGCCAAAACCGGTGTGGCTCAGCGGATAGAGCGTCGTCCTGCGGACTGAAAGGTCCCAGGTTCGATTCCGGGCAAGGGCACGGACCTTGGTTGTGGGCACATCCCCAGTGGGGGGTGTGCAGGAGGCAACTGATCGATGTTTCTCTCTCATCAATGTTTCTGACTCTCTAGCCCTCTCCCTTCCTCTCTGTGAAAAAAAAAAAAAAATCAATAAAATAAATTAAAAAAAAATTGTCAGCCACGCAGCCTGGCCGAGTCTTCCGTGGCAGGAAGCCCAACCCATCGTGCTTGGCCCATCCTCGGTGGGAATACACAACCATCACTTGTGGGGGGAAAAAAATACATTAAGGCCCAGGAAATGAGCTTAAGGGTTTCTGAGCAAAGAACAATTGTGTTCATTGCAGAAACTCTCCAAATCTTCCTCCACATGGGCGCGAAGCTCTTCCCACCCTCACAGGTGACACCTGCCAGGTGTCCCAGGGATGTGGAGTCCCTGTCCAAGTCCCCCCCGACCCTGGAGCCTCACCCTTCTAAAACATTGTCGCTGCTTGGATACAGATGTCGCAGACCTGACACATTGTTGCCGCTGCTTGGATACATGTGTTGCAAATATCATCTCAGCGAGTTCTCTTTGTCCCAAGCATCTTTCACTCACTGCAATCTCTATTTATTTATTTAATCCTCACGGGAGGATGTTTCCCACTGATTTTTTTTAGAGAGGGGAAGAGAGAGGGGAAGACGGAGAGAAATACTGGAGTGAGAGAGACTCGGGCCTGTGCCCTGATCGGGAATCGGACTGTGACCTCCGGGTTCATAGGTCGGCACTCAACCCCTGAGCCACGCCGGCCGGGCTGTGGTTTGTGTCTTCATCTGAGGGCGAAGGGGCTTTGCGGACGTAGCGGGCCGGGGTGCGCCCCCTGCAGGGACCAGGGGCCCCACGCTGTGCGGAGGCCGCTGGCGGAGTGAGCCCGAGGCTGCCTGCTGTTTCCAGGCCGTGTCCGCCGTCCCGGGGCTGCCCTGGAGCGTGAGGGTCTGTGATAAGCCCACTGCCCCCGCCCTGCACGCTGGGCCCCCACCTCTGCCACCCGCACCGAGAGCCCGTCTGCAGGGCCACACACACCCGGTGGGTCCGGGACAGCAGGAGGCCTGGGTCAGCTGGAAGAAAGCCAATCTCCCCTCGCTGGTGTGGCTCAGGGACAGAGCGCCGGCCCGAGGACTGAAGGGCCCCGGGTTCGAGTCCAGCCTAGGGCTCGACGCCGGTCCAGGGCACGTACCTCGGTGGCAGGCTTGATCCCTGGCCCTGGTCGGGGCACATGGGGGACACAAGCCATCGATGTGTCTCTCACATCAGTGCTTGTCTCTCTGTCTCTCCCCGTCCCCGCTCTCTCCAAAACCCATGGAAAACATCCGCGGGTGGGGTTACCAGAAACATAAATAAAAGCCCAGTTCTCTCTCTGCCACTCGGAGCGCCCTGCCCACGGCCAGGGCCCGAGAGGGGTCAGGGTCTCGGAGCGGGGCGCGTCCCTGCGACCGGTGAGCTCACGCGTTGTAAAGCCTGACCCCGTGGGAGGACGGACTGTCTCCTCCGGCTCTCGGTTCCCATGGAAACAGTCCTCCGGGACGGTCCATTTGTTTCTCCAAGACACTTCCAGGCTGTTTCTTCTTCCACGTCTGCTGCGTTCTGCCACCTGACCTCCAAGGTGACTTTGACTGGAAGGGGCGGAAGCCCTGGACTTGTCCTTGACCTCACGCTGACCTCTTCTCAGCCCCTGGCCATAGGGTGGGAAACCCTTAGGCTGAGGCGCTGTCCTCAAGCCCAGAGCATCCGTCAAACAGGCGGGAGAACGTGGGGGGAGAGGGGGTTTTCTGCGCTTCCAAGCTGGCTGGGGCGGGGTGACCCACCCAGGTGCTGGCTGGAGCTGGGGGTGACGGAAAGGGGGTGGGGCAGGAAGCAGCCAGGTGAGCAGGGGAGCCCCAGCCCCAGGCCTCCTCCGAGCCGGTTGGGAGAGCCTGGCAGAGAGGAGGGGTGAGCCCCCCTTCCTTGGCGCCTGTCCTAGGCGGGCCGCGGGCGTGTCCCGGGGAGCAGGCGTGCTGTGGCTGCTGCGAGGTCACGGCCGGCCAACCTCACACTCGCTGCGCCCCGCCCGTGCTGGGAACAGGCGTGTCTGCTGGCGCCGGACCCCGGCCGTGTGCGTGGGGGTCACACGGCTCCCGGGCCTCCCTCTGGGTGTGTGTGGGGGGCTGCCATAGGACCGCCCTGGGGACAGGTGGGGTGACCGTCAGGTGAGGCCACTGCCCTCTGCCCCCGCCCCCTGCGCCCCGGCCGGGCCTGCTCCTGAGCCTGAGACGCGAATCCCCCTGCCCCCTTTCTCTGGAAACCCAGCCCTACACCCCAGCCTCACGCCCCCCCACTCCCAGGTCACCGGAGGGCGAGCGCATCCGTCTTTGGGAGGGGCGCCCTGTTTCCCGGAGACGCCAGGCCCCGTGTTCCTCCTCCCCGGGACCCTGCGGGGCGGCCCCGAACCAGGGTTTGTGCAATCCTGGCTGGGGTTCCGGCCGAGCGTGGGGGTCGGGTGAGCGCCCCAGCGGGCAGACAGGCCCACGCTCTGACCACTGAGCCACCGGCCGGGGCTAAAGGGCCGTCAGAGCCCTGCCTTCCGCCTGGCGAGTGTGGTGACCCCGGGGGTGGGGGTGCCAGGGGGGCACCTTCAGTCTGCGAGGACCATCGCCCCCTTTCACAGTGAGAACACCGAGGCTCGGGGGGTGGGGGGCAGGCCACTGGCACAGGGAGGGCGCCTCCTGCTGGTGCTCAGCCCCCCCCCCCCCATCAGAGGCCCAGCCTGGATTTGCACAGACACTCCTGTGGGGGGCGCCCCAGGCAAGACACTTTGAGCATTCTCTAAATCTTTGTCCGGCTGAAGCCGAGGCCCCCGGGAAACATATCCACCAAAGAGGCTGGAAATGTTATCAGCTTGGCTTAGAGGGCCTTGGTATGTAAATGCAGGCTTGCTCCGGGAATGGGGGGATGAACAGGGCCTGGGCTGAGGAAACTCCTTTGAGCCGAATGTTGGAGAGACCCCTTTGTGTTGTGGGACATAAATAAACCGCTGCTGTTTGGGTTTGGAGAATCCCCGTCTCTCCATCAGGGAGAACCGTTTCTACCCAGCCCCAGCCTTTTACTCTTTCTGTGTCTTTCTCTTTTATTCTTCGTTTTTCTTCATCCTCAGCTCCTCCACTCAGAAGCTGAACCCAGTCTCTCTCCACGCTGGACGTGGGAGAGAGAGAGAGGAAAAAACACCCTCAATACACCCCCCCCCCATGGTAGGCAGGTTCCCCCTGCACAGCCGTGGCCGGCAGCCCCCATAACCCGCCCCCCCAAACCAGGAAAGCACAGCGCCAGCTCCCCAGCTCCCCCATGCAGCGGGGACCACAGGCGGCGCAGGGAGTCCGAGGGCTCCCCAGTGCCCAGCACACTCTCCGGGTCCCCTAGACACACACCAGCCCACGCAGAGGCCCTCTGGGGGCTGCTCAGACCCTCAGCTGCTGGGGAGCTCACTCCTTCCTGAGCGTCTCTCACCCTCCCTGTCTGAGCAGTCTGTCCAGGGGAGCACTCACCGCCCGGCACCCCCTCCCGCAATCACACCACCCCTTGGAGGTGGGGGCTGCGGGCCTCCAAGGGGATGATGCTGATAGGTGCTGGGCAGCCTTGGGATGGTCGCACCCCCTCTCTGAGCTACGCCCTGGACCAGCTCAGCCTTTGCTCCTGGGGGGACACCGGAGCGGAGGGGAGACTGCCATGCAGAAGGGGCTCCCGCACCTGCAGTCAGTAGGCAGCTGTGACTGGCGGGCGCTTCCCCTCTGTGTGTGTGGGGTGGGGGGAGAGCCCAGGGACCCCAACAATGAGGGTGCTTTCCTCCCAGCCTCAGGGCTCCTCCAGGAGCTCCCCCCCCCCCCACCCCCAGCCTGCAGCCTGCAGTGTGAATGAAGTTTGCACACAGTAGGTGCGCAGTGAGCGAGTGGGAAGGAGACCGGACAGACCCCCCCCCCCCCCCAGAGACACGGCACCTCCCTCTAACACCAGCCAGCGGGGCTCCGGGCCGTGTGCCCGCCGGGCCAGGGGCTGACGGCCTGCTCTGAGCCAGGCACGCCCATCTCAGGCCCAGTCTGCCGGAAGAGGGCCTCGGGGCTGCTGCCCGCAGCCCTGGGCTCGGACGGGCGAGGCAGAACCGGCCGTGAGCCTGGGGCCCCTCCCTGCCCGCTCCTCGCCTGGGCCACCCACCGGCTCTCTCCTCCTCAGAGCCTGGAGGAGGGTCGCCCTGGGGACAGGCGTGGTGACGCGGCGTGGCCAGTGACTGGAGCCGTGGCTCCGTGGCTCCGTGTCTGTCGCCCGTGGCGCCGGCGCTCGTCCCAGCCCAGCGGTCGGCAAACTCATCAGCCACCAGCGCCAGATACAACAGGACAACCACTGGAATTCGTTTGGAGAGCCACATTTTTAAAAACATATATTTTATTGATTTTTCACAGAGAGGAAGGGAGAGGGA
Organism: Antrozous pallidus; assembly: GCA_027563665.1. NCBI lineage: Eukaryota > Metazoa > Chordata > Mammalia > Chiroptera > Vespertilionidae > Antrozous > Antrozous pallidus. The sequence goes on along the minus strand of CM050511.1, from coordinate 122,181,659 downwards.
CAGAAAGTCAGAAACATCGATGGGAGAGAAACATCGATCAGCTGCCTCCTGCACGCCCCCCACCGGGGAGGTGCCCGCAGCCAAGGTCCATGTCCTTGACCAGAATCGAACCCGGGACCTTTCAGTCCGCAGGCCGACGCTCTATCCGCTGAGCCAAACCAGTCTCGGCTGGAGAGCCACATTTTTAAAACTCAAACTTCTTCCAACGCCACTTCTTCCACACGGACACGCCCAGGCCGAGGTGTTTTGTGGAAGAGCCACCACCCTCCAGGGGCCGAAGAGCCGCAGGTGGATCGCGAGCCGCAGTTTGCCGGCCACTGGCCTAGAGCAGCGGCGTCGTTAATAGAAAACAGGAGGCGGGCCGCCCGGAGCCGAGCTGGCCGGCTGCTCGGACCCTCGCTGCACCCCGACACAGGGTCGTCCGCGCGTGTCCTCACCAACCGGGACTCAGAGACACTCCCCGCAGACCCACAGTCTGGAGGCGGGCTGGAGTCTCAGCCCGGGGGCTGCACGGCCCACCCTCCCTCTGGGCCCCCAGGTCTGCGGCCGAGAGCCTCGGGGTCCCAGTGGCCATGCCCCCCGCGGCGGGGGGTGAGCCTGTGGGAGGACAGGGAGGCCGGGTCCCGAGACCCCGATGGTCCGGGCCGCTGTCTGCAGACGGCCTGGGGGGCCCTTGGTGCTCCCAGTGGCCGGGCGCTGGCTGGTGGCGCCCCCTTGATCCGTGGGGCTTCATGTTTCCAGTGACTGTGAGGCCTTCCCCCCGCCCCAGCCCCAGCCCCCCCTACTTTCAGCCAGCCCTCAGGAGGCAGTGAAGTCATGCCTAGGTTTGTCCTCAGCGCTGCTGGGCCCTGCCCTCACCCCGGCCCCAATTCTGGAAAGCTCTCTGCTGCCCCCTGGTGGGAGAGGCTGGGTCGGCAGCCGCTCAGAGGGCAGGTTGGGGCTCCAGCATCAGAGGAGGGCAGCCCAGTGGGTCTCGTCTCCCGCCCACCCTGGGGCCTCCGCTGTGCCCCCGTGCTGGGCGCAGAACCACGGCCCGGCTCCCCGCTGCCCCCGGCGAGCCCCGCCCCAGGCCTCGGGGTCCCTGTTGGCTCCATGCGGAGCCTGGCAGGGGGGGTCCGGGGCGCAGGCCTCATGGGGCAGTGCCGGCGAGGCATCGGGATGACACAAAGCCACCGACCGGCCCCCGAGATCCAGGCTCCGGAAGAAAGAGGGGTCAGAAGAGGGCCGTGTGGGTGAGGGCCCCTGGACACCCCTCTCCGAGCCTTGTCCCCGCCTGTGAGTCTGGGAGAGGATGTCACAGGATGCCTGGCTTCCTGCCCTTGGCCGCCTGCGGGGGGAGCAGGCGAGCGGGCTGGGGTGGCCTGCCCAGCAGCGGCCCCGCATGGCCCTCCCTGCTCAGCTGCTGTGTGGCAGCGGGCAGACCTGCGAACCTCTCTGCTCCCCTATTTCTGTTTTTATTTTTAAAATATATTTTATGGATATTCTACAGAGAGGAAGGGAGAGGGATAGTCAGAAACATCGGCTGCTTCCTGCACACCCCCTACTGGGGATGTGCCCGCAGCCAAGGTCCATGCCCTTGACCGGAATCGAACCTGGGACCTTTCGGTCCGCAGGCCGGCGCTCTATCCACTGAGCCACACCGGTTTCGGCTCTGCTCCTCTGTTTCTTCAGCTGAAAGGGGATCACCGAGGTCCAACCTCACAAGAGGCTTAAGATGAAGACAGAGCGCCGTGCAGACAGACACGCAGCCGGCTCTGGAGAGGGAGCCGGGGAGGAACTTGCCCGCGGCCACGCCGTGAGTGGCTGGCCGGGCACCTGGCCGGGTCTGCTGGGCTCACAGACTCCCCACTTATGCCTGAGGACGGGGTGCAGCAGCAGGTGGCCCCCAGGGTGGGCCGGGCCAGGGCCCTCCCCAGGAGGCCATGGGGAGGGGCCCGCAGACTTGGGGAGGTGACAGCAAAAACATCTGCCGCTCCTGGGCCGCCTCCCCCGTTTCCCGGGAAACACACCTCCAGGAGGCACTGTGCCGGCCGGGCCTCAGGGCGGGTGGCCGGGGGCCAGCCAGGGGGCGCGCCCCCAGCACCTCGGCGGGGCCGGGTGGCCCCTGCGGACGTTGAGCTCGGAGGCGAAGGTCCGCGCCTTCTGGTAGAAGAAGAGGGACTTCTCGCGGTCCCGCAGGAAGTGGTGGTAGATGGTGGCCAGGCGCGTGTAGATCTTCATCTGGGCCTTCTTGTTGCCCAGGTCCACGGCCGCAGCCAGCGCCAGCTGGTAGTAGCCGGCCGCGTCGAAGGGGTCCTGGCCGGAGACGGGACGTTTGGGGGACGTGAGGGTTACAGGGTCCCCGGGGCCCGGGGAGCTCGGCACAGACTGGCAGGCTTCCCGGCAGGGGGGCCAGATCACGGGGTGGCTGTAGAGGGCCCCCAGGGAAGGCACCTGAGCCAGTCTTTAAATCAGTGTCAGCTGAATCCGAGGCACCAGGCAGAGCCGCGTCTTGGAAACACATCCACCAAAAGGGCTGGATGTGTGATCAGTACTGACTTTTAACTTTGCCCCAGGTGTCGGGGGCGAGGGAGGGGGGGCCATGAAATGTGGATTCAGCTGAGCCCCGGGAATGAGGGAATGAGTGGGGCCTGGGCCGACTTAAGCTCCTTTAATTTTAAGTCTTTTCATGTGAAACCCCTTTTATTTCGGTATAAACACACACACTGCGTTTGGGTCGGAATTCTGTCTCTCCATCAGAGAGAACAGAGATTCCACCCAGCCCCAGCTTCAATTCTACTTCTGTGTCCTCTGTTCTTTTATTTCTCAATCCCCAGCTCCTCTACTCAGAAACGGGACCCTACTTCTCTCTCCACGCCGGACGTGGAAAGGAGAGAAAACCCCCCACAAGCGTTGAGCCCCCCCTTTGCTCCCCAAAGACCCTTTCTCCTCCCCCTCACATTTCTGTGGCCACCCCGAGCTCCGGCTTGGCTGTCTAGACTCAGCCTCACAGTCACCTCCTCCAGGAGCCCCCTGACGACACTCCATCTGGTCCTTTACGAAAAGCAAAGGCTGCTGCCCTCCGTTCACACGCCAGCCTCTGCTGACCCCCACACCCCCCCGGCCTCGAGCCTCTAGCCCCGCCTCCCGCCTAAGCCCCTGGCCCAGGCCTCGGGGGTCTGAGTGGCCACCTCCCGGGCGGGCGATGGCCCCACCCCGAGCCCTCAGCCCCGTTCGCCCCGAGCCCACCTTCAGGTCGTAGAAGATGAGGTCGCCCAGCGCCAGGTACACCCGCACGTAGTACAGCGTCTCCTCGGCGAACAGGAGCGGCGAGGGGCAGAGCGACAGTGCCTTGAGGTAGAAGTGCTCGGCCAGCTCGCCGTGGCCCAGCCGCTGGTGCAGGCCGGCCAGCCGGTGGTAGGCCACGCGCTCGCTCAGGCGGTCCCCTGGGGGCACACCGGAGGGCCGTGCGTGAGGACACGCTGCGGGGGGCGGCGCCTGCTCCCGCCTGTCACCTCCCATCCGCGACTCGCTCTTCCCGTCTGTGACATGGGCCCGCGCCCGGCCCGCTGTGGGGACGTGGCCGGGGGGGGGGGCTGTGGAGGCCCCCTCCGTGCCTGACGAAGCCACCTGACTGGGAGACCCCAAAGGTGAGGCGGGCCGAATGCACAGAACCCGGGCTCCAGGCAACCCCAGACGGGACTCGGCGTCTGACCCTCCCGGTGTATCAGCCACGGCCCCGTCCATCCCAGGGTCGTCATCGGACCAGGCTGTGCCCAGGCCCCTCCCCCGAGGTGGGGCCAGCACGGGGACCCCCTTTCACACCCGCTGTGCACCTGGCCCTCTCGGGGCTTCATCTTTGGGGGAGACGGAGGCCCGGGGTGGTCCGTTAGGTGCCCGGCATCGAGGAGCCAGAGTCTGGAAGGGCCTGAGGTCCCAGGAGCCGAGGCCACGGGGCCAGCCACAGGCTGGGAAGGGACCACATGTGGCGGGCAGCGCCAGGGACGGGGAGAAGCCGGCGCCTCTGGGACGCTGGCTGGCCGCGGGGGTGGCGGGGGAGCGAGGCGGAGGAGGCCGAAGTGGTAGTATGACGTTCCTGAGACCCACAGGGGCCTGGGCCAGCCTCTGCCGCCTTCAGCACCCCCCGCCACCCCATGTCAGAGGGGGTGGCCCGGGCCGGGGTGCGGCTCACCCAGGGTGATGCTGAGCGCCAGGGCCGTGTGGGCGAACTCCAGGCCCTCCTGCTGCAGCCCCAGCTCCGCCAGCAGCGCCACCAGCTTGTTGCACAGCCGAAGCTCCGCCTCCTGCTTCCCCGTGGTCACGGCCAGGGGCAGCGCCCGGTCCTGCCACGCGGGGGGTGGGTCAGGCCTCCCGCACCCAGGACCCTCCTCAGAGCCCCCGGCCCCTGCCCCCTGTGCGGCTCCGTCCCCCAGAGAAAGGCCAGCTGAGACCCCCTGACGCCCCAGGGCCGCTGGTGTGAGCAGCCGGGTGTGGCCTGCAGCCCGTCTGTCTACACCACATGCCCCTGCCCACCTCCCCTCCGGGACCCGAGGGCCTGACAGGAGCGGCCAACACCCCCCGGGCTCTGAAAATGCCACGTCCATCTGAACCCGGAGCCGCACTCCGGGAGCCGGGCAGTCAGGAAGGGAGAGCCGCCCGCCCTGGGGGCCCCTGCAGACCGGGCCCTGGGCCGGGTCCTCCCACGGATGTGCTGTGCCCCCCTAGCCTCAGTTTTCTCGTCTGTGAAATGGGCACAGGCGCACTCTGGGTTGTTGGAGACACAGGGGTGCGTGCTGTGAGCCGGGAGCCGCCCGTGACCTCAGACAGTGTGTCCCTTCTCTGTCCCTCTCGGTGGGGGTGGGGTGGGGTCATGACTATCCCGGACAAAGCAGAGGGTGAGCTGGCCTCCCGGGAGGCCGCTCCTGCTGCGCCTGCGCCTCTGCCCGCCCGGGGACACCCCCTGAGCCCCCCGCCCCGCCCAGGGACGCCCCTTGAGCCCCCCACCCCGCCCCCTCTGCCCCCGGGGCCTCACCCTGAAGAAGGACACAGCTTTCTCTCGCTCCCAGGCCCCGTTGAAGAAGATGTCTCCGGCCGCCTCGAACAGCTCCAGCCCCAGGGTGGGGTCCCCCGTGTACAGGGCCGCGTCCTGGGCCACCTGCGGGATGTGGCCGGTGAGCCCCACAGCGCCCCCGCAGGGCAGGCGGCCGTCCGGCCAGCGGGACCCTCAGCCACGGCCCGGCCTCCCTGGGGCCCTCGAGTGACACGTGGGCGCCACCTCGTCCCTCTCACCCACCAGGAGGGACTGGTGCTGGGCGTCGTGGGGTCCCTGCCACCCGCTGGGGTGAGGGTGCTCGTTCCCGCCTGTGGGCCGCGGGGAGGCTGGGGCCGGCAGGAGGCGGGGGCGGGACTGCTGAGGAGCCCAGCGCAGAGTCGGGCGGGTCCTGAACCCACGGCCATGCCTGGCCCGGGCGTCCTCCCCTCTGGCCTCCCGGAGCTCTCAGTCCCTGCCCCTTCACCCCACCATGTGCCCTCTGCCCCCTTCGCACCCCCAATGGCACATGTCTGCCACCCCTCCCACCAGAGGACTCGGGCTGTCGGCGTCTCTGCTGCGTCGGGGGCCTGGCACAGTACCTGGCGCTTAGTAGGTGCTCAACAAATACCGTCGAGGGAACGATGGACTATTCCCAATGGCTCGCAGCCCCGACACCTGTGGGCCCCGGGCCCCTGCACCCATGTCCTGCTGCCCGAACCCCCTCCCGGTGGGCACTGCCCCCTCGCTGCAACTCGCAGCCTCAGTGACCCCCGACGGGCAGGGGCTTGCCCTCCCGCTCCTCTGCACCCCACCCTGCCGCAGCCCCGGCCCGAGCCAGCCTTGTTCGGGGAGCCTCTCCCCTCAGCCGTCCCCTCCCCGGAGCCTTGGCCATGGCCTGGGAGGTACGGCAGGAGCTCAGGAAGACGCAGCCTCGTAAGACAGGAGCCTCCACTCGCCCCAAACCGTGCCACGTTTAAAAGCACGCGTGCCACGCGCTGCCGGCGCGAGGGCTCCCTGCGCCGCTGCGTGGGCCCCGCGGGCACCTGACTGAGCCCGTGCTGTGTGCCAGCACGGAGGGGCACGCGCCTCGGCCCCCGGGAGCTGGGACCGCGGGAGAGGCGCTGGCAGGGGGTCAGGGGCCGCGGCTGAGGGGAGGAGGGAGCGCGTGCCGCCCACCTGGATGTACAGGTCCACCAGCTCGTGCTGCCGCAGGAGGTAGTAGATGCGGCCGGCCTGCAGCCAGGCCTGGGCCGCCTTCTCCTTGTCCTGCAGGTCGATGAAGACGCCCAGGCTGCGCTTGGTGTAGTCCAGCGCTGAGCGGTAGGCCCTGGTGCGGAGGCCTCGGTCAGACGGGCCCCCGGCTGGCGAATCCCTCTGCCCGCCCCCCGGCGCCGAGGAAGGAAACGGCCCCCGGGAGCGCCCCCCTCCCCCCCCCCCGGGAGGACGGGCCCCGCCTGGTCTGGCCGCCCGCCGCCCGCGGGGCCCCTCACCGCTCGGTGCCCAGGGCCAGGTAGAGCCGGCTGATGGTCTCCAGGAGCCGCCCCTCCAGCGCCGTGTCGGCCGCCCGGCGGGCCAGGGCCAGCTGGAGCTCGTGGTAGACGAGGCACTGGGCCCTGCGGGGCCACACCGTGCTGTAGAAGTGGCACAGCTGCTGGACGGCGAGCAGCTGGCCTGTGCGGGGGCGGGAGAGGCGGCGTCCGTCACTCACCGCCGCGAGGGGGGGGTGCCCGCCACTGCCCCCTCTGAGCCGGGGTCTGAGCCCGGACAGGCCCCGAGGGTGCCCGCCGCTCCCCCCCCCCCCCCAGCTGGGTCACTGCAGGTCGGCTGTGAGCCCGGACAGGCCCCGAGGGTACCCACCGCTCCCCCCCCCCCCCCCAGCTGGGTCACTGCAGGTCGGCTGTGAGCCCGGACAGGCCCCGAGGGTGCCCGCCGCTCCCCACTCTGAGCCGGGTCATCGTGGATCGGACTCTGAGCCCATTGGCCAAGCAGCCTGTTCACAGTCACACACCGGGGCCAGGCGGGCAGCCACGGATGCTCGAGAGACGGCACCCCGTTTTATAAGCCCCGGGCCGGGTCCTGGCCAGGCCCTCCAGCGGCCCCGATGGCTCCTCCCGGCCGCCAGTGCGGCACACGGCTGCACCCCTGCACCCCCTTTGTGGGTGGGCAGAGTCCAAGGCCGTGTCCCGCCAGGCAGTGCAGACGGAATTCAAATCCCGGCCGGCACTCTGGAGCCAAAGCTCCCTCCGGGGGTCGGCTCCCGGCCACCGCCCGCCTCGCCCTCTCAAAGGGGCCGGGACCACGGGCTTTCACTGCGGACACGACCCCAAGCCACCCACCACAGGAGGCCACGGTGTGGTTGCCGATCGGGGCGCGGGCCGGGGCTCCATCCCCCAATCATCGTTTCTCTCTCGTCACCAATGCTTCTCTCTCTCCCCTCCTCTCTCCGCAACCAAGAAAAACATGTTTTGAAAAAAATGTCCTGAACAACCTATATGCAAGTCCTGGACTCACAGACAATAGTGTGGTGAGGGCCAGATGGGGGGTGGGGAGAGGGAGGTGGGGAGAGGAAGTGGAGGGGGCGGGGAGATGGGCAAAAAGGAAGGGAAACGGGGGACATCTGTCACAGCACCAGCAATAAAAACAAAGCAAAGAATAATCAGCAGCCCGGGGTGGTGTGGCTCGGGGGACGGAGCGTCGGCCTGCGGACTGAAGGGTCCCGGGTTTGACTGCGGTCAAGGGCACACGCCTGGGTTGCGGGCTCGACCCCCAGTAGGGGGCGTGCAGGAGGCATTGATGCGTCTACCTCCCTCTCCCTCTCCCTCCCTCTCTGAAATCCACAGAAATAGAGTTAAAATAAATAACCAGAAGGGAGTTTGGGAAGTTCACAAACACGCGGGCGTGAGCAAACTCCGCAGCACCGGAACCCGGCGGAAACGGGACGGGGACGGGGCGAGCGCGGAGATGAGCGGGGACCAGCGTGCGGACGCGGCCTCGCGGGGACGTGTGCCTGGGCGTGTCTTCACAAAGAAGGGAAGTTCAAGCGAAACCCTGTCCACTTCCACTCCAGGAGGCTGGAGAGAGAGGGTCAGCCGAGGCAGGGCCGGCGACGGGAGGAAAGTCCGGGAGACGGGAAAAAACAGCTGGCAGCCAAGCGACAGAGACGAAACGGCGCCCACGGCCGTCCCTGGACCAGATAACGCGGCCCGGCTCCCGCCAGGCCGACCCGCAGGGCGAAGGGAAGGTGGAGATCAACAGATGCCTGGAACAGCGGTCGGCAAACTCATTAGTCAGCAAAGCCAGAAACCAACAGGACAGTGATTAAAATTCCTTCTGAGAGCCACATTTTTTCAAACGTAAACTTCTTCTAGCGCCACTTCTTCAAAACAGACTCGCCCAGGCCGTGCTATTTTGTGGAAGAGCCACACTCAAGGGGCCAAAGAGCCGCCTGCGGCTCTCGAGCCGCAGTTTGCCGACCACTGGCCTAGATGGACGCAAATGGCTGAAAAGCCTGAGAAAGGGCCCCAAGCAGGCACTGGGCAGCCCTGGTACCCCCCGCCCTGGCTCTCCTCGATATTCACTGTGGGGGTAACAGCAGCATCCCCAGGTCCCCCAAACTGAGTCCCCAAGTGTCCTAGGGTTCTGGGCGGCCCCTGGGGGTTCTGGCAAGCACTGTCCAACCTCTGTGAGGCCCCAAGTCCCCCCCGCCCTGTTCTTCCCTGAGGTTCAGAGGGCCCCTGCCGGCCGCAGTGGGGGGGGGGGCCTACCCCTTTGGTGGCCCCCCAGTGCCCTCAGGGAAAATGCCATATGGCAGCCTGGGTTCTCTTGTCCCTTCTCGAGGCTCTCGCCACCCATCGCCCGTCCCACCCAGACCTTGCACCTTAACGCATGGCCCGGCTCACCCACCCATCGCCCGTCCCACCCAGACCTTGCACCTTAACGCATGGCCCGGCTCACCCTCCCGGGGCCTCTGTGCAAGCCGCGCCCGCCGCCGGCTCTGCCTGCCGTCCCAGACCGCACAGACTCCTGACCCACACGACGGGCCAGAGCTGCCCCCAGCACCCCCAGGACCACTCATGGTTCTTGTGAGCCGGGCACTGCCTCCTGCCAGACCCCTCAGGTCCCGTTTGCTGGCACGGAGCCCGCTGAACTCGCACAAGGCGGGCCGTCCCGAAAGCCGACGGCTCCGCGGCCCTGGGAGCCGCCCACCACCCGCGAGGCGTCCGGTGGACGGGGCTGGCGAAGGCCTAGCGGACACCTCCCGCTAAATCACACCACGTCCAAGGCCCCCGCTCCGCTCCGTCAGCCCCTCGGCCCAGCCCGGCCTGGGCGATGCAAGTGACGGCGGGGATGCCGGGCGACGGGCAGACAGAGACGCGCTGTGGCCCTGCCCGTCCCGCCCGCGTGGGAGCAGCCTCAGCGCCCGCCAACAGCCGACCGTTTCCCATGACGGCGTCGTTGTCGGTGCCGGAAAATCCGCCGCCCGCCCGCCCGCCCGCCCGCCCGCGACTCTCCCCGGGGTGCGCTCTGCCCGGAGAGGAAAGAAAACCCGCTCTTTCCCGGAAGTCAGGGGGGGGGGGCGGCACTTACTCTCCAGGTTGCCCGTCTCCACGGCGACCAGGAAGGCCCACTCGTAGTAGCACTTGCCCCGCTGGGCGAGGGCGCGGCGCGTGCAGAGGTGGCCAAGCTGCAGGAGCACGTGGGTGAAGTCCCGGCCCCGCTCCCCGCGGGGCAGCCCGGCGAAGAGCCGCACGGCCTCCAGGAGGTAGTGCTGGGCCAGCCCGCCGGCCCCCGCCTGCAGGCACAGCGCCCCGAAGTTGGCCAGGGCCACCGCCTGGTCCCGCCGCCGTCCCCGGCGCCTGGCCAGGCCCAGGGCGCGGAAGTAGCCCTCGGCCGCCGCCCGCGTCCCGCCCGTCCTCTTCAGGGCGATGGCCGTCATGTTGGCGATCACGCCCTCCCGCTCCTCGCCGGCCGCGGCCGAGTCCTGGACCGCCCGCAGGACGCCCAGGGCCGCCCCGCTCTGCCCGCGCAGCAGGTGCAGCCAGGCCAGGGCCACCAGGTCGTCCACCACGGCGCGCCGGCCGCCCGTCTCGGCGTCGGCCTCCAGCGCCCCCGTCATGAAGGCGATGGCGCGGCCGTGCTGTCCGTGGAGGCTGTGCAGCCGGGCCAGGCTGGCGCAGAGGGGCCCGCGCCAGGCGGGGGCGGGGCTGGGGGCCGGGGCGGCGGCCAGCGCCCGCAGGAGGTAGTGCGCGACCTGGGGCGGGAGGCGCCGGGGCCCCGGGGCGGCGTGCCGCAGGACCAGGTCCGCGCTCCGCAGGGAGCCGGCCAGCGAGCCCCGCGCCCGCAGGGAGGCCGCCCGCACGCAGCCCAGCGCCAGGCGCGGCAGGCACTCGCGGCCGTAGACGTCCGCCAGCAGCAGGTAGCCGTCGGCGGCCCACGCGGCCTCGGGGCGGCCCAGGGCGCCGTGCAGCAGCAGCAGCCTCTCCAGGAAGGGCGCGGCCGCCTCGGGCTGCCTCAGGCGCACCCGGTGCCGGGCCAGCAGGAAGCAGGCGCGGGCCTCGGCGTGCGGGCTGCGGGCGCCCACGGCCCGGCGCAGGGCGAGCCGCAGGAGCTCCGCCTCGGCCTCGGAGCCGCACGCGCGGCCCGGCGCGCCCAGGAGCAGGGCGCAGGCCTTGGGCGCCACCCGGCCGCACCGGTCCCGGTTGTTCTGCCGCAGGTGCACGGCGGCCAGGTCGGCGTACAGGGCCACCGCCAGGGGGAGGTCCCCGAAGCGGCCCCCCAGGGCGCCCAGGGCCTCCTCGAAGTACACGCGGGCCTGGGACAGCTTGAGCCGGCGCACGCACAGCCGGCCCAGCAGGAAGCAGAGCCGGGCCAGCGCCATGGGCCGGTCCGCCCTCTTGGCCGCCCCCCGGGCCTGGGCCAGGCGGCCCGCCAGCTCCTCCTCGTCGCCGAGGCCGCGGAACACGGCGCCGAGCCCCGGCGGGGAGGCGGCGTACAGGCCGCCGAAGCCAGGCTCGTACCCGGGGGCGTCCAGGAACCGCAGCAGGGAGCCCAGGGCCTCCGGGGCGGCCCGGTCGTCCTCCAAGGCCAGGAGGAAGGAGGGCTCCTCCGGGGCCGGTGAGCTCGCTTCGAGGGACTCGGGTTCGAAACCCCAGGACACCGGCTCCTCGGGGCAGCTGTGGCAGGACTTGCATTGTTCTAGAACCTTCTTCACCTTCTGCAGGATCTTGTGTGGCTCCGGGTACGGGCCAGGCAGAGGCGTTTCTGCAAGTTACCAAAACCCGAGATGGATTAGAGTCTGCTGAGTGCAGGAGGGGGCAGCGGCGTCCCTCCCCTGGTGCAGCGTCCCTGTGGCGGCGTTTGGCAGGTACTGCGTCCCCAGGGGATGCCCAGCACCCAGCACACAGTGGGGGCACAGTGGGAGCTCAGCACACAGTGGGAGCACAGTGGGAGCTCAGTGCACAGTGGGAGCTCAGCATACAGTGGAAGCTCAGCACACAGTGGGAGCACAGTGGGAGCTCAGCGCACAGTGAAAGCTCAGCACACAGTGGGAGCACAGTGGGAGCTCAGCGCACAGTGGGAGCTCAGCACACAGTGGAAGCTCAGCACACAGTGGGAGCTCAGTGCACAGTGGAAGCTCAGCACACAGTGGGAGCTCAGCGCACAGTGGGAGCTCAGCACACAATGGGAGCTCAGCGCACAGTGGGAGCTCAGCGCACAGTGGAAGCTCAGCACACAGTGGAAGCTCAGACACAGTGGAAGCGCAGTGGGAGCTCAGCGCACAGTGGGAGCTCAGCACACAGTGGAAGCTCAGCACACAGTGGGAGCTCAGCACACAGTGGGCTCAGCATACAGTGGAAGCTCAGCACACAGTGGGAGCTCAGTGCACAGTGGGAGCTCAGCACACAGTGGAAGCTCAGCACACAGTGGGAGCTCAGCGCACAGTGGGAGCTCAGCACAAAATGGGAGCTCAGCGCACAGTGGGAGCTCAGCGCACAGTGAGAGCTCAGCACAAAATGGGAGCTCAGCGCACAGTGGGAGCTCAGCACATAGTGGAAGCTCAGCGCACAGTGGGAGCTCAGCACACAGTGGGAGCTCAGCATACAGTGGGAGCACAGTGGGAGCTCAGCGCACAGTGGGAGCTCAGCACACAGTGGAAGCTCAGCACACAGTGGGAGCTCAGCACACAGTGGGAGCTCAGCACACAGTGGGAGCTCAGTGCACAGTGGGAGCCCAGCGCACAGTGGGAGCTCAGCACACAATGGGAGCTCAGCGCACAGTGGGAGCTCAGCACACAGTGGAAGCTCAGTGCACAGTGGGAGCCCAGCGCACAGTGGGAGCTCAGCACACAATGGGAGCTCAGCGCACAGTGGGAGCTCAGCACACAGTGGGAGCTCAGCACACAGTGGGAGCACAGTGGGAGCACAGTGGGAGCTCAGCACACAGTGGGAGCTCAGCACACAGTGGGAGCTCAGCACACAGTGGAAGCTCAGCACACAGTGGGAGCTCAGCACACAGTGGGAGCTCAGCACACAGTGGGCTCAGCATACAGTGGGAGCTCAGCGCACAATGGGGGCACAGCCATATGGTTACAGGGAGAACACAGGCCAGTCTGGCCTCCTTTTCTTATTCTCCCCTGATCGAAAGCAGTTGCAGGAGACTAGTGTCCTCACTCTGTGACCACACAGAGACCCCTTTCCATTCAAAGCCACTCAGTGGGACACCCATTCAGCGCTGCAACTGCCCACGTGACTCCAGTCAGGGGCAGCAATCCTGTGGCATCATCAAGAGCCAACCAGAGGAGGGATTAGCTTGAGCTCTAAAGCCAGCCACGGGACTGAGAGAACCGGCCCTGGGGGAGGAAGCCCCTCTCTCCTGGGACCACTTCCCACCAGACAGAGCGGAGCGGCCCCACCAGGCTCAGAGGCCGCTTCGCTGCGGCCTCGGAGGGTTACGGAGGGAGGGAGGGCGGGAGCCGGAGAACAGGCGCTGGGGCTGCTGGCTTTGGAAAGAGCCAGGCCCGAAGGCCAGGCCTGGGCAGAGCAAACAGGCGGTTTCCTGTTGGGAAACACGGCTCGGGGAGTGCCGGGGAGAGAGCAGCAAAGACGCCTCTGTCTCAGGTCCGAGCAAATGGGCTCCAGGCTGGCGGGTGCCCGGGGGCCGTGCGGGCGGAGTCAATGCAGGGAGGGTGGCTCGCAGGCAGCGTCCGACCCGACTCGACATTCGATTTGCCAGGAAAACACCCCAGTCCGGCGAGGCCACAGGGCCCCCCAGGCCTGGGCTCCAGGGGCTCACAGGGGGCAAACCCCTCCTTCAGACGGGGAGTCCCCCGCATCTTCAGGTCCTCACCCCCGAGGCTCAGAGGGCGCCCGGGGACAGCCGGGGGAGGGGCTTTCTCAGTGACACCCAGAGTGGCCCCCTGTGTTTGTGCTCCAGGGCCTGCTCTCGGGGAGCCTCAGAGGAATCTCGGGCACGTGTGTCTGGGCTGGTCCTGTGCGGACCTCGGTTGGGAGGAAGGGGAGAGGGAGGGGACACAGGACGGAGGAGGGAGGAGGGCTCCTCCCGGACCAGCCTCAGGGAGGGAGCAGACCCGAGGGACTTACATCTGAACATAAGCCTCCAGCTTCCCCTTAAAGCAGAGCCCAGGGACCTTCCGCTGCTGCGGGTGGGGCGAAGGGTCTAGGGCTGAGCACGTGCTCAGGCAGGGAGGGACCCACCTTAGTGGGGACAGGGCACAGAGGGGACCCACCTTAGCTGAGGACAGGGCAGGGGTCTCAGGCATGAGGGGACACCACCTTAGTGGGGGACAGTGTGGGGGCTGGGCATGGAGGGGACATCACTTTAAGGAGGACAGTATGGGAGGCTCAGGCATGAGAGGACACCACCTTAGTGGGGGACAGTGTGGGGGCCGGGCACGGAGGGGGCAGGGCAGGAGGCCTGGCACGTTTGCTGGGACCTGTTGTCACAGCGGAGGACGCTCCCCCCACCTCACCCAGCCTCCTGGCGGCCCCCCATCCCGGGAGTGAGGTCTGCTCAGCACCCACGGGCCTAGCAGTGCCGTGTGGAGGTGCCCACCTTGGTCTTCCGACAGCTCAGCCTCAGTGTCTCCGTGTCTGTCTGAAAGGGAAGGAGAGAGGTCAGCCTCCGGCCAGTGCCCTCTGACCCCGGGCCGTGTCCTACAGAGGTGGTGACCCCAGATGGTCACCCTCCCAACTGCAGCGCCGGCGGGGGGCCGTGGGGCTCAGGGCCCCCTCCCCAGAAGCCGAGAAGCCGGGCCCCCAGGGTCTGCCCCACCCGCCCCCCTGCAGGCCGTCCTCTAGAGGGGCTGTGGCTTCCACCCTCGGGGCTGCGGGCTCCCCCAGGGGACAGGGCGCTCCCCTCAGCCCAGGGGCAGCGCCTCCCCCAGCCTCAGGGCTCCCCTCTGTGAAGTGGGCACATGAGCGGCTCGCCGGCTGCCACAGGAACCTCAGAGAAAGAGCAGAACGGAGGCCTGCCGAGCGGGGCCTGTCTGTCGCCTGTGCCGACAGCTCCGGGAGACCGCCCGGCGCCCCGCAGGGAGCGCTGACCCCGGACGCCTCCCCGGAACCGGGCCCGTGTGGGGGTCCTGGGAAAGAGGGGAGACCGCACGCCAGGCCGCCGGTGTCCGCGCCGCTCAGAGAAGCAGGGCTGCGTGGCGGGCTCTCCCTGCCGCTGGCGGGAACTTGCCACGCGTGTTTGCAACCGGCAGGTGTGTGTGTGTGTGTTGTGTGTGCATGTGGAGCTCTATGTGCAAGGCTGTACTTGGGTGCGCGTGTCTTCATACGAGCGTGTGTGCAGGCGTGTAAGCATGCGCACACGTACATGTGTGTGCATACACGCAGGCGTGCACCCACAAGTGTCTGTCTCCATCCAGGAAATGAAGCTGTGAGCCACGTGCATGACCAGCGACTGGCACGTCCGTCCTGGCCTCGTCCCCGTCCCCTTTCTTCCCGCCGCTGGGGACACACTGCACCCTGCACCCTGCACACGGCTCAGGAAAACCCCAGCACGGGGAGAGGTGACACGGGACGGCGGGCCTGGGAGCGGCAGCCTGGGGGCCGCCCCGCACCTACCCAGGCTGTACTCCGTGCACACGTCCGTGCCCGCCGTCCTGCTCAGCAGCCGCCGCGCGTCCTGCTCGGAGAAGCGCCCCTCCCGGCGGAAGAAGGCCCGCTCGTCCTCGTCCAGAAAGAGCACGCTCTCCAGCCTGGAGAGACAGGCCTCGCTCAGACCCGGTCTCCGCGGCCGCCGCCAGGAGCACCCACTGCGCGCCCTCCGCGACCGGCCCTGCACACCTACTGTGTGCCCAGCAGTGAAGGTCCCAGATAACAAACAAAACCAACATCCCGCCTTCCGGGGACCCTGGCCAGCCCAGCGGCAGGCGCTCAGAGCCGGGGCTGCGGCAAACACGGCCGGTCACAGCAGCCTGGGAAGGCGAGCTCCTAGGCTGCCTGCAAAGCCCAACCTCAAATGCCCTCCCCGCCGCCACCCCCCCCCCCCCGAAGGCCGGCGTGACGGTGCAGCCAGAATGGATCCCTCCACACAGCTGTTCACGCGACCCCACGGCGCTCCCGGGTACCCCACCCAGACCCACAAACACGCGTGTGCTCCGTGAGGCCGGGGAGAGGGCAGAGGACGCGGGGGGAGGGGCGGCAGGGGGAAGGGGAGGAGGCGGCCACTTGCTTCTAGGGCTACGCTCCCCGCAGACTGTGGAATGTGACGTGCCCTTTGAAACTCAGAGGAGGCCACTCTGGAAGGTAAAGAGAACCTTAGAGCAGCTTGTGGGAGGCGGGACAACATAACTGACAAATGTCAGTGTCACAAAAGACAAGGAAGGGGCAAGACCAAGGAGACAGGACAGCTGGCAACTGCCGTCCGGCATGTTCTCGGGCTGGAGCGGCGTATGGGAAACTGGCGGGTCCAGACGGGGTGTGTGAGGACGGGGAGTGTGAGGACGGGGAGTGTGAGGACGGGGAGTGTGAGGACGGGGGGTTCATTCCTGGCCCCCACAGTCAGACGGGGGTTATGCAAGCAGATGTCTGGTTTTCTACATGCAGTGGGTTCGGAGGGCTGAGGCCGGCCCGGACGGGGGAGGAACGAGGAGAAAGCGTGTGGCCGTGCGGGCAGGGCCGTCTGGGGGGAGGGGGGGGGCGCCCGGCCTCAGGCTGCCACCGTGACCGTCCCCTGAGTCTGCGTTACGTCGTGTGTCGGGAGGAGAGACAGCACCAGCTGTTCGCCACACTAAGGGTGCAGGAAAGACCTCAGCGAGTCTGTCGGTGAGAGAGGGGGGTGCTTGGGGTCTCCTGCTGAGCAGGACAGGGCCCCGGCCCAGCACAGCCCTGGGTTAAGATTGAACAGCAGCCCGGCTGGTGTGGCTCCTGGTGGAGCGCCAACCTGCGAACTGGGAGGTCGGGGTTCGATTCCCGCTCGGGGCACGTGTCCAGGTTGTGGGCTCGATCCCCAGTGCAGGGCGTGCGGGAGGCAGCCGACCCCTGATTCCCTCTCATCACTGATGTTTCTCTCTCTCTTCCTTCCTCTCTGAAGTCAATTTATATATATATATTTAAAGATAAGAAACAGCCAAAACTGGTTTGGCTCAGTGGGTAGAGCGTCTGCCTGCCTGCAGAGGGAGCAGCCCTGGGCCCCTGGCCTGGGTCTGGGTCAGAAGGGGAGAAGCACCATCGGTGGGTGTCAGCCCCAGGAGGGGGCGCTGTGTCACCGCAGCCCCTGGACGGTGCGTCCCAGAGAAGGACCCTGGCAGCGGCCAGAGCGAGGACTCCAGGCCCGGACAGGAGGGGACACCGGCCCTGGGACAGGGGAGCAGGTCGGATTTGCTCCAGCCCGGGGCGTGGCGGGGAACAGGCTGGGGAGGGTGGTCCCCCGGGAGGCGTGTCCCCAGTGGCAGGGCCCAGGGCGAGGGGGGCTGGGGGGCGGGGGGGCTCAGCCACTCACTCAGAGGCGCGGCCCTGCACGCTGACGAGGCCGGTCCGCACAAACCCGACCCGGCCCGAGGCCTGGTGCCGGCCCAGGAACCAGGGCAGGCCGGGCACCTGCAGGCCCAGGATCTCGATGAGGTCCCCGCGGCGGAAGGCCAGCTCTTCGGGGCCCGCGCCCTGGTGGTCGGCCTCGGCCGAGGCGAGGCCCACTCCTGCAGTGGGAGGGACCGGTCAGTGCTGGGGGGGCGGGGAGATGGAGCCACAGAGAGGGCGCCTGGCCTCGCGCTGTCGGGGGAAACTGAGGCCTGGGGACCTGGATGAACTTGGCCGGGGTGTGGGGCCCAAGGCCAGGCCCCCCCCCCTCCATTCCTCACCAGCCAGGCCGGCCAGGGCCCACTCAGGGCGCGTGGGGCTGTGAGCAGGGGTCCTTCTTCCCCTCCCCACCCCGTGCGCATGTCCATGTCACAGAGACACACCCCCCTCAGCCCAGGGCAGAGCAGATGCACCGGCCGGGGCCCGGGTCCTAGCAGCCCCGGACAAGACCGGGCCTCACTCGGCCCCCTAGTGTCAATAGCGGCTCCAGCCCGGCCCCCAGCCCAGCCCGGCCCGCCCTGGCCCAGGGCTCAGGTGTTTAACCCGCAGCAAGCAGCTGGCCTGGCCGTGCTGGGGGGCGGAGGTGGGGGTATGGAGTGGGGTGGGGGGTGGGGGGGTGGGGAGTGTGGGGGTAGGGTGGGGGTGGGTGCTGCACCAGCCCCCAGGCCTTGAGCCTCGGTTATCGCCTTGTGAACTGGAGAGAAGGCTATGTCTCCTGGCATGGGGCACCTTCAGGTGAGTGCAGAAGCTTCCAGAATGCTGGTGCCCGCCCTCCCCCTTTCCCCCTCCCGCTGGCCCAGGGGAGACATTTACCCATCAGCGGGGAGTCTGGCGTCACGGGTCCATCCACAGAGTCCTCGAAGGGGTCCCAGGCCGCCCTGAAAGCCCATCTGGAGGGGAAGAGGGGGGGTCTTTGCTGTGGGGACTAGAGGAGGTACAGCTCTGTGACTCGTGTGGGTCCCTCACCTGTCCCACCACACACTCACACACATACACACACACACACATACACTGACACTCACACACACACTCACACTCACACACAAACACTCACTCATACACTGACACACACACACACACTCACACTCACACTCACACACAAACACTCATACACTGACACACACACACTCACACACATACACAAACACTCACTCACACACACTGACACTCACACACACACTCACACACAAACACTCACTTACTCACGCACACTCACACTCATACACAAACACTCACACATACACTGACAATTCACACATACACTCATACACTCACACACTCACACTCACACACACACACACACACACAAACACTCACACACACTGACACTCACACACACACTGACACTCACACACAAACACTCACTCACACACACTGACACTCACACACACACTCACACACATACACAAACACTCACTCACACACACTGACACTCACACACACACTCACACTCACACACAAACACTCATACACTGACACACACACACTCACGCTCATACACAAACACTCACACACTCACACACACACTCACACACACACACACTCACACACACTGATAAACACACACTCACACACTCACACACACTGATAAACACACACTCACACACTCACACACACTCATACTCATACACTCACACACTCACACACTCACACTCATATACAAACACTCACACACTCACACACACACTCACACACACACACTCACACACACACACACTCACACACACTGATAAACACACACTCACACACACTGATAAACACACACTCACACACTCACACACACTCATACTCATACACTCACACACTCACACACACACTCACACTCACACTCACACACACACTCACACACTTACACTCATACACTCACACACTTACACTCATACACTCACACACACTCACATACTCACACACTCACACACACACTCACTCACACACTCACACACTTACACACACACTCACACACTCACACTCATACACACACACTCACTCACACACTCACACACTTACACACACACTCACACACTCACACTCATACACAAACACTCACTCACACACACTGACACTCACACACACTCACACACTCACGCACACACTCACACACACTCATACTCATACACTCACACACTCACACACTCACACACTTACACTCATACACTCACACACTTACACTCATACACTCACACACACTCACATACTCACACACTCACACACACACTCACTCACACACTCACACACTTACACACACACTCACACACTCACACTCATACACACACACTCACACTCACACACTTACACACACACTCACACACTCACACTCATACACAAACACTCACTCACACACACTGACACTCACACACACTCACACACTCACGCACACACTCACACACACTCATACTCATACACTCACACACTCACACACTCACACACACACACTCACACACACATATACACTTTCACACACACACACACATACACACTCACACTCACACACTCACACACACACTCACACACACTCACACACTCACGCACACACTCACACACACTCATACTCATACACTCACACACTCACACACTCACACACTTACACTCATACACTCACACACTTACACTCATACACTCACACACACTCACATACTCACACACTCACACACACACTCACTCACACACTCACACACTTACACACACACTCACACACTCACACTCATACACACACACTCACTCACACACTCACACACTTACACACACACTCACACACTCACACTCATACACAAACACTCACTCACACACACTGACACTCACACACACTCACACACTCACGCACACACTCACACACACTCATACTCATACACTCACACACTCACACACTCACACACACACACTCACACACACATATACACTTTCACACACACACACACATACACACTCACACTCACACACTCACACACACTCACACACACACACACACTCACGCACACACTCACACACACTCATACTCATACACTCAAACACTCACACACACACTCACACACACTCACACACACATATACACTTTCACACACACACACACACACACACATGCCTGCCCCAGGGTCCAGGCCCGTGCTGCCCCCAGCCCAGCTGCCTCCACCCTCCCTCAGGCTCCTCTGGGGCCCTATTTCCGGGCAGGAAGCTGATCCTAGCCTGCTGTTCCCGGGCCAGTGGACACCAGGACACGAACTTTCCCTCTCTGCCGTGGCTGTCAGGCAGCTCCCAGCCGAGCTGATGCCCACGGTCAGCACGTGGCAGCTTGGCCTCAGGCCATGCCCGCCCGGGTGGCATTGGCGAAGGTGCCCGTGTGCTCCCGGCCGCGGGCACATGCCCTGCGGCTCCCCAGCAGGTTTCCAGAACGAGCCCGCACCCACGTGGGCAGCTCCCCGGGGCGGGGAGCGCTGTGTCCTGTCCCCGGAGGGGGCTGGGGCAGAGGAGGCAGCGTGGGCTCTGCGGGCTCACGCTGCCCCCGTGGACAGCCCGGGCCCGGCCTCCGCGTGGGCTGCCCGGGGGAAGCAGAGGGGCGCAGGCCGGTACCTACTGATGGAACGGAGCCAGAGGCTCTGCGGCGGGCTCGGCCGCCTCCTCCTCGGAGCACGCGCGGGGCCTGCGGGCCGGAGAGCCCGCCGCCGGGGCCGCCTCTCCCGGGGGGGCCCCTGCCCGCACCCTGGGCACCGGCGGTCAGCCTCACGTGGCCGTCAGGACACAGGACGAAGAAAGGCCCTGGAAGGGACAGGCAGTCGCTCGGGGTGGCCAGTCAGAGGCAGCCAGCGCTCTGCAGGGGGGCCCACTCTCCCCTCAGGACACAGGTGCAGGGCACCCCCACCCATCTCCACCCACAGCTGCCAGACCCCAGACCCAGGGCCCGACGGGGAGGCTGGGCCTGGGCTGGGGTCCTGGCTCTGCTGGCCTTCCCCTGGGAGCCTGGCTCCCCTCAAACTCTTGGGGCCTCAGTGTCCCCCTCTGTGCTGTGTGGGGCCAGACGTATGATCCCACGGGCGGGGTGCCCCCCCCCAGCCTCCCAGCTTCCTCCCCGTGGTCAGGGGGCAACGATGCCAGGCTGTGTGGCCGAGACAGGAGCACGGGCTGGGGTGGCGCTGGCAAACCCCCTTCCTCTTATGTCTTGGGGGGCACCACTGCCCGCGGCTCACCTTCCTGCAGCAGGAGGCACTCGTGCGTCAGCCTCAGCGCCTCCTCGTCCACGCGGACCCGGACGGCCACCTCCTCATGCTCCTCAGGCGACAGCAGCCAGAAGGCGGGGCCCACCAGCAGGTTCTCCAGGCAGTGGTGGGTGAAGCCTGCGCGGGCGGCCGGTCACGGCGTGCAGGGCGGGGGCTGAGCCCACACCCACCAGGCTCCGGAGAACCCGCCTGGCCGTGGGGACTCCCAGCGCCGCCCGCCCGCCCGCCCGCCCGGGGAGGGGGCCCCGTCTCACTGTCTGAGCTGCAGGGGCCCCGTGGTGACCCTGACCTCCCCGTGCCTCGGGAAAGTTCATATTACAACTAGTGGCCCGGTGCACGAAATTCGTGCACGGGGACGGGGGTGGGGTGGAGGTGGAGGGGCTGTGTCCCTGAGCCTGGCCTGCATCCTCTCTAATCTGGCACCCCTGTGGGATCGGGCCTAAACTGGCAGTCGGACAACCCCCTCGCAACCCGGGACTGCTGGCTCCTAACTGCTCACCTGCCTGCCTGCTTGATCTCCCCTAACCACTCTGCCTGCTGGCCTGCTTGCCCCCAACTGCACCCCCCCCCGCCAACCTGATCACCCCCAACTGCCCTCCCCTCCTGGCCTGATCACCCGTAACCACCTCTGTCTCGGCCCCCCCACCACCGTGGCTTTGTCCGGAAGGACACCTGGAATGTCTCATGGTCTAATTAGCATATTACCCTTTTATTAATATAGATGATACATTTTTGTTATTTACACTGTAACTATCGCGAAATGATGTTTTTTCCCTCGAAGTGTTTTGGCGAATTTGGACACGCCGAGCTCACAGGGTTGCCCACCCCTGCTCTAGGACCTCGGTCTCCTCGTCTGTGAGATGGGACAGCGCATTCGCACACAGGGATGGTTGGGGGGGCACCGCCCTGCTCGGTGCAGCAGGAAATCGTCACTGATTCTTATTTTCAAACCTCCCGGCTCTCAGACTTGGGGGAAGGGGCGTGGAGCATGTTCCCCAGGGGACTTGCAAATGGCTCCCCATAGAACGAGGAATATTCTGGAAAGCAAGCGCCACGGCTGAGGTTGAAATGACAGTTTCCTACGCTCAGCCGGTCGGCCGGTCGGAGAGCCGGGAGGCCCAGCGCCGGGAGGAGGCGGGGATTGGTCCAGCCAAGAGGCACACAGCCCTGAGCACCTGGAGCGCCCCCTGCCCCCCGCCAGCACCCCACCCGAGCCCCCCTCCCCCGTTGCCCCAGAGGCCGGGGCCACTGACTACTCTGGAGCCTGGTTGGCCCGCGCAGGCCGGTGGCCGTGCCCACGGGGACCGGTCCCCGGCTGCCTCACCGAGGGCGTGGTACGTGGAGAACTTCCAGATCTCCTCGAAGGTCTTGAAGGCCACCACCAGCCGGTCCTGGTCACTGTGGACCGACAGCAGCCGGGCCGACAGCTCCTGCCGGGGGAGCCGGAGTCAGCCGTGCCCGCGGCCGAGGCGTCCGACCGTCTGTCCGACCGTCCGACCGTCTGACCGCAGGAGGGCCGGTCAGCGGACGGACTTACAGACGTGACCCTGGCCGGCGCCACTCAGCTGCCTCCTCCACAGCCCGGTGAGCCCACCGCTCCCGAACCCACTGCGGCCCCCAGAGCCAGGGGCACGTCTGCTCCCTCCAGAGCTCCTGGGCCCTCCGCGCTGGGTGCCCCCTCCCCGACTCCTGGTTTGCCAGACGCAGGCCCAGCATACGCCTGTCCGTCCCCGGACCTAGGTGAGGCCACGGGAGCAGCACAGCCCACACCGGACCCCGCACAGCCCAGGAGTGTGTGTGTCACTGGCCGGGAGCGGGAGGGGTGGGGGGTGGCGGGGAGAGGGTGCTGTCCTCGCTCAAGCCCGGCCTTCAGTGTGGGGCACAGCAGGGGCTCACCCAGAGCCAGCCCTCACCCTGCAGCGCTCGCCCGGGTTCGAGGGCAGCCCTGCTGCTGAGTGCGCACAGGGGGGGCACACAGCCAGGGGGACCCCACACTCGCTCCCTCGGGCCAGGCTGGCCACAGGTCAGAGGGCGGCCACCTGTCCCCAGCCCGGCCCCTCCTCCACCAGCCTCCTTCCGCAGGTCCATCCTCCGTCCGCAGCTCAGAGGATGAGACCAGCTCCAGGCCCTCCATCCCCGTAAAGGGGCCTCACAGCCCCGCGGGCGGCCGGCGCTGGAGGGAGGGGTGGGAGACACCGGGCATCCGGCGGTCCCGGCGTGGCGGCGCCTGCAGGAGGCCTGGCTGGTCCCCGGGGACGCACACCCAGGAGAGCGGGTGGGGGCGCGTTGCAGGCCGCTGTGAGGGGAGGTGGAGGCCGGCCTCCCGGCCGTGGCCTCGGCCCCTGGGGGGCCTGAACTCACGGCCCCTGGTCCTGCCGCCCCCCCCTCCCCCCGTCCCTGCTTGGTCTCCTCCGCACCGTCCTCCTGGTCCCCGCGTCGGGCAGGGGCCCTACCCCTGCACTCCACCCCCCAACCCCGGGCCCCGGGGAGACTCACCCCCAGCGCACTGGCCAGCTCCCGGCTGTCGCTCTCCAGCAGGCGGAGCCGGGCCCGCAGGGTCTGCTGCAGCGCGGGGTCGGGCTGCCCACTCCGCCGCACCGCCTGCACCTGCAGCGTCAGGTCTGCAGGGACGGGTCAAGGTCAAGGTCAGGCAGTCCACCCCCAAGAGCCCCAGCCACGGGTTCCATGCCCACCTCGGGCGTCGCCGGTGGACGCCCTCACCGATGCCCAGCCCTGACCCCCAGTGTCTCGCGTGGAGGGCCAGTCGTACGTGGCTCCAGGCAGAGCCATGGGCGGCCCCCTCCAGCCCCGCCCCCAGGACTTCCGGCTGGTGGTCCTGAGTCACCGAGACCCCCAGCCCCAGACAGCACCTCAGACCCCCAGCAGATACCCACAGCCCCCCAGCCCCGTCCCAACCCAGCTCCTGCCCCTCCGCCCACCCCAGCCCTGCCCAGGCCACACCCACCTCCTTCCACCACAGGTCTGCGGGTCCACGGGGGCCCCTGACCCCCCTGCGGTGCCAGCCTGGCTCCTTCAGATGCAGATCTCAGCTCAGAGGACCCTCGCCACCACACCCCCAAACCCCCGGGGAGGCCTCTAGAACCCAGAGTCCCCAGAGCCCCAGGGGCTGCTGGAGAGGGGAGGAGAGCGAGGAGGATAGAGGGAGGGAGAGTCCCACGCCCTTTGACAGCCTTGCAGCTGCCTCAGAACTTTCCAGAAGAGGGCCCTGGAGCACACACCCTCTCCTGTGGGCCAGGCCTGGGCAGAGAGTGGGCAGCGCTGGGGTCTGGCCAGCCCCACGTGGGCAGCGGGAAACGGGGAGCACCTCATAGCTGCCCCTCCTGCCCCGTCAGAGGGCCGGCTGCTTTCCCAAACCCCAAGTGCCCTGTCCCCCGCCCCCCAGGACCACGGGGCTCTCTGCCCTCCGAGAGGGAGGGGGACGGGTGAAGGTGGGGCACCGGCAGCACCGGGGTCTCGTACCG
Organism: Antrozous pallidus; assembly: GCA_027563665.1. Classification (NCBI taxonomy): domain Eukaryota; kingdom Metazoa; phylum Chordata; class Mammalia; order Chiroptera; family Vespertilionidae; genus Antrozous; species Antrozous pallidus. The sequence continues at coordinate 122,156,914 of CM050511.1, read as the reverse complement.
CACAGCTGGGGGCCAGGGTGGGGTCTCCGGGGCCAGAGGCAGATTCTTACCACACCACCCGGTGCTCCCCGCAGCCCAGGGCTGCCCACATCCACGGCCCCATTCTCGGAGCCCCCTCCCTGGAAGCCAGCCCTGGGACAGCTCCCCAGGCCTCCCCGCCCTGCCCCACAGACAGCAGCCCCTCCCCCTCCCCGCCCCTTCCCTGCAGGCCCCTCAGGGCCACGTCCCTCTGAGCGGAAGCAGAGCCCAGGGAAGCCCTTGGCAAACGCAGTGGCACCCACACCCTGGCCCTGTGGGATGCGGGTCCTGGGCCCCCAGACGGATGGATCAGGTCCGGGCACAGGACCTGGGCACCTGTGGTTAGCGAGCCCCCCCGCCCCCAGAGGGAGGGGCAGGGGTCCCCGTTCCCCTCCGCAGCCTGGACAAACCCCGCCGCCCCGTGTGCAGCGCCCGGGGTGCCTACCTGTGGGGTACGCTCCCCGCTGGCCGGGCGGGGTCCCAGAGTCCCGCCGAGAGGCGCACGGGGTTGGAGCGGCGTCTGTAACAGCAAACACAGCGGGTCTGTGACTCGGGTGAAAGCAGGCCACCACCCTGCACAGGCCCCACTGCCCCCCCTCCCCAGACGCTTCTGGAAGGAAGAGATGACTATCCACACCCCACCGCCCCCAGCGTCACACCGCCAATGCGGACGGAGGCCGGCGAGTTTCCCTTGTGCGGAAAGAAACCGGCCCACACTGGCCCGTGGCTCCGGGGTTGAGCGTCGACCTATGAACCAGGAGGTCAGGGTTCGATTCCCGGTCGGGGCACAGGCCCGGGTTGCGGGTTCGACCCCCCGTGGGGGCGTGCGGGAGGCGGCCGGCCGTGGTCCTCACATCACGGACGCTCCCCCTCTCCCTCCCGCACCGCACGCACCGTCTCTGCCCGCAGCCGGGGCCTCCTCGGGCGCTGGCCCCGCCCAGCTGACCGACGCGCTCCCGGCCTTTCTCCGGACCGTGTCGCCCCCGCCCGAGGGCCCGGCCACCGTCCCCGTCCGGGCAGGCTCCTCCGCGGCCGCCTCCGCTGGGTCCTTCATGACAGACGTGGCCTCGGCGCTCAGGGCTGGGCTGCCGGGCCGGCCACTGTGGGGAGAGGAGAGGGCAGTGGTCAGACACTGCCGCCAGAGCTGGGGTTCGGAGGAGAGAGCCCCCTCCATGCCCGAGGCCCCGTTCAGCCTTCTGGAGTCAGCTGGCGGTCACTTCCTCTCCGACCAGCACAATTCCCCAGGGTCGGGCGGTGGGCGGTCAGGGCCGGGCGGTGGGAGGTCAGGGCCGGGCGGTGGGCGGTCAGGGCCGGGCGGTGGGAGGTCAGGGCCGGGCGGTGGGAGGTCAGGGCCGGGCGGTGGGAGGTCAGGGCCGGGCGGTGGGAGGTCAGGGCCGGGCGGTGGGAGGTCAGGGCCGGGCGGTGGGCGGTCAGGGCCGGGTGATGGGAGGTCAGGGCCGGGCGGTGGGAGGTCAGGGCCGGGCGGTGGGAGGTCAGGGCCGGGCGGTGGGAGGTCAGGGCCGGGCGGTGGGTGATGGGAGGTCAGGGCCGGGCGGTGGGAGGTCAGGGCCGGGCGGTGGGAGGTCAGGGCCGGGCGGTGGGAGGTCAGGGCCGGGCGGTGGGTGATGGGAGGTCAGGGCCGGGCGGTGGGTGATGGGAGGTCAGGGTCGGGTGGTGGGAGGTCAGGGTCGGGCGGTGGGAGGTGGGAGGTCAGGGCCGGGTGATGGGAGGTCAGGGCCGGGCGGTGGGTGATGGGAGGTCAGGGCCGGGCGGTGGGTGATGGGAGGTCAGGGCCGGGCGGTGGGAGGTCAGGGCCGGGCGGTGGGAGGTCAGGGCCGGGCGGTGGGAGGTCAGGGCCGGGCGGTGGGCGGTCAGGGCCGGGCGGTGGGCGGTCAGGGCCGGGCGGTGGGCGGTCAGGGCCGGGCGGTGGGTGATGGAGGTCAGGGCCGGGCGGTGGGAGGTCAGGGCCGGGCGGTGGGTGATGGGAGGTCAGGGCCGGGCGGTGGGTGGTCAGGGCCGGGCGGTGGGCGGTCAGGGCCGGGCGGTGGGAGGTCAGGGCCGGGCGGTGGGAGGTCAGGGCCGGGCGGTGGGCGGTCAGGGCCGGGCGGTGGGCGGTCAGGGCCGGGCGGTGGGTGATGGGAGGTCAGGGCCGGGCGGTGGGTCATGGGAGGTCAGGGCCGGGCGGTGGGTGGTCAGGGCCGGGGGGGGGGCGGTCAGGGCCGGGCGGTGGGAGGTCAGGGCCGGGCGGTGGGAGGTCAGGGGCCGGGCGGTGGGCGGTCAGGGCCGGGCGGTGGGCGGTCAGGGCCGGGCGGTGGGAGGTCAGGGCCGGGCGGTGGGCGGTCAGGGCCGGGCGGTGGGCGGTCAGGGCCGGGCGGTGGGTGATGGGAGGTCAGGGCCGGGCGGTGGGCGGTCAGGGCCGGGCGGTGGGCGGTCAGGGCCGGGCGGTGGGTGATGGGAGGTCAGGGCCGGGCGGTGGGAGGTCAGGGCCGGGCGGTGGGAGGTGGGAGGTCAGGGCTGGGCGGTGGGAGGTCAGGGCCGGGCGGTGGGAGGTCAGGGCTGGGCGGTGGGAGGTCAGGGCCGGGCGGTGGGAGGTGGGAGGTCAGGGCTGGGCGGTGGGAGGTCAGGGCTGGGCGGTGGGCGGTCAGGGTCGGGTGATGGGAGGTCAGGGCCGGGTGATGGGAGGTCAGGGCCGGGCGGTGGGAGGTCAGGGCCGGGCGGTGGGTGGTCAGGGCCGGGCGGTGGGTGGTCAGGGCCGGGTGGTGGGAGGTCAGGGCCGGGCGGTGGGTGGTCAGGGCCGGGCGGTGGGTGGTCAGGGCCGGGCGGTGGGAGGTCAGGGCCGGGTGGTGGGAGGTCAGGGCCGGGTGGTGGGAGGTCAGGGCCAGGCGGTGGGAGGTCAGGGTCGGGCGGTGGGTGATGGGAGGTCAGGGCCGGGCGGTGGGTGGTCAGGGCCGGGTGGTGGGAGGTCAGGGCCGGGTGATGGGAGGTCAGGGTCGGGTGATGGGAGGTCAGGGCCGGGCGGTGGGTGGTCAGGGCCGGGCGGTGGGAGGTCAGGGCCAGGCGGTGGGAGGTCAGGGTCGGGCGGTGGGTGATGGGAGGTCAGGGCCGGGCGGTGGGTGATGGGAGGTCAGGGCCGGGCGGTGGGAGGTCAGGGCCGGGCGGTGGGCGGTCAGGGCCGGGTGATGGGAGGTCAGGGCCGGGCGGTGGGCGGTCAGGGTCGGGTGATGGGAGGTCAGGGCCGGGTGATGGGAGGTCAGGGCCGGGCGGTGGGTGGTGGGAGGTCAGGGCCGGGAGGTGGGAGGTCAGGGCCGGGTGATGGGAGGTCAGGGCCGGGCGGTGGGCGGTCAGGGTCGGGTGATGGGAGGTCAGGGCAGGGTGATGGGAGGTCAGGGCCGGGCGGTGGGTGGTGGGAGGTCAGGGCCGGGAGGTGGGAGGTCAGGGCCGGGTGATGGGAGGTCAGGGCCGGGCGGTGGGTGATGGGAGGTCAGGGCCGGGCGGTGGGAGGTCAGGGCCGGGCGGTGGGAGGTCAGGGCCGGGCGGTGGGCGGTGGGAGGTCAGGGCCGGGCGGTGGGTGATGGGAGGTCAGGGCCGGGCGGTGGGTGATGGGAGGTCAGGGCCGGGCGGTGGGAGGTCAGGGCCGGGCGGTGGGTGGTAGGAGGTCAGGGCCGGGTGATGGGAGGTCAGGGCCGGGCGGTGGGTGATGGGAGGTCAGGGCCGGGCGGTGGGTGATGGGAGGTCAGGGTCGGGTGGTGGGAGGTCAGGGCCGGGCGGTGGGTGATGGGAGGTCAGGGCCGGGCGGTGGGAGGTCAGGGCCGGGCGGTGGGCGGTGAGAGGTCAGGGCCGGGCGGTGGGAGGTCAGGGTCGGGCGGTGGGAGGTCAGGGCCGGGCGGTGGGCGGTCAGGGCCGGGCGGTGGGTGATGGGAGGTCAGGGCCGGGCGGTGGGAGGTCAGGGCCGGGCGGTGGGTGGTGGGAGGTCAGGGCCGGGCGGTGGGTGATGGGAGGTCAGGGCCGGGCGGTGGGAGGTCAGGGCCGGGCGGTGGGAGGTCAGGGCCGGGCGGTGGGAGGTCAGGGCCGGGCGGTGGGAGGTCAGGGCCGGGCGGTGGGTGATGGGAGGTCAGGGCCGGGCGGTGGGAGGTCAGGGTCGGGCGGTGGGTGGTGGGAGGTCAGGGCCGGGCGGTGGGTGATGGGAGGTCAGGGTCGGGTGGTGGGAGGTCAGGGCCGGGCGGTGGGTGATGGGAGGTCAGGGCCGGGCGGTGGGAGGTCAGGGCCGGGCGGTGGGTGATGGGAGGTCAGGGCCGGGTGATGGGAGGTCAGGGCCGGGCGGTGGGAGGTCAGGGCCGGGCGGTGGGTGGTGGGAGGTCAGGGCCGGGTGATGGGAGGTCAGGGCCGGGCGGTGGGAGGTCAGGGCCGGGTGATGGGAGGTCAGGGCCGGGCGGTGGGAGGTCAGGGCCGGGTGATGGGAGGTCAGGGCCGGGCGGTGGGAGGTCAGGGCCGGGCGGTGGGTGGTGGGAGGTCAGGGCCGGGCGGTGGGAGGTCAGGGTCGGGCGGTGGGTGGTGGGAGGTCAGGGCCGGGCGGTGGGAGGTCAGGGTCGGGCGGTGGGTGGTGGGAGGTCAGGGCCGGGCGGTGGGAGGTCAGGGTCGGGCGGTGGGTGATGGGAGGTCAGGGCCGGGTGATGGGAGGTCAGGGCCGGGTGATGGGAGGTCAGGCCGGGAGATGGGAGGTCAGGGCCGGGTGGTGGGAGGTCAGGGCCGGGTGATGGGAGGTCAGGGCCGGGCGGTGGGAGGTCAGGGCCGGGCGGTGGGTGGTAGGAGGTCAGGGCCGGGTGATGGGAGGTCAGGGCCGGGCGGTGGGTGATGGGAGGTCAGGGTCGGGCGGTGGGTGATGGGAGGTCAGGGCCGGGTGATGGGAGGTCAGGGTCGGGCGGTGGGTGATGGGAGGTCAGGGCCAGGTGGTGGGAGGTCAGGGCCGGGCGGTGGGAGGTCAGGGTCAGGCGGTGGGAGGTCAGGGCCGGGCGGTGGGAGGTCAGGGTCAGGCGGTGGGAGGTCAGGGCCGGGCGGTGGGAGGTCAGGGCCGGGCGGTGGGAAGTCAGGGCCGGGCGGTGGGTGGTGGGAGGTCAGGGCCGGGCGGTGGGTGGTAGGAGGTCAGGGCCGGGTGATGGGAGGTCAGGGCCGGGCGGTGGGTGGTGGGAGGTCAGGGCCGGGCGGTGGGTGGTGGGAGGTCAGGGCCGGGCGGTGGGAGGTCAGGGTCGGGCGGTGGGTGATGGGAGGTCAGGGCCAGGCGGTGGGAGGTCAGGGTCAGGCGGTGGGAGGTCAGGGTCAGGCGGTGGGAGGTCAGGGTCAGGCGGTGGGAGGTCAGGGCCGGGCGGTGGGAGGTCAGGGCCGGGCGGTGGGAAGTCAGGGCCGGGCGGTGGGAGGTCAGGCCCCGGTGGGTGGAGTTCAGAGCCGGGCTGCGCCTGGCGGCCTGGCCAATGCCCCCCTGGCCGTGGGTGGACGACCTACAGGCAGGGTCCCTAGCCCTGAGGACACAGCTGGGCACATGGCTGCGGACGCCTGGAGGAGTGTGAGGGGGCCTGGGGCCAGAGGACCTGTCCTGTGGCTCACACGGCCCCGGGCTCAGGGTGAGCCCAGCACACCTCCTGCCGTGGGGCTGAGCGGGGGCCGGCGGCAGCCTTCCCGAGCGACGGCTCTGAGCCCGGGGCACGGGGCCCGGGGCGGGCTGGCAGAGGCCCTGGCGCTGCCGTCACAGCCTGCGCCCGGTCCAGCTCTGCGGCTGGTCTCCCCACGGCAGGGCCGGGCCGCAGGGTCCCCAGATCCAGTCCTGCTTGTCGGGAAATGGCCAGGCCCGGCAGCCTGGGCTGTGGCTCCGTCTCCCCGAGGGGTTCCCTCAGCCCCGGAGCCGGTCATCCGGCCCGCCGCCCGCCCGGTCAGACACCAGCACTCCCGGCGGGACACCACGCCCTGGGCTCGGGCTGGTCACCCACCGAGGGCGCGGGGCCCACGTCCTCTCGGGGGGCAGCGAGGCACGGCGACAGGGACAGCGACGGGGAGAGGAACACGGCCTGGACACGGAGCCCGGACCCTCCGCCACGGCTCTGGGACAGGGCGTGGGGGGGGGGGCTTCCAGCCGGCGTCCATCTGCTCCTGAGGGGCTCCCCGGGCGGGCCCTGTTCGGGGGGCCTGTCCCCCCTCTGCCACCTTCCTCAGAGCCGTGCCCGACGCCCCCGGGTCGGAGCAGGGCCTGCACCAGGCACCGGCACAAAGGCCAGTCTGGGGCTGTGCTGTCACCCTGCTGCTTCTGGGCCCTCTGCGTGTCCACACAGGCCTGCTCTGTGCTCGGGGGCGGGGCTGGGGACAGGGATGGGGATGGGGACGGGGACAGGGCTGGGGACTGGGATGGGGATGGGGACGGGGACGGGGATGGGGACAGGGACGGGGACAGGGATGGGGATGGGGCTGGGGACAGGGACGGGGACAGGGATGTGGACTGGGACAGGGATGGGGATGGGGACAGGGATGGGGACTGGGACAGGGACGTGGCTGGGGACAGGGCTGGGGACAGGGATGGGGACGGGGACCGGGATGGGGACAGGGACGGGGCGGGGGACAGGGACGGGGACAGGGATGGGGATGGGGCTGGGGACAGGGACGGGGACAGGGATGTGGACTGGGACAGGGATGGGGACGGGGACCGGGATGGGGACAGGGACGGGGCGGGGGACAGGGACGGGGACAGGGATGGGGATGGGGACAGGGACGGGGACAGGGACAGGGGCGGGGACAGGGCTGGGGACAGGGTTGGGGACGGGGACAGGGACAGGGGCGGGGACAGGGCTGGGGACAGGGACGGGGACAGGGATGGGGATGGGGACAGGGACGGGGACAGGGATGGGGCTGGGGACAGGGCTGGGGACAGGGTTGGGGACAGGGATGGGGACTGGGACGGGGATGGGGACAGGGACGGGGATGGGGACAGGGACGGGGCGGGGGACAGGGACGGGGAAGGCTCTGCACAGGGACCCTTCACCAGCTGTGGGTGGGGCTGCAGTGACAGCAGTGAGCAGAGTTCCCAGGGACAGTCAATTGAGGAAGTGGGAGCCATCTCCACGGAAGCGCTCCCCCTCCCCCTCCTTCCCAAAATGGCCTCGCTCGGCCCGGGGCGTCCTCCTGGGGCAGCTGGCGGTCACCCCGGGCCGCCCCGTGGAGGGCCCCCTCCTGCGGCCTCAATCCTCTGAGCTCGGCCCGGGTGGGGACAACCCAGGGGGCGCCGCAGCCCGGCCCAGCCGACCTGGAGGGGGGGGCGGGAAGGGGTTGGGCCCCAGATGCAGAGCTGAGGGGGTGGAGGCGCGGCGACCTCCGTCCACTCCCCGGAGAATGAGCATGGAAACATCGCCTGGCGAGGGGGCTGCTGGGAGGGGACTGTTGGGGGGGCTGCTGGGAGGGGGCTGCTGGGAGGGGGCTGTTGGGGGGGGGCTGCTGGGAGGGGGTTGCTGGGATACCTGAACGGTGCTCCGGGTTACAGGTGGCATGTAAAAACGGGGGTGCGGGGGGAGGAGACGGCACAGCCCAGCCTTGAAGGGTTGGGGGGGGGGGTGTGGCCAGAGCTTATGCTGGGGCTGGTGCTGGGGGACAAACCCTCAGGGGCCCTGCAGCCTCGCCCCTCCATCAGGAGCACCCCTCCAGGCTGTGCTGGGGTGAGCCGTGTCCCCCAGTCCGTGTCCCCCAGGACCTCAGCAGACGACCTTGTCTGGAAAGGGTCTTCGCAGTGACGTGGGGGCCGGGCCACACTGGGGGAAGCTGGGCCTGAAGGCAGGGACTGACGTCACAGGCCAGGAGGGGCCCGGGGGCACGGGGGCCATGTGACCACAGGGGGCGGGGGGAGCAGGCAGGAGGGCGCCTCCCGGAGCTGCTGACGCTGATGCAGGCCTGGCCCCCCCGCCAGCGACGGTGTGTCTCTGTGGCGAGCCCGTGTGGGGGGCGGGGTCACCGCTGCCCCGAATTCCCGCCCCGCCCCCCAAACCCGAGACCCTGTGCCTCACCTTGACCATGGGGAAGCGGGGTCACCCTCACCTTGGGAGCAGAGTCAAAGGGCTTGTCATATCCGACAGGGCATGCCCCCCGCACGGACGTCTGCCCCTCAGGGCCTGGAGGCCCGGCCTGCGCCCATTTCACAGACGGTCAGCCTGAGGCTCAGCTCGGCCTGAAGGTGAGATTCGAACCAGGTGTGTCTGAGTCCGGCCCTCCAGCCCCTGTGTGACTGTGAACGCCCCCACCTCGCCCCCGGATGCCTGCAACTTGGGGTTCAGCTCAGCTCCTCGCAGTGGGCGCTCAGCGGCACCCCACTCACAGCCGGCCGGCCCCTGTGCGGGCCCCCCAGGCCCAGCCCCAGCCCCAGCCCATACCACCAACTCCCTACCCCTCTCTACCAGCCATCACTCCTCCGAGCCTCGCCGGGGGGAGGGGGGAGGGGGAGGGGGTGGAGGGCGGTAAGGGGGTGGAGGGGGGTACCCCAGAGGCCGCACAGGCTCTCAGAAGCCTCGGCGGACCCATGCCCAGAGCCTGGCTGGTGCCCTCCCCTCCAGTCTCTGGGTGGTGCCCCCGGTGAAGCAACTCATCCTATTTGGATGCCGGGAAGGAGCCCAGGGTGGTGACCTCAGAGCGGCCGGGCACGGCCACAGTGCCACCCCGGGGGCCGGGCACCTCTGTGGCCAATGACGCGGGAGGTCCCACTCGAGACCAGTGGCCCTGGCCTCCCGGACCCCCGGTGCCAGACACACTGAGCCCTCGAGGGGGCGAGGCCAGCAGAGGCCACTGAGCCCCTGCGTTATCAACCCCCCACGGCCGGTCACCCCGCAGCACCCCCGACGGCCCCTGGGGTCCCCAGACGCCTGCCTGCTCCCCCAACCCCAACGTCAGCCAGGTCCTCCAGAAAGGAGGCCCAGGCTATTCTTAGACCCACCGCTGGGCACCGCCTCCCGGCCAGCCCGCGCCCGGCCCCTCTGCCATCCCATCGCCCCGCACCCGCTTACCTGCGCCCGCTCCTCAGGGCAGCCCAGGACGCAGACACGGGGCGCTCCTCCTCGCCGGCCCCAGGCTGTCCCAGCGGCAGCCAGGCCACCCCCGGCCCGCCCGCCCTCCGCGGCCGCCGCCCCCTGCTTCCTGCCCCACTTCCTCCCCGGGCCGGAGCCGCCTGCGGAGACAGCCAGTTGATCATTAGCTCCTTCCTGGGCCGGCTCCAGTCCCGCCTGCCGCCTGCCCGCCCAGCCCCCGTGCCCTCCCGCCCGGGATTGGGGAAGTCCACCAGCTGCCAGGCCGCCCTGCCAGCCTCGGGCCGGCTCTGTTCCTCTTCCACTTTCCGCACGCCCGCACGCCCACGCACACAAGACACGCGTGCACATGCACACACGTGCCCTCCCCCCACTGACATGTGCACAGACCCAGGCCCACCTGTGCAAGGACACGGGTCCCCGCTGGGACCCATGGGGGCAGCCACCGCTCTCTCTCCCTCTGTTCTGGCTGGGTCTGGCCCCGCCTGGCTTGGGAACAGGGAACGTGGCCCCGACTGCTGGGGAGATGGAGCTGCGAGTCTTGTTGTCACCAACAGGAAGTGAGCACTGAGCTGGGGGGTCCCCCGGGGCCCCGCCCTCCTGTCTCCTCTCACAGCCTTGCTGGGGGGCGGGCTCGGGTCCCAGTCCCGCCCTGGGAATCGAGAACACGTGGGTGACCGTCACGCTTGGCCTGGCAACACCAGGAAGAATTGCCAAGTTAGATGGCAGCCCGCCCATTTCACAGACAGGAAAACCGAGGCTCAGCCAGGCCCCGGGGACGTGCCCGAGTCAGAGACACTGGAAGAGGAGCTGGACGGTGTCTGACGGACACGGAGGCCCGGAGGCCGGTTTCTAAGGCGGCGGCGCGGACGCTGGGGCGCGGGCTCCTGGTCCCGTGGACGCTGCCGTGGGCGGTCCAGCAGCATCCTGGCCCCTGCCCGGGGATGGCACCTCAGCTGTGACCGCCGGGCGTCTCGGATGTTCGTCTCCAGGACGATAGCGCTTGGGCCGAGGACCGTGGCCTAGGCCGGTGGTAGGCAAACTCATTCGTCCACAGAGCCAAATACCAACAGGGCAACGACTGAAATTTCTGTGGAGAGCCACATTTTTTAAACTTAAACTTCTTCTCACGCCACTTCTTCAAAACAGACTCGCCCAGGACGTGGTATTGTGTGCAAGAGCCGCACTCAAGGGACCAAAGAGCCGCATGTGGCTCGAGAGCCACAGTTTGCCTGCTATGGCTCTAGGCGAAGCTCTTTTGGGGTAGGGCTGAACCGGTGCCGGTCCCATCCGGACCCCTCCAGGCCACGGCCTCGCCCCCCCACTTCACCGCCACCCCACCTCCATGCCCACCCCACCCCCATCTGCTCCCGCGCCCCAGCCCCTGCCCAGCTCCCCACCGCCCCTGCGAAGCCCCCGCACGGGGCCCGCTGCCCGTCCACAGGACCTGCCTGCGCCCCTCTCTACCAGGGGCTCCCCCCAGGGTTACTCTCCGGGCGACCCTGCTGTCCCCACCCCGAGGCAGATGGCCACGCCCTTGGGCAGTGGCACCCCAGCCCTTTGGACGGATGCCCACAGACGGGCCAGCGTCAGCCATGCCAGGTCCTCCTCCCCGCTGCACGGGACCCTGCAGCTCCCCGCCTGGTCCGCGGGGGTCAGGGGTCAGGCCCGGGGCCCTCACCGGCAGCGGGACCGCTGTGCACTGGGGCGCTGCGGGGCGGCACGGCCTGGGCGTCAGTGTGCTCTCAGAGGGCCCGGGACAGAGCGGGGGGAGGGTGTCCGGACTCAGCTCCGCTGCCGGGAGGGTTCGTGCCGTGGGAATTACCCAGCAGGCCCAGCAGAGCGCACGGCAGTCTGTCCCTGCACAAGTGCCAGTGTCCCCCGGCTGCCCCAAGGCCAGAGACGGAGCGCTCCGGGCACCTGGAGAGGGAGGTGTGCGTGGAAGGGCAGCCCCTGGCCCGGACGCCTGCCAGGGTGAGGCTGGGGGCTGCGGGGAGAAGCACCGAGGCCGCCCCTGGAGGCTTGGCCCCGTCCTCGTCCCCGTCGGTGAGGGGCGAGTTTGCAGGGCGCTCGAACCCCCGCTGCGCAGCCCGGGAGGCTGGCCCCTGCGCCCGTGTTTCTCCGGAAGCTGGAAAGAGGCCCAGCGTCACGTCCAGAGGGTCACGGGGCTTCCTCTCCTGGCCTTTGTCCCCACGGTGCCGGCCGGACCCGCATCCTGTTTGTCCCTGCAGCTGTGCCCTCGGCCCCAGGCCAGGGGGTTTTCCCAGAGCCTCCCACTGTGCTCAGTGCCCCTCGACTCTCAAGGGGCACCCCAAGTCTTCATAGCACACCCAGAATGCACAGAAGGTACCCAACTCTGCACAGCGCCTTACTCCAGCGCACCCCAACTCTGCACAGCACACTGACTCCATAGTATACACCCCAACTCTGCACAGCACCTTACTCCAGCGCACCCCAACTCTGCACAGCACACTGACTCCATAGGATGCACCACAACTCCGCACAATGCACTGACAACATAGGATACACCCCAACTCTGCACAGTGCATTACTCCAGTGCACCCCAACTCTGCACAGTGCACCGACTCCATAGGATGCACCCCAACTCTGCACGGTGCCTACCTCCAGTGCACCCCAACTCTGCACAACATCCCTCCCCTAAATAGGCTTCCAGAGGGAGAACGAGCCTTGTAGGCCAGAGGGCTCTCCAAACAGGCGTCCCCACTGGAGGCCAAGCCGGGCAGACCCCAGCCCAGCCTGCCTCTGAGGGCCTCTGGTGGCTGACCCTCCCGGGCCTTGCTGTCCCCTGCCCGGGGTGGGGCTGGGCCTGGATGGGCTCACTGCCCTCTGCTGCCCTGGATGGGCTGTGGGGACGGGAGGGAGGCTGCCAGCAGCACAGCCCCCAGCCCGGCCTTCGCCCGCCAGCCCACTCCTGGCGGGAGCCAAGGAGGTGCACTAGGACCGCAGGCCGGGGCGGGGGGGGGGGGGGGGGTTTGCACCAACCCGCACCCCGGGCTCAGGCTCTCTCCAGCAGCCCCAGCCACACGGCTCACTCCAGGGCAGGGGCGGCCCCTGCTGGTGAAGGCCAAGGGCAAAGCGCTCGGCTCTGCAGGCCCGGGGGTGGGGGTGGGGGAACAGGAGGGTGGCTCTGCCACCCATGCCATCTCTGCAGGAAAGCTGGACTCTCCCTGGGTGTGGGTGCTGCTCTAGGATGGGGGAGGGGAGAAGCAGGGAGGGGTCAGCACACAGGCTCCTGTCCGAGGAATCGGGGTGTCTAAGGCTCCAGGGACAGGAAGGTCTAAGTGTCATGGGCAGGTGGGCTCCACAGCAGGAACGACCAGCAGCTCAGACCGTCGCGGGCTTGATGCTCGGCACCATGAGGCGGGTCTGGCCGGGACCCCCCGCAGCACGCACTCTGGCCCGGTGTCCCGCCCGGCCCGGGGGCAGCGGGTGTGACCGGCCTCGAGCAGTTTCCCCAAAAGACGACAGGACGGACACCACCTTCCTGCGGCACAGTCCTGCCCCCCAGCTCCGAGGCACCGGGGTAGCCCCGGCCTGGCAGCCCGCCCGGCGGTCCCTCCGCAGCCGCCTGCGCAGGAGGCATCGGGGAGACTGGGCGCCGGCCTGGAGCCGGCATCGCACCCCGCCCCCCTGGTGGGGCTCCCCGTGCCCGGGACTCTGGCCTCAGTGGCACCCGCCGATCAGAGGCGTGAGGACCAGGCCCCAGGACTGCAGACGCCGCTCTTTGCAAACAGGCTCTCTCTCGGCCAGGCAGGCCGGCCAGAAGCCGGTGGGGGGGCCGGGCCGGGTCGCGGCCGGCAGGAAGCGGTCAGCAGTTCCTCGCGCCTGGCCGGGACCCAGGGCGCCTCTCTTCCCGCTCCCCGCCCCCGGTCACACGCAGCCCCCACCCGGCACTGCTCCTGCGGGTCCGGCCTGGGACGAGGTGGGCAGGCCCTGTCCCTGCCCGGCTCAGGGCAGACGGAATGGGCTGGCAGGTACAGCTCACAAAGCACCTCAGTGGGATTTGTCCGGTGTTTTCCTCCAGCTTTTTCCTTTTAATTTTTAACCAACCGGCTGCGGCTGGTTTGGGTTCAGAGCCAGGCTGGACCCGCCTACAGAGCAGCTGTTTCTCCTTAAACGGCACCTGAGGGGTTGGCCCCGGCCAAACCGAGAGCCACAACTCCACAGAAATCAGCGAGGAAAGGCGGGCCTCTGCCTGCTGCCTCACACACAGACACCCCGATCCATGACACACAGACACCCCGCTGTCTCACACACAGACACCCCGATCCATGATACACACACCCGCTGTCTCACACACAGACACCCCGATCCATGATACACACACCCGCTGTCTCACACACACACACCCCGATCCATGACACACAGACACCCGCTGTCTCACACACAGACACCCGCTGTCTCACACACAGACACCCCGATCCATGATACACAGACACCCCGATCCATGATACACACACACCCCGATCCATGATACACAGACACCCGCTGTCTCACACAGACACCTGCTGTCTCACACACAGACACCCCGATCCATGACACACAGACACCCCGATCCATGATACACACACACCCCGATCCATGACACACAGACACCCGCTGTCTCACACACAGACACCCGCTGTCTCACACACAGACACCCCGATCCATGACACACAGACACCCCGATCCATGATACACACACCCGCTGTCTCACACACAGACACCCCGATCCATGACACACAGACACCCGCTGTCTCACACACAGACACCCCGATCCATGACACACAGACACCCGCTGTCTCACACACAGACACCCCGATCCATGACACACAGACACCCGCTGTCTCACACACAGACACCCTGATCCATGACACACAGACACCCACTGTCTCACACACACCCACACCCGCTGTCTCACACACAGACACCCACTGTCTCACACACACCCACACCCGCTGTCTCACACACAGACACCCGCTGTCTCACACACACACACCCCGATCCATGATACACAGACACCCGCTGTCTCACACACACACACCCTGATCCATGACACACAGACACCCACTGTCTCACACACACCCACACCCGCTGTCTCACACACAGACACCCACTGTCTCACACACACCCACACCCACTGTCTCACACACACACCCACTGTCTCACACACACACCCACTGTCTCACACACAGACACCCACTGTCTCACACACACACCCACTGTCTCACACACACACACCCACTGTCTCACACACACCCACACCCGCTGTCTCACACACAGACACCCGCTGTCTCACACACACACACCCCGATCCATGATACACAGACACCCCGATCCATGACACACAGACCCGCTGTCTCACACACACACACCCCGATCCATGACACACAGACACCCGCTGTCTCACACACAGACACCCGCTGTCTCACACACAGACACCCCGATCCATGACACACAGACACCCGCTGTCTCACACACAGACACCCCGATCCATGATACACACAGACACCCGCTGTCTCACACACACACACCCTGATCCATGACACACAGACACCCACTGTCTCACACACACCCACACCCGCTGTCTCACACACAGACACCCACTGTCTCACACACACCCACACCCGCTGTCTCACACACACACCCACTGTCTCACACACACCCACACCCGCTGTCTCACACACAGACACCCGCTGTCTCACACACACCCACACCCGCTGTCTCACACACAGACACCCACTGTCTCACACACACCCACACCCGCTGTCTCACACACAGACACCCGCTGTCTCACACACACACACCCCGATCCATGATACACAGACACCCCGATCCATGACACACAGACCCGCTGTCTCACACACAGACACCCCGATCCATGACACACAGACACCCGCTGTCTCACACACAGACACCCGCTGTCTCACACACAGACACCCCGATCCATGACACACAGACACCCGCTGTCTCACACACACACACCCGCTGTCTCACACACAGACACCCCGATCCATGACACACAGACACCCGCTGTCTCACACACAGACACCCGCTGTCTCACACACAGACACCCCGATCCATGACACACAGACACCCGCTGTCTCACACACAGACACCCCGATCCATGATACACACAGACACCCGCTGTCTCACACACAGACACCCGCTGTCTCACACACACACACCCCGATCCATGACACACAGACACCCGCTGTCTCACACACAGACACCCGCTGTCTCACACACAGACACCCCGATCCATGACACACACACACCCGCTGTCTCACACACAGACACCCGCTGTCTCACACACAGACACCCCGATCCATGATACACACACACCCGCTGTCTCACACACAGACACCCGCTGTCTCACACACAGACACCCCGATCCATGACACACACACACCCGCTGTCTCACACACAGACACCCGCTGTCTCACACACAGACACCCCGATCCATGACACACACACACCCGCTGTCTCACACACAGACACCCGCTGTCTCACACACAGACACCCCGATCCATGACACACAGACACCCGCTGTCTCACACACAGACACCCGCTGTCTCACACACAGACACCCCGATCCATGATACACACACACCCGCTGTCTCACACACAGACACCCGCTGTCTCACACACAGACACCCCGATCCATGACACACACACACCCGCTGTCTCACACACAGACACCCCGATCCATGATACACACAGACACCCGCTGTCTCACACACACACACCCCGATCCATGATACACAGACACCCCGATCCATGACACACAGACACCCCATCCATGATACACACACCCGCTGTCTCACACACACACACCCCGATCCATGACACACAGACACCCGCTGTCTCACACACACACACCCCGATCCATGACACACACACACCCGCTGTCTCACACACACACACCCCGATCCATGATACACACAGACACCCGCTGTCTCACACACAGACACCCCGATCCATGACACACACACACCCGCTGTCTCACACACACACACCCCGATCCATGATACACACAGACACCCGCTGTCTCACACACAGACACCCCGATCCATGACACACACACACCCGCTGTCTCACACACACACACCCCGATCCATGATACACAGACACCCCGATCCATGACACACAGACACCCCATCCATGATACACACACCCGCTGTCTCACACACACACACCCCGATCCATGACACACAGACACCCGCTGTCTCACACACACACACCCCGATCCATGACACACAGACACCCCATCCATGATACACACACCCGCTGTCTCACACACACACACCCCGATCCATGATACACACACCCGCTGTCTCACACACAGACACCCCGATCCATGACACACAGACACCCGCTGTCTCACACACAGACACCCCGATCCATGATACACAGACACCCCGATCCATGATACACACACCCGCTGTCTCACACACACACACCCCGATCCATGATACACACACACCCCGATCCATGATACACACACCCGCTGTCTC
The DNA here is from genome assembly GCA_027563665.1 of Antrozous pallidus. Classification (NCBI taxonomy): domain Eukaryota; kingdom Metazoa; phylum Chordata; class Mammalia; order Chiroptera; family Vespertilionidae; genus Antrozous; species Antrozous pallidus. The sequence continues at coordinate 122,140,338 of CM050511.1, read as the reverse complement.
ACACACAGACACCCCGATCCATGATACACACACCCGCTGTCTCACACACAGACACCCCGATCCATGATACACACACCCGCTGTCTCACACACAGACACCCCGATCCATGATACACACACCCGCTGTCTCACACACAGACACCCCGATCCATGATACACACACACCCCGATCCATGATACACAGACACCCCGATCCATGATACACAGACACCCCATCCATGATACACACACCCGCTGTCTCACACACAGACACCCGCTGTCTCACACACAGACACCCCGATCCATGATACACAGACACCCCGATCCATGATACACACACCCGCTGTCTCACACACAGACACCCCGATCCATGATACACACACACCCCGATCCATGATACACAGACACCCCGATCCATGATACACACACCCGCTGTCTCACACACAGACACCCGCTGTCTCACACACAGACACCCCGATCCATGATACACAGACACCCCGATCCATGATACACAGACACCCCATCCATGATACACACACCCGCTGTCTCACACACAGACACCCGCTGTCTCACACACAGACACCCCGATCCATGATACACAGACACCCCGATCCATGATACACACACCCGCTGTCTCACACACACACACCCCGATCCATGATACACACACACCCCGATCCATGATACACAGACACCCCGATCCATGATACACACACCCGCTGTCTCACACACAGACACCCCGATCCATGATACACACACACCCCGATCCATGACACACAGACACCCCATCCATGATACACACACCCGCTGTCTCACACACAGACACCCCGATCCATGATACACACACCCGCTGTCTCACACACAGACACCCCGATCCATGATACACACACCCGCTGTCTCACACACAGACACCCCGATCCATGATACACACACACCCCGATCCATGATACACACACCCGCTGTCTCACACACAGACACCCCGATCCATGATACACAGACACCCGCTGTCTCACACACACACACCCGCTGTCTCACACACAGACACCCCGATCCATGATACACAGACACCCCGATCCATGATACACAGACACCCCATCCATGATACACACACCCGCTGTCTCACACACAGACACCCGCTGTCTCACACACAGACACCCCGATCCATGATACACACACACCCCGATCCATGACACACAGACACCCCATCCATGATACACACACCCGCTGTCTCACACACAGACACCCCGATCCATGATACACACACCCGCTGTCTCACACACAGACACCCCGATCCATGATACACAGACACCCCGATCCATGATACACACACCCGCTGTCTCACACACAGACACCCCGATCCATGATACACACACCCGCTGTCTCACACACAGACACCCCGATCCATGATACACAGACACCCCGATCCATGATACACACACCCGCTGTCTCACACACAGACACCCGCTGTCTCACACACAGACACCCCGATCCATGATACACACACACCCCGATCCATGATACACACACCCGCTGTCTCACACACACACACCCGCTGTCTCACACACAGACACCCCGATCCATGATACACACACCCGCTGTCTCACACACAGACACCCCGATCCATGATACACAGACACCCCGATCCATGATACACAGACACCCCGATCCATGATACACACACCCGCTGTCTCACACACAGACACCCGCTGTCTCACACACAGACACCCCGATCCATGATACACAGACACCCCGATCCATGATACACACACCCGCTGTCTCACACACAGACACCCCGATCCATGATACACAGACACCCCGATCCATGATACACACACCCGCTGTCTCACACACAGACACCCCGATCCATGATACACACACCCGCTGTCTCACACACAGACACCCCGATCCATGATACACACACACCCCGATCCATGATACACAGACACCCCATCCATGATACACAGACACCCCGATCCATGATACACAGACACCCCGATCCATGATACACACACCCGCTGTCTCACACACAGACACCCCGATCCATGATACACACACCCGCTGTCTCACACACAGACACCCCGATCCATGATACACACACACCCCGATCCATGATACACAGACACCCCATCCATGATACACAGACACCCCATCCATGATACACAGACACCCCGATCCATGATACACAGACACCCCGATCCATGATACACACACCCGCTGTCTCACACACAGACACCCCGATCCATGATACACAGACACCCCGATCCATGATACACAGACACCCCGATCCATGATACACACACCCGCTGTCTCACACACAGACACCCCGATCCATGATACACACACACCCCGATCCATGATACACAGACACCCCGATCCATGATACACAGACACCCGCTGTCTCACACACAGACACCCGCTGTCTCACACACAGACACCCCGATCCATGATACACACACCCGCTGTCTCACACACAGACACCCCGATCCATGATACACAGACACCCGCTGTCTCACACACAGACACCCCGATCCATGATACACACACACCCGCTGTCTCACACACAGACACCCGCTGTCTCACACACAGACACCCACTGTCTCACACACAGACACCCGCTGTCTCACACACAGACACCCGCTGTCTCACACACACACACCCGCTGTCTCACACACAGACACCCGCTGTCTCATACACAGGACATGATTGGCACCTCTCCTGCCCGGATGTGCCGTGCCACCTGTTTTTGAAGGGCCCAGCCTGGCAGCACTGGCACCCCGCAGCGCTCTCTGGTGGCTGCGGGGGAGGCGTGGCCAGACAACCACACGTGGCCACCCTCTCCCAGCTGCCCCTCCCCCTCGGCGGACCGGTCGCAGACGCCTGTCCACTCCCAGATGCAGGGCAAGGGTGTGGACAAACCGCCACAGCAACACCTGGAGACCAGCATGTGTCAGGTCAGGCACACCCCTGCCCGCCCGCCAGCAGCTGCCAGGGAAGCGGTGGCTCTGGGCCCCAGGGAAGACCGGACACTCCTCAGTGGTGGGGAGGCGCTGCAGAGCCAGCGTGTGGGCCCCTCCTACTCTCAGGGAGCCCCTCCCCCCCGTTTCCCGTGCCAGCCAATGGGAGGAGAGAGGGGGCTGTGGCTGAGAGCAGCAGGGGGGGTTGAGGGTGGGGCTCCTGCGTGTGATGCTGCGATCGTGGGACCCGACGTTCTCCCCTTGTCAAACCGAAGTGGGGTGGGAACCAGGCAGAGGGGAGCTATGGGGGAAAGAGGAACAACTGTAATAATCTGAACAATAAAGTTTTATTAAACTAAATAAGAAGACACTGAAGGTGCCTGGCTGTGGTGTTTTGTGGAAGAGCCACACCCTTAAGGGCTGCATGTGGCTCGAGAGCCGCAGTTTGCCAACCACGAGACTCGTGGATGGCGGAAGGTGGTTGTATCTCTATTGGAGAGGGTGGCACGGAAAACCAAGGAGAGGCTGCAGCGCCCCCTGTGTTGATGGGTGGGAGGTGGAGACACGGAGGGGCGAATTCACAGCTCCCTACAGACACACATGTTACCAAGAGAGATACTATTCGATACATTGTATGTCCATGGGTCCGGGCACACATGTACTAACGCACAGACAGCGTGTGTACACGGGCGAGCACCCTTTGCACTGAACAGGGACAGGTGCGTGCCCAGGTCGGCACCCACGACAGCCCAAAGCAAAAGCCACCGTGCCCCGCCCCTGATCGCAGGGACCTGGGACCCCAAGACCTCTCTCCCCTCCAGAGTCGGGACTCGGGAAAGGGCCAATTCCAGGCCCAGGCCAGAGCCGGTGCGCAGCCCGGGAGAAGTGAGGGAGTGGACGAATGAATGAAGAGTGGGTACCTGAAATCCCGGGGAGCGGGGGGCACAGGGACAGGGGAGTCAGGGACAGAGCTCCCGATGGCCGAGGCCGGAAACATTTGAGCCACAAAATTAACTCAGATCACACCCCCAAGCGTGAAAGAAGCAGTGGCGTCTATCTGACTTAATAAATGCCGGGGCAGAGTGGCCTAAAACAGCGCTCTGGCAGGGTGCGAGGCGGGGGGACCGATTCCCACAGCCCCAGCTCCCTGCGTACGTGGGAAACTGAGGCTGGAGGTGCAGCCTCTCCTGGGCCCCCGGAGCTGCCCCCCACCCGGCCAGCCTGAGCCAAGTCCACAGCCAGGGCCCCAGGACCAGGGGAGGAGCCTCTTCCTGAGGCCACGCCCTCCTCACCTTCCCCTCTTAGCGCTGCAGGGACTTTGGCTCCTGGGGGACTTGGAGGGGGGCTGGGGAAGGAGGGGAGCAGAGGCGGCCCTGGTGCAGACCCCAGGGAGGAGAGAGGGAAAGCAAGGCCCCCGTCTGCTGAGCACAGGTGGCCCCTCTTTCGGACAGAAACGAGGCTCAGCTACAGCAGTATCAGAACCCCCATATCAGCCACCACCTTTGGGCCTCGCCTGGTCCCCCGCCCGGGGAGGGGGTGCCTCCCCGTCTTACAGTTGCTACTTTGACAAGGTCCTGCTCCACCCGCTGGCCCCCAGCCCCTTTCTCAGAAGCAGGGCCACAGGCTGGACCCTGCAGCTCCCCTGCCAGGCCCTTTTGGGGCGCACACCACCCGTTTCCATGGTGACCCAGCCTGGGGCTCAGGGCTCAGTCATGGGGAGGGCTCCTCCTGGGTGACCCGGCCCAGGGGCCCAGAACTTACCCAGCCGGGGTCAGCCGCTGCCAGGGGAGGGGAGGGAGGAGGGTCCCAGCCCCCTCAGGACACCCGCCCCGCAGCCCCCGCCAGGGCACCGGCCAGGGCACCCAGGAAGGCGCACATTTTCAGGGAGCCCGGCCCTGCAGCTCCAGTCCGAGGCCTGAGCCGTGCGCCTGGTCATTGGCTGTGCCTGGAGCCCCCCGCCCCCCAGGGAGGGGCCCAGTGTCCCAGTGACCTTTCTCCCGCCACCGCCCCGGGAGGTGTCGGCATTCCGGAGCGGGGCGGGGAGAGGCCAGCGCCAGCCGGCTCCCAGGCCCCCCTGGAGTGCGGGGGGGTGGGACACCCCGAGGTGCGGGGCCTCAGACAGGAGGGAGGCTGGGCCTTTGGACAGCGGCTGGGACCCTCCCGCTGGGCTGAGCCCTGCAGCTGGGGCGGGCGGCGGGCTGGCAGTGCACCCAACCTTTACTGAGCACCCACTGGGCGCCGCAGCCCGGTGAGGCCCGCAGTGGGTCTGCAAAGGTGGCCGGTCTCTGTGGTGTCCAGAGAGACTCCTTCCCAAACCATGAGTCACCTCGGGTGTCCTTAAAGGTCCAGAACCCGAAACTGGACTTTTAACGAGTTTCCAAGCGTCACTGTGTTCTGGTGCTGTGCGGGTTTGGGGGTGAGGGGGCGGGTTTGGGGGCGGGGGACGGTTTTGGGGGTGGGGGTGGGCTTGGGGGTAGGGGGCAGGATTGGGGGCGGGGGGGTGGTTTTGGGGGTGGGGGCAGTATTGGGGGCGGGGGATGGTTTTGGGGGTGGGGGCGGTTTGGGGGGCGGGGGCGATTTTGGGGGTGGGGGCGGTTTGGGGGGCGGGGGGCGATTTTGGGGTGAGGGCGGTTTGGGAGGCGGGGGCGTTTTTGGGGGTGGGGGCAGTTTGGGGGCGGGGGCGTTTTTGGGGTGGGGACAGGTTTGGGGGGCGGCCTGCCCAGCTCAGGCTGAGACCTTCCTCGGCCAGGTTCCTGACTCATGCGGGAAACGTGTCAGCACACAAGTCCAGGCGGGTGAGAGAACGTTTATTAAAGTTGGGAGTGTGGGCCTGGCCCGGGTGGCACAGCGACAGAGCGTCAGCCCGGGAACCGGGAGGTCGGGGTTCGATGCCCGCCGGGCACAGGCCCGGGCTGTGGGCTCCATCCCCAGTGGGGGCTGCGCAGGAGGCAGCCGATCCGTGATTCTCACCACCTCGGTGTTTCTCTCTCCGTCTCTCGCTCTTGCTCTCTCTCCTCCCTCTCTGAAATCGGTATAAATACAAGTTTAAAAACCATGGGCTTGGGCCGGTGCGGCCGGAAGGGCTGAGGCAGAATTGGGGTGGGCCGGTCTGAGCTGCGCTGCCCACGGCTCTCCGGGCGCAGGCCGTGCCGGGACCCTCCAGCTCCAGTCGGAAGCAGCGCGTGCCAGCCTGAGAGCGAGGCGGGGGTGCGGGCGGGCGCGTGGCTGCTGTCCTGTCCTGGTCTGTCTCCCGCGGCGGGGGTGGCGGGAGGACCCCCACAGCCCCTTCACCGGTCCCCGGTGTCCGCTGGGGTGTGGGCGCATCCAAACGAGCAGACAGCCCTGCCCGGTGTGGCTCAGGGCATAGAGCACCAGCCTGCGGATTCAAGGGTCCCGGGTTCGACTCCCCAGTAGAGGGAGGGCAGGAGGCAGCTGATGGATGTTTCAACCTCTCATTGATGTTTCAACCCCTCTCCCTTCCTCTCTGCAAAAAATTAATATTTAAAAAAGAACTATTTCTTTTTTTTATTTTATTGATTTTTTTACAGAGAAGAAGGGTGAGAGACAGAAAGCTAGAAACATTGATCAGCTGCCTCCTGCACACCCCGCACTGGGGATGTGCCCGCAACCAAGGTACACGCCCTTGACCGGAATCGAACCTGGGACCCTTCCGTCCGCAGGCCGATGCTCTAACCACTGAGCCAAACTGGTGTCGGCAAAAAAAGAGAATTATTTCTAAAAAAAAAAAAAAAATGAGCGGATAGCGGGTCTGGGTCCTCCTCAGGTCCGCTGTGCCTCCACCGTGGGCCAGTCTGGCTCTCGGGGGTGGTGTTTCCGGCTCCTGAAGGCGGTGGCTCCCTGTCTGCCCCTGCGAGGGGGAGTGGGAGGCCCTGTGGCTGATGAGCTGCTGTCACTGCACAGCTGTTGCCCATTCGGCCGGGGGTCCCCTCCGTCTGCGCGGGGTGTGGCTGTGAGGGAGGGTCCCCGCTGGTCCCCGCTCAGCTCCACGGCGTCTCCACAGCCACCTGCCTCTCTGCTCTCCACTCGCAGGGGATTTCCCCGTTCCTTACCCGCCCGCCTCACCAGGCCAGTGCCACAGCGCCCCCCCCGGCCCTCCCCGAGCGCCCCCCGCGCAGCACCGGAGCCTGGACCCACGTGGCCCCCGCCCTCCGGAGACCCCGCTGCCCTGGGCTTCCGGGGCCCCCGCTCTGGGCCAGCCCAGGCTGACCTCGGACCCGGCTAGTGTCCAGGGCCTGTGTGGCGGCGAGGCGGGGGAAGCCAGGAGGGCCGAGGTCCAGGGTCCCCTTCGAGGGGCCGGCCCCTTGCTCAGGCTTCCCCTGCGCCCTCGGGTTTCAAGCGCTTCAACCCCCCCGCCCGGTCTACACGGCGACCCCGTGTCCAGGTGGTGCCCTCACTGTCTGTCTGCAAGCCAGGGGGGACCGAGGGGACCGGGAGGATGGGGAGGGGGGACTGGCCACAGGGCTCACACTCACAGAGGAGCCGGCCCGCCCACCACGGCGCCTGCGTGCTCCCCACGCGCCGTCCTAGCCCAGGGCTGGGCAGGGAGGGACGCCTGTGCTTTCTCTCTGAGAAGCCGCTCGCGGCCACGGGGTCCCACACCCGCCTCCTCTGACCTGGGCTCGGGGTTCGCGCGGGAAGCACGGGGATCGACATAGCAGTGTCCGCACCCTCGAGGATTTCCACGAGTTTCTTTGAGCCAAACTGGTGACAACCGCCGGGAAGCGAATCTCCACGGCTCCCTCCGGAGGACGCCCAGGAAGTGGCAGCTGCGCTGCCGGACCGAGGGGGGACCGAGGGGGAAACCGAGGGGGATCGAAGGGGGATCGAGGGGAGGGCCGAGGGGGGACTGAGGGGGTGCAGGATCCGTTGCTGGTGGGGCAGGGGCCGGGAGAGAACAAGCCAGAAGACTCCTGGGGTGGGGTAGGAAGGAAACAGAGAGACACTTCTGCGTATGGGGTTAGCTATGGCCATTGCAGCGCAGGAGACGAGGGGGTGGGGGTGAGGGGGACAGATCAGAGGGCTCCCCGCTGTGAGGAGGCTGCGCCCGGGGGGCCTGGAAGGAGGGGATTCCCCCGACCTTCCAAAGGCATCAGAGAGACCACGGCCAGACTGCTCGATGGCGAATTCTGACCTTGGTCAGGGGAGACCGGCTAGGACCTGACACTTCCCATGACCGCATCAGGCAAAGGGCGCCATTCCCCCGTCCCTGTGGCCTCGGCCCCGATGTGCACGGCCCCAGGACCCCCTGAGCGGTTGGGTCAGGTGACCCTTCTCGCCCACGGGGCCCTTGATGCGATGATGACGCTGTGAGTGGCCTTGGGGACCGGGCTGTGGAGCCCCGAGTCACTGCCAATCGAGCACATCCACCCTAAACCTGGCCCCGCCCTTTCAGACCAGTTTACAGTCTCGCTTCAAACGAAGAAACACAACAGCACCCATTAGGGCAGAAATAGAACATGGGGCCTAGCTGTGCGTGTAAGAAATAAAACAGGACATATTCATCCTGCTCGGTTCACCCTGAGTGCTTGGTTCTGAGGAAAGGCACATTCTAACCCGGCTGGGACTTGCACGGCCCCAGGACCTGGGACTCAGCCTTGGGCCCAGGAGTCAGCCTTGGGCCTTAGTCAGCCTTGGGCCTGGGAATCAACCTTAGACCTGGGAGTCAACCTTGGGCCTGGGAACCGACCTTGGACCTAGGAGTCACCTTGGCCCTGGGAGTCAACCTTAGACCTGGGAATCAGCCTTGGACCTGGAAGTCAGCCTTGGCCCAGGAGTCAACCTTGTCCCTAGGAGGGAACCTTGGGCCCGGCACTTGACCCTGGAATGTGGTCCATCCCCATTCAAGAACGGCCTATTATCAGGGAATGATTAATAACCTTGTTGCCCAAACAATGGAGCCTTCTCCCCGCCCCCCCCCCCCCAGTCCACCTCGCCCACTCCCCCAGGCCTGTGCTTCCTGCTTCCCCAGGCGACCTTTGTCCTCTGGATAGAAGCAGCTGAAGGGCTGGCCAGGCCACCTCAGCCTGAGGAGAGGGGCCTGACTGATGGGCCGTTTTCAGGACGAGTTTCCTGCACGTGCGGGGGCCGGGGTGCGGGGGCCGGGGTGTGGCATCCCAGTGAAGGCAGCAGCGGCCTCAGGACACGCAGGAGCCCTTGGATTGGGGGACGATGACCCGGAAGCACGAGACCCTGGAAAAGGAGCAGACCACAGGCCGGGCCCCAGGAGCTCAGCAGGGCATGCACGGCTCCCCGCCGGCCTCTGGGGGTCAGAGTGTGGTCCAAGTGGGGGTTCACATCCCTCAGGGCACAGATGAGAATCAACCAATGACTGCATAGTAAGAGCCACAAATCAACCCCTCTCAAGTCAATAAAGTGGAATAAGAAACATGGGTGGGCTTGGTCTGTCTCCTGGGACCAGCGGCCAGAGGGGCCGGAGTGGGGCCTGGCAGAGGGGAGGCCGTGCCTGCGGGCTGGCGGGGCAGGCGGGGCCCAGCAGCAGCCTCCACTGGAAAAGGAGGTTGAGCAACACCCCAAGGACTTGAACTTGGTCCTGAGCTGGTCACAGGGCAGCCCCGGGCCACTCAGTGAGGGGCGGAGGGATTTCTGACAAGGACTGACGCCGGGGGCCGCACACAGGAGCCGGTAACGTTCCCCTCTCCTCCCAGGCGGAGGGAGGACGGGTTCCAAAACGTCACGATGGCTACACGATGGCTTCCTCTGAAGCAGGAGGTCAGGGCACGGGCCCGGTGGCGGGCTCCATCCCTGGTGGGGCGTGCAGGAGCCGATCCATGATTCTCTCCCATCATTGGTGTTTCTCTCTCTCTCCCTCTCCCTTCCTGTTTGAAATCAATAGAAGGAAAGGGAGGGGGCACTTCAGAGCGCCCACCGTGGTCCTCCCCAATGCGCTGAGGCGGTCAGTGCTCGCTGCTCCTGCATTTCCGTGTGCATTTCCGCGTGCATTTCCTGTGCATTTCTGAGTGCATTTCCGTGTGCATTCCCATGTGCATTTCCTGTGCATTTCCTGTGCATTTCCGTGTGCACTTCCATGTGTATTTCCTGTGCATTTCCGTGTGCATTTCCGTATGTGTTTCTGTGAACATTTCTGTGTGCATTTCTGTGTGTATGTCCATGTGCGTTTCCATGTGCGTTTCCGTGTGCATTTCCGTGTGCATTTCCGTGTGTGTTTCCGTGTGCGTTTCCGTGTGCATTTCCGTGTGTATCAGGTTGTAATCACGGTGATAATCAGATGGTCCTTTTGGCAGCTGTGACTGTGTGGTGACGAAAGCCATCTTTGAGTACAAGGTTATAAATGGAAGTGCTGCCTGTCCAAGGAGGGGCACACCAGGAACCTGTCCCCAAAACCCGGGCTCCCCGGGCCTCTGCCCTCAGTGTTCCATTTATTAGGGTGTGTCCCCCGACCCCCACCCCAAGCTCCCTTGTGAAGAGCCCAGGAGCGGAGAGGGGCGTCAGTTCTTTGTCTCAGTGATCCTTGAGCAAGTCCCCCCTCCCCTGGGCCTCTGCTGCCCTCCCCAGACCCAGGAGTCAGGATGGCTCCTGCAGGTCCTAGTTCCCCCTGCTCCGCCTGCACCTGGAGAGGCTCCGCCCACCACTGCCCTCTAGTGGGGAGCAGGGAGATTGCCCACAAGCACTGTGGAGCATCCTAGGACCCCAGAGGTAAGACCTTCTGAGGGACTTGGTGGGAGCGCCTGGAGGATGCGCCCCTGAGCCACCCTCCATGGACCAGAGGGACCAGGCTCCGCCAGGGCTGGTGACCGGGTCCCCGGCTCTCCCCGCAGGCCAGACCCTCAGTTCTTCACCCGGTGACAGCCTTGCCCACGGAGCACCCCGCCAAGAAGGCTCAGGGCTCACTGAGGCGGACTGAGGACAAAGCCGGAAGCAGCTCTCAGCAGGCGGAGCCGTGCCAGAGACCGCGGCTCTGCAGCTTATTTTGTGCGTTAGAATTGGGGGGGGGGGGCGGAGGGGGCAGAGGACACCCACGGGTGGCAGTTACCGGCGAGAGACCTCTGGGGTTGGATAGAAAGCAAAGCGAGACAGGCCCTTCTTCTCCGCGATTGGTTAGCATGTACAGAACCAGAGGAGGGTACCACACGGTTAGCATGTACAGAACCAGAGGAGGGTACCACATGGTTAGCATGTACAGAACCAGAGGAGGGTACAGCACGGTTAGCATGTACAGAACTGGAGGAATGTTGCCGAGACCGGTTTGGCTCAGTGGATAGAGCGTCGGACTTCGGACTGAAGGGTCCCGGGTTCGATTCCGGCAGGGGCATGTGCCTTGGCTGCGGGCACATCCCCAGTGGGGGGCGTGCAGGAGGCGGCTGATCGATGTTTCTCTCTCATCGACGTTTCTGACTTTCTGTCCCTCTCCCTTCTGCTCTGTAAAAAAATCAATAAAATATATTTTAAAAAAATAGAACTGGAGGAATGTGTGCTCGATTAGCATGTACAGAACCGGAGGAATGTGTGCACGGTTAGCATGTACAGAACTGGAGGAATGTGTGCACGGTTAGCATGTACAGAACCTGGAGGAATGTGTGCACGGTTAGCATGTACAGAACTGGAGGAATGTGTGCATGGTTATCATGTACAGAACCTGGAGGAATGTGTGCACGGTTAGCATGTACAGAACCGGAGGAATGTGTGCACGGTTAGCATGTACAGAACCTGGAGGAATGTATGCACGGTTAGCATGTACAGAACTGGAGGAATGTGTGCACGGTTAGCATGTACAGAACCGGAGGAATGTATGCACGGTTAGCATGTACAGAACTGGAGGAATGTATGCACGGTTAGCATGTACAGAACTGGAGGAATGTGTGCACGGTTAGCATGTACAGAACCTGGAGGAATGTGTGCACGGTTAGCATGTACAGAACCTGGAGGAATGTGTGCACGGTTAGCATGTACAGAACTGGAGGAATGTGTGCACGGTTAGCATGTACAGAACCGGAGGAATGTATGCACGGTTAGCATGTACAGAACTGGAGGAATGTGTACACGGTTAGCATGTACAGAACTGGAAGGGGGTGTACCGCACGGTTAGCATGTACAGAACCAGAGGAGGGTACAGCACGGTTAGCATGTACAGAACTGGAGGAATGTGTGCACGGTTAGCATGTACAGAACCTGGAGGAACGTGTGCACGGTTAGCATGTACAGAACCTGGAGGAATGTGTGCATGGTTATCATGTACAGAACCTGGAGGAATGTATGCACGGTTAGCATGTACAGAACTGGAGGAATGTGTGCACGGTTAGCATGTATAGAACCTGGAGGAATGTGTGCACGGTTAGCATGTACAGAACTGGAGGAATGTGTGCACGGTTAGCATGTACAGAACTGGAGGAATGTGTGCACGGTTTGCATGTACAGAACCTGGAGGAATGTGTGCACGGTTAGCATGTACAGAACCTGGAGGAATGTGTGCATGGTTATCATGTACAGAACCTGGAGGAATGTATGCACGGTTAGCATGTACAGAACTGGAGGAATGTGTGCACGGTTAGCATGTACAGAACTGGAGGAATGTGTGCACGGTTAGCATGTACAGAACCGGAGGAATGTGTGCACGGTTAGCATGTACAGAACCTGGAGGAATGTGTGCACGGTTAGCATGTACAGAACCTGGAGGAATGTGTGCACGGTTAGCATGTACAGAACCGGAGGAATGTGTGTACGGTTAGCATGTACAGAACCTGGAGGAATGTGTGCACGGTTAGCATGTACAGAACCGGAGGAATGTGTGCACGGTTAGCATGTACAGAACCTGGAGGAATGTGTGCACGGTTAGCATGTACAGAACCTGGAGGAATGTGTGCACGGTTAGCATGTACAGAACCTGGAGGAATGTGTGCATGGTTATCATGTACAGAACCTGGAGGAATGTATGCACGGTTAGCATGTACAGAACCGGAGGAATGTGTGCACGGTTAGCATGTACAGAACCTGGAGGAATGTGTGCACGGTTAGCATGTACAGAACCTGGAGGAATGTGTGCACGGTTAGCATGTACAGAACCGGAGGAATGTGTGTATGGTTAGCATGTACAGAACCTGGAGGAATGTGTGCACGGTTAGCATGTACAGAACCGGAGGAATGTGTGTATGGTTAGCATGTACTTAGAACCTGGAGGAATGTGTGCACGGTTAGCATGTACAGAACCGGAGGAGGGTACAGCACGGTTAGCATGTACAGAACCTGGAGGAATGTGTGCACGGTTATCATGTACAGAACCTGGAGGAATGTATGCACGGTTAGCATGTACAGAACCTGGAGGAATGTGTGCACGGTTAGCATGTACAGAACTGGAGGAATGTGTGCACGGTTTGCATGTACAGAACCGGAGGAATGTATGCACGGTTAGCATGTACAGAACTGGACGAATGTATGCACGGTTAGCATGTACAGAACCGGAGGAATGTGTGCACGGTTTGCATGTACAGAACCGGAGGAGGGTACAGCACGGTTAGCATGTACAGAACCTGGAGGAATGTGTGCACGGTTAGCATGTACAGAACCTGGAGGAATGCGTGCACGGTTAGCATGTACAGAACCTGGAGGAATGTGTGCACGGTTAGCATGTACAGAACCTGGAGGAATGTGTGCACGGTTAGCATGTACAGAACCGGAGGAATGTGTGCACGGTTAGCATGTACAGAACCTGGAGGAATGTGTGCACGGTTAGCATGTACAGAACCTGGAGGAATGTGTGCACGGTTAGCATGTACAGAACCGGAGGAATGTGTGCATGGTTAGCATGTACTTAGAACCTGGAGGAATGTGTGCACGGTTAGCATGTACAGAACCGGAGGAATGTGTGCACGGTTAGCATGTACAGAACCTGGAGGAATGTGTGCACGGTTAGCATGTACAGAACCTGGAGGAATGTGTGCACGGTTAGCATGTACAGAACCTGGAGGAATGTGTGCACGGTTAGCATGTACAGAACCTGGAGGAATGTGTGCACGGTTAGCATGTACAGAACTGGAAGGGGGTGTACCGCACGGTTAGCATGTACAGAACCGGAGGAGGGTACAGCACGGTTAGCATGTACAGAACTGGAGGAATGTGTGCACGGTTAGCATGTACAGAACCTGGAGGAACGCATGCACGGTTTGCATGTACAGAACTGGAAGGGGGTGTACCACACGGTTAGCATGTACAGAACCGGAGGTGGTGTGTGAGTGGCAGACAGCGTGGTCCCCGCTCGGGGCAGTGGCTATGCCCTCTAGGGTCTGGGCAAGATTCCGCTGCCATTTCAAAGGCACCTTCTCTCAGGTGCACAAGACAACAGGCCATGTCAGAGGTCCGTTACTCAGGGGCACAGGCCTGTAGACAAGGTCAGAGGTAAAGACTGACCTTGGCCACAGGCCTGGGAAGGGACGCCTCACCGCTGGCTTTTAGTTGGGAATCTTGGCGTGTGACCATCCGGTGTTCCTTCCGGCTCTGGGTGTGTGCAAAACAGTAGGAGTGCGCTCACCCCACCTGGCAGGCCTTCCTCACCCAGAGCCGGAAGGAACACCGGATGGTCAGACGCCAAGGTTCCCAACTGACAGCCCTCAGGTGAAGTCCTTTCCCAGCCTGCGGCCAAGGTCAAGTCTTTACCTTTGACCTTGCCTATAGTCCTGTGCCCCTGAGGTAAGGTACCTTAAGCTCTCCCCATGCCCTCTCTCTCACTGCCCCCCCCCCGACCCTCCCAACCCCTCTCCCCCCCCTCCCCCCCGCCTCCCGTGTCTGTCTCTGTGCGCCGGCCCAGAGTCGAATGACAAGAATGGCTTTTGAGCACCGGCCAAGACACAAGTCTCGCCCGGGAGAGTCCTCATCAGACAATCTCGCCACTTCCTGAGCTGATCAAACGCCCCCAAGTCCTCAGCGCTCCCTGGCAGGTGAATGACGGGAGAGGCCCGCTGCCAGGAACCAGTGTGTGTGTGAGCCCCCCGGCCGGGTGCCCTCCGCCGGGGGCGAACCCGGGGCCTGCGGGTGTGTGCGGGGCGCTGGGGCCTGGTCAGCGGGGAGCCTGCTGTGCGGCCGGCTGCGGTGCCCTGCCATCGCTGTCCTCCGGGGAGAGAGTGAGGCTCTGGGTGTGAGTCACACATTATTTTTACTCCTGGTTTCGCATGGCAGGCTTTAAATTATTGAGCGGCTGGAAAGATCCCACAATGAAATCATATTTCATCTGCTCTCCCCTTGGCCGTGAACTCAGTCAATGTCTGGGCTGGCTCTGGAGGCGCAGAAGGACCGAGACCTGCCGTTTGGCCAGAGAAGGCCAGGAGGTGCCCTGGGCTGCCCAGGCCCCGGAGGCTGCGGCTTCCGGCTACCGAGCACCTGCGCCCGCAGGCTTTCTGCGCCGCTGGGTTTGGGAAGGGGGTGGGGAGTAATGGTTCTCTATGTGAGGCCGGGGGGGTACCCCTGGGCCTTCCATGCAGGGCAGCCTGGGGGAGGCCAGCAGACGGGGGGGGGGGGGGGGGGGCCCGAGGGGTGGGAGGGGCTCAGGGAGCGGACCGCTTTCCCTTCCGTTTGCTGAGTGAGGGGCGTCAGGGAAACCGCAGTGGTGCACGCTGACCCCACGGCTCCTGGCTACTCCCTTCTCTGCTGAGGGGTTCAGCATGTGCTGGAGGCCCCAGGATGCCTGGAGCCCCAGAATGTTCTGGAGACCTCATCGTGAGGGGACCCCGCCTCCCTAGGAGACCTGACAGCTGGCGAGGGAGCCAGGACAGAGACAACCGGCGAGATGATGGCGTGGCATGACCGTGAGAGGCAAGGCCTCGGGGTGCAGAGGTGGCCCTGGCTCAGCTGGGGTCAGGGGCTCCTCCAACTGGGGGATCTGGGAGGGGGGAGAGCCTGCAGGGGAGGGCGGGGCATTCCCAGGGGCAGAGGCGAGGTTTGGAGGTGGAACAGGCCCCTCTGCGCTGTGCTCCTCACTGCCTGCCCAGGCCTCTCGCCCAGGGAGGTGATGACAGAACCGGAGGGAGCACAGACCCTCTCTCCAAAAGAGCTGGCTGTGCCCCTGAGCAGCTCCACTGGGCAATAGTGTGCATGTGGACACAGGCCTCAGTTTATGCTGCTGTAAAATGGGATGACGACGACGACGACGACGATGATGATGATGATGATGATGATGATGGAGGTTCTCTGGCACAGAACGGTCCCTGCTTGTGAATGCTGACCTGGCTTGGCCCTAGACATCTGGTGCAGTTCCTTTTCTTTTTCCTTTCCTTTTCTTTTTATTGATTTCAGGGAGAGGGAGAGAGAGAAACATCAATGATGAGAGTGAATCATTGATCGGCTGCCTCCTGCACACCCCCCCACTGGAGATCGAGCCCGCACCCCGGGCCTGTGCCCCTGACTGGAGTCGAACCTGGGACCCTTCAGCCTGCAGGCCAATGCTCTATCCACCGAGCCAAACAGGCTATGGCTGAACAACTGTGCTTTTAAATAAAGCAGGTGGTTTTGTATATTTAAAGGTGTTGGTGAAAGCATATATTTGCATGTATTATTTTTTTATTGACTTTTTACAGAGAAGAAGGGAGAAGGATAGAGAGTTCGAAACATCAATGAGAGAGAAACAATGATCAGCTGCCTTCTGCATGCCCCCCAGTGGGGGTCAAGCGCACAACCAAGATATATAGCCTCGACTGGAATCAAACCCAGGATAGCCCCCCGTCCCCTGTCTACAGCCTGCTGCTCTACCCACCAAGCCAAACCAGTCAGGGCTGCATGTATTATTTTTGTGTTTTATGAACACCTTTGAATTACCAGAAATAGAACCCCAAAATTATAACCTGCAGCCCAGTGCCTAGGGGTCTGAGGCTGCCCCCATGGATCCTGCCCCATCTCCAGAACAACCCACGGAGAACAGGTGGGGTGGGTGGAGCCCTTACCATCCTCTCAGGCTTCCTGCTGACCCCCCAGGACTCCTGGAGCCCAGGTGCTCTGCCATCGCTGTCCTCCGGGTCAGGTTAGAACAAACAGCGAGTCAGCCCGCAGATCAGGGGAAGGGCGCTCCTTCCATCCCATCACACGTGTTCTGGGCAAAAGGCCCCAGCAGGCAGGCCCCGGAGCCCTGCAGCTGCCAGCCCAGCCACCCAGCCGGCCTCGGGTTTCAGGGTGTGTGGGGCTGGGGCTGACTGGCCTTGACCCTGGCTGGCTCTGCAGGACTCCAGCTCTCTCCAGGAGTCATGAGGCCAGAGGAAAATATCTCATTCTGCCTCAGTATCCCATTCAGAGTCCACAATCTCTGTGGCCAGCCCCCTGCTCTTGCTGACAGCCCCTCCTGCAGTGCCAGGTCCCAGAGATTCTGCCTCCCGAATGCTGCTCCCGTCCAGGCCCTCTGCACCCCCTGCAGCCCTCGCCTTAGTACAAGGCGCCAGTGGGGTGCACCTGTTCCCACCCTCCCTCTCCTGTACCCATGGCCTGTGCTGGGCGCTGACGTCACAGAGGGCAATCGGTCACTGCGGGGGTCTGGGCCCGCCCTGTCCTGGGGTTGCCCCTCCCCAAAGCAGCCCCAGCCAGATCAGGTGCAGCGTGCCAGGAGTCTGGGGTGTGCGGCCCTAGACCTGGAGTCAGGAGCACTGCACTGGAACCACAGCCTGTTCAAGCCTCGCAGCGATAATAGGCAAATCCTGTCCTGCCACCGCCGCCTCAGTTTCCTCCTCTGCAAAAGGGTAGGAGGGGGTGGACCCAGTAGATATTCAAGGCCCTTTGCAGCTCCAGGGCTCAAGAGCTGCACCAAGTTCGCTTTCCCCGCGGGTGTCCTCCTCGGTATTCCCGGGCTGCCAAGAGCTGGCGCCGGGCAGGCAAACAGCCAGGCAACGGTGACAGCTCCGCAGAGACCCACAAGTGGCTGCAGGAGGCCGCAGCGGCGTCGCTTCTTTGCGCATGCGCCGGGCGCGCGGCCTCCCGGGATTTGTAGTCCGTCCGTGAGACGGCAGGGATGTGAAGGCGGAATGATGGGGGGCGTGGCGCCTACACTTCCCAGGGTGCATCCCGCCCGCGACGCGGCGGGGGTGGGGCGGGCCGGGGCGGGGCGGGGCAACCCGGGGGCGTGGCCGGGGGCGGGGCGGGGCCGGCGGGGCGGGCCGGCGCTCCCAGGGTCTGCGGCGAAGCTTCGGGCAGGCGCCGCTGTGCGCGCAGCCGCTGACCCTCGGGCGGGGGGTTGTCGCGCCGCCGGGCGCCGCACCTGCGGGCTGGAGCGCCGGGCTGCATCGGCGCCGGCAGGGCCCGACCCGGAGCTGCCGCCGAGATGAGTGCGGGTGAGTGCGGGGACCGTGGCGTGCGCTTTCCCGAGCGGGATCGCGGCGCAGACAGGGCGGGGGAGCTGCACCTGCAGCCGGGGGCACGTCGCCCAGAGGTGACACCCAACTTTTGCTCCGGGGTCCTTCGGTCCCGAGGGCCCGGCGCGCAGCCCGCTCCCCGTTGCTGCGCCCCGGGGACCCTTCCCGGCGCACGGGCTGGCGGCTGCGCTGCGCTGCGCTGTCTGGGAGGCACGGCTCCTCCGCTTTTCTTCAGGGTCCGGAGTCGCCGCGGGTGCCGGAGGCGGCCGGGATCCGGAGGGACGCGGGGCCGCTGCAGACCCTGGCGCGGAGAGCCGTGACGACGACACGGGGGGGCTCTGCGGCGGGGGGCGCCGCCCTGGCGCGGTTCCCGCCGCGCCGAGGTCCCGGGTGGAGGGCGTCAGGCCTTTCCCCGGTGCCCCGCTCTCGCCCAGCGCAGATTTGGGGCGCGGAGCCTGCAGGTGTTTGCGGCTCGCCCTCCTCTCTGCGGGCAGTCTGCGGCCTCCTCCCTGCGCGTCCCCACGGGCCGCCTCCAGCGCCGCACCCTCCGGATGGCACGCACGGCCTCTGTGCGGCGCTGGAAAAGCCCTTGTCGCCCCCGGCCAGGCCCGCCAAGGGCTTGGGGAAACTGAGACCCGCGGCTGGGGGCCTTGGAGGGGGCGTCTGGGTCACAGCCTGAGAGGCCCGAGTTTGACAGCCTCCTGGGCCCGCCCCGGGTGGAGGTCTCGCCTTACACTCCTGGCCGGGAGGGGCCGTCACCCTGTTTCAGGGTGGGACGGAGGCCTGTGCGCTTGAGTCACTTGCTCCGTTCCCACAGCGGGGTGGGGACTCGAACCCGTGCTTCCTGCCTCTCCACAGCCTGCAGTGTGGCCCTTGGCCCTGCTGCAAACACCCATGGGCACAGCTGGTTCCCGGGGTGGAGGTGGGGGTGAGGTGGAGGGGGCGGCCTGGGGGACTGTGTCTTCAGGGAGCCCACCCTCCCAGTCCAGGCAGGAGGATGGCAGGCTGGGGGCGTTGGGAGAGGGGCCGAGAGCAGGTGCAGGTGGGGGAGGCAGCATTCTCTGGCAGAGGCCTCCGGAAATGGCGGGGGAACAGGGCAGCCCCAGACGGCGCCCTCCAGGCACACTCGTGTGGTGGGAGGCGGTAATGGCAGGCGCTGGTAATTGGGGGCTTCCAGAGACCATAATTGATACCTCCCACCCTCCTGTAATCAGAGGGAGCCTGCAGGACACCCCCCTCCCCCTCGATGGCGGCAGTCCTGGGAGAAGTGTATGTAGGCATCCGGGGCCATGGGGGTGGAGGATGGGAAGAGCCAGGGGCGGGGTTTGAACCATCCTGCCCACCGGGGGTCTGGGTGCCCTCCCAAGCGTGGCTGGCTCCTGGCGTATAGAAAGAAGCAGCATCGCTGGCTACCTTGTGACGGACATTGCCAGGTGTGGAGTTCACCCCGTCTTCCCGAGCTGAGCCAGCGCTGCGGGCGGGCAGTGAGCATGCCCCGGCGTCCATCATCCCCCTGGCCCCAGCCCCTCTGCACAGCTGTGGTCCCCCCCCCCCCCCCCCGGGCACTGCTGTCTGGCCACCGTGCACATCTGGCCGGCCAGGGCTTCCTCCATCAGCTGGAGCAGGTCCCCCGGCTGCCCCCACGCCCCACGGGAGGCTGGCATCGCCCGCAGCCCGGCGCCGGCAGGTGTGTGGAGGCGTCACGTGGCCGGGCGCCAGCTGCCAGAGGGCCGGGGGTCTACACCCGGACAGCCTGCGCGCCCCCCCCCTCCCTCTGAGCCGCCGAGGCTGCGGGAGCGTCTCTCCCGGTCGGATGACGGGGTGGCGTGGAGGCCCATCAGCCGCCCACTTGCTTGGTTGCCATGCCGACTTCGAGGGGCTGGCCAGATGGCAGGCGATGGCACTGAGCAGCGTCGGATCCCAGTCCACTCGCTGGGGGCTCCCCTTGCCTCAGTTTCCCCATTGGATAGAGGGGATGCCCTCAGCTCTGCCTGCAGGCCCAGCCCACAGGGGGTGGCCCCCGGAGATGCTGAGATGGCAAGTGTGACGGTAGCTTCCTAGCATGGCAACCCGGGGTGGGGGCCACAGCAGGGAGGGGCACCTCGAGCGAGACCCGTGCTTCCTCGGAGCCCGTGGCCTCCCTGGGAGTGCGGCTCTGGGAGGCAGGGTGCCCGGGGTCGGAGGTTCGGGCCAGGCAGTGCTATCTGCCAGGGCTGCAGGAAGCTGGCGCTGAAGCCGAGGGGTTGGCTGTCTCCCCGTCTGGGAGGCTGAGGTCAGGAGGGCTGTTGGCTGCTCCCAAGGCTTCTTCCCGTGGCGTGTAGACGGCCGTCGCCTCTCTGCGTCCCCACAGGGTCCCCCTCCGTGTGTCTGTGTCCTCGTTGCCTCTTCTTGTAAGGACACCAGGCAGGCTGGATCGGAGCCCACTGCCGTGACCTCGTTTGCCTTAATTACCTCCGCGAAGGGCTTCGCTCCCAGTGCAGCCGCGTCCCAGGTCCTGGGTTAGGACTTGAACATCTGGATTGGGGAGGGGGGGGGGGGCGGGACCAGGTGGGGAGCCCGGGTAGCGGCCTGGCTCCTGTGTGAGCATTGCGGAGCCGGAGGGGACCCGGGGATGCTGGGGGAAACCGAGGCCGGAGAAGGAAAACCAGGTCCAGGGCCAAGGAGAGTGGGCGGCAGAGCCAGGCCCAGCCCTGTCCCCACTCCGGCCGGCGCAGGTCCCCGCGTCTGGAATGGAGAGGCAAGCCGTTCCCTCACCCCGTCGGTGCGGGCGGCGATGCAACCCCCACGGGTCCCTTGAGCATCGCGGACGACAGCCGATGTCGGAGCCGCCTCGCGGTGGGGGCGGCGAGGGGGTCGTGGGCAGTCGGTCATCATTCCTTCCGTCAGCAGGTTTGCTAAACGCCTGCGGGGGGAGTTGGACGCTGCGAGGAAGTGCTTAAGAAGCATCACGTTTAGAAAACAGTGAGGCCGAAACCGGTGTGGCTCAGTGGATAGAGCGTCGGCCTTCGGACTGAAAGGTCCCGGGTCCGATTCCGGTCAAGGGCATGTTCCTTGGCTGTGGCCACACCCCCAGTGGGGGGCGTGCAGGAGGCGGCTGATTCATGTTTCTCTCTCATCCATGTTTCTGACTTTCTATCCCTCTCCCTTCCTCTTTATATTTAAATATATATATATTTTTAAATATATTTAAAAAGAGAAAGAAAAGCAAACAGCGAGGACAGACCGCGCTCGTCACCCATGACCTGCGTGCGCTCTTCAGAAGTGCACTCCGACCCCGCAGAGGAGCAGAGCCCGGGAGGGATGCCTGTAGCGAGGCCGGGGGAAGGGTGAAGGGGACGGCGAGCCCCTCCCCTCTGCCTCTTCCCCGTCCGGTGACTCCCCAGAACCTCCGCACTGTCCTGCTTTCCTTCCCCCCCAGGATTAGGCGAGAGGAGAAGCCGTCGCTTCCCGGTCTCGGGCGTGCCCTCTGCCTCGGAATCGGGGTTCGGAGGCCTCTGGCTGGGCGGGGAGGCTCCAGGTGACAGGGGGGGTGTCTCTCGGTGGTGGCGCTGGTGCCGTTCCCCTGAGGCTCCATCTGTCAGCGGTGCCGCAGAAGACAGGGCATTCGGACCCCGAAAGTCACCAGACGTGGTCGGCTCTGAAAGGGCGGGGGGGGTGGCTCCGCTCAGCCCGGGCACCCGAGCTCAGAACGGGGGCGTCCTGAGCCCTCAGCGGCCACCCAGGCCCCTTGGACTCTGGTTTCCATCGGTGCGGCAGCTGGGGGGCAGAGGGCGTCTTTGCTGCCGTCAAGTTCCAGTTTGGCGAAGGTGGGACGGTCTGTCTTCCCGTCCCAGGGAAGGGGGTGTGGCCCTCGCTGGGGAGAAGTCGCCTGTGGGACCCCTGATCCTCCAGGGCGGGGGTGGGGAACCCTTTTCCTGTCGAGGGCCGTTTGGATATGTATCCGGTCGTTCGAGGGCCATACAGAATTAGCCACTAGAAATCAGCCTGGGGGTTTGGTCAAACATTCCTTAGGGGGGTGGGGGGGGGGGTGCCGCAAACCATGTGATTTCACTGGCCTTATATTCTGTGGGGCCGGACATACCCCTGCCC
This sequence comes from Antrozous pallidus, assembly GCA_027563665.1. NCBI lineage: Eukaryota > Metazoa > Chordata > Mammalia > Chiroptera > Vespertilionidae > Antrozous > Antrozous pallidus. Next base: position 122,118,003 of record CM050511.1, on the reverse strand, counting down.
CCCCGCCCCCTGCTCCAGCACGTCACCTGGGTCTGGGGAGAGCTGTGAGGCCAGGGGACATGGTGGGGACAGGACGGGGAGGGTCCAGCCTGTGGAGGCCTGTGTCCCGCCTCTGGTCCTCGGGCCAGGCCAGCTGCCGGGGCTCTGGGCTGCTGGCTGGAAGCCGGACCCGGACCCCAGACCCCGGACCCTCCCCTGCACAGACCCGGGGCCCCCGCTCCCCGCCTCGGCAGACGTGGGAAGGTCTCCCCTATTTGGAGTCTTCTGGGCGCCACTCCCAGCTCGGCCACCTGCCGGCCTGGTGGATTGTGGGCTTCTCTGAGCTCCCACTGCCGCCTTCCGGGGTGTCCATAGGGACTGAGGGGGCCGAGGGCTGAGCGTGGGGGGCGGGGGCTTCCTCCTGAGGGTGACGCGGTCTTGCGAGCGGCCAGGGGACCAGGAGCCAGGAGCCAGGAGCCGGCCTCGGGGCTGCCCCAGCAGCGTCGCACGCAGGGCAGCGCAACCTGATGCGGTCTCTGTTTACCGCCGTTTCCATCGCTGCGAGCTCGGTCTCCGGGGTGTCCCCGCAGCTGTGCCTCGGGCGCTCCCCCGGGGCCCCGCGCCCGCCAGGCGCCCTGAGTGGGTCCGATGGCACTTCTCGGGGCGCTGGGGCGTCCCCCGGGCAAATGGGGACGTGAACGCCCAGGAGGGCCTGTGGGGCCTGGCGTCACGTAGCCCCACTGGTAAAGGGGGCGTTGGGTTTGAACCCCGGTTCGCCCAGACACACGTCTCCCCAGCGGGGCGGGCACTGCCCGTCCCCCCTCTGCTAGCCGCTGCCAGGGTGCCTCCCTGTCCTCACCCGTGTGGCTGCGAGTTTGGGGTGCGTAAGGCGTGCACCGTTTGGGCAGCATGACGATGCTTCTTAGTGAGGGGGTCCACAGCTCATCTTATTTGAAAAAAAAACACGAAAACATTTTATTGATTTTTCACAGAGAGGAAGGGAGAAGGATAGACAGAAACATCGATGAGAGAGAAACATCCATCAGCTGCCTCCTGCACACCCCCCACTGGGGATGTGCCCGCAACCAAGGTACATGCCCTTGACCGGAATCGAACCCGGGACCCTTCAGTCCGCAGGCCGACGCTCTGTCCACTGAGCCACACCGGTTTCCCTCATTTTATTTTTGTAATATATTTTATTTCCTTCGGAGGGAAAGGGAGGGGGAGAGAGAGAAACATCAGTGATGAGAGCGAATCGTTCATCGGCTGCCTCCAGCAGGCCCCCCGTGGGGATCGAGCCCCGCTCGGCTGTGCCCTGCCCCTGCGTCCCCAGGAGCTCACAGGGCGCTGCATGGGCACGGGGTTCCCGGAGGGGAGGCTTGCAAGGACGCCCTCACCGCCCCACGTTCTTGGCGGCGAGCCTGACATAGTGAGGATGGCCGCCCCTGCCCAGCTGGTTCACAGGAGGCTCCCGAGGGCCAGGCTGCAGGGGAGGTGGTCTCCCCGGGGGGCGGGGCCAGGGGCGTGGCAGGGGGCAGCCGCAGCCCGTGAGGCCCGGGTGCTGTAGCTGGGAGCCCCATTCCCCGCCTGAGGCAGCGGCATCGTCCACACCTCTCGCCGATCATGGACTCGAACTCAGGGTGCCCCGAACCCCAAAAGTATGTGCCACTGTGAGTCAGCCACATGTGCAAGGTCTGGAGCCATGTCCATGCTCGCTCTGGGGCGCCGTCTCCCCCTGACCCCTGGGTGTGGGGATCGGGCCAGCAGTGTCCCCCCAGGTGTGGGAGGGACCAGCACAGTCCCCCCAGCACAGTGTCCACCAAAGTGTGAGAGGGGCCAGCACAGTCCCCCCAGCACAGTGTCCACCAGGTGTGGGAGGGGCCGGCACAGTCCGGTTTCCTGGTTCTGAGGGAACCCCTGTCCATGCTGCAGCCCAGAGGCGCACGGGGCCCCAGGGCCTCGGACAGGCCCCCCTGCGGTTCTGGTCTGAAACCGAGCCCGGCCGCCGGGTGCGGGGAGCAGCTGTGGGTGCAGAGTTACAGCCGCCACGCGCCCCGAGTTCAGAAACAGGAAATGCGATCTGTGTGCACAGCCCAGGGTCCAGCCGGGCTGCCCGCCTCTGGGGTGCAGGTGTAGGGAACAGGTGTAGGGTGAAGGTGTAGGGTGCAGGTGTGGGGTGCAGGTGCGGGGTGCAGGTGTGGGGAGCAGGTGTGGGGAGCAGGTGTGGGGAGCAGGTGTGGGGTGCAGGTGTGGGGTGCAGGTGCGGGGAGCAGGTGCGGGGTGCAGGTGCGGGGTGCAGGTGAGGGGTGCAGGTGTGGGGAGCAGGTGTGGGGAGCAGGTGTGGGGTGTAGGTGTGGGGAGGAGGTGTGGGGAGCAGGTGTGGGGAGCAGGTGTGGGGTGCAGGTGCGGGGTGCAGGTGCGGGGAGCAGGTGCGGGGTGCAGGTGTGGGGAGCAGGTGTGGGGAGCAGGTGTAGGGTGCAGGTGCGGGGTGCAGGTGCGGGGAGCAGGTGTAGGGTGCAGGTGTGGGGTGCAGGTGTGGGGAGCAGGTGTGGGGAGCAGGTGTGGGGAGCAGGTGTGGGGTGCAGGTGTGGGGTGCAGGTGCGGGGAGCAGGTGTAGGGTGCAGGTGCGGGGTGCAGGTGTGGGGAGCAGGTGTAGGGTGCAGGTGCGGGGAGCAGGTGTAGGGTGCAGGTGCGGGGTGCAGGTGTGGGGAGCAGGTGTAGGGTGCAGGTGCGGGGTGCAGGTGTGGGGAGCAGGTGTAGGGTGCAGGTGTGGGGTGCAGGTGTGGGGAGCAGGTGTAGGGTGCGGGTGTGGCGAGCAGGTGTGGGATGCAGGGCCAGTGGGTGCTGAGGGTCCAGGGGAGGATGGTGATGCCAGTGCCCCCCAGCCGTCTCTGCAGCCTCCCGGGGGGCCCCAGACTCTGTGTGGAGAGGTCCCCCTGCCAGCCCTTTCAGCCTTCCCATAGTTCCCTCCCCAGGCAGGTGGGCCAAGGCCTGGAGCTGCCTCAGGTCAGGAGAGCTTGGCTCTGCCCCCTGCTGCCCCCTCCGCCCCTCCCGCCCCCACCTCCCTCCCGCCCGCTCTAACTGAGAGGAGGGAGCATATCTGAGCTCTCAGGGTGGGGTTGGGAGGCAGTGGGGTTCTGGAGGAGGCACGTTGCAGCCAGCGCAGGAGGGGTTCTAGCTGATGCCCTTGGCGGGGGAGGGGGAAGCAGGGCGTCGCCCCCCCCTGGAGGCGCTGTGCCAGGGAGGAGGTTGAAGTCAGGTGTGGGCCCCACGCTGCCCGCAGAGCCCCAGGGAGGCTCTGACCGGCTCTCCCGCTCCGGGCTGCCCGCGTCCCTTGGCTCCTGGCCGCGCCCCACCCTCCTTCAAGGCCAGCACCTCCAAAGCTCGGTGCTGTCTGCGCGGCACCTGCCCCTCGGCGCCGTGTCCAGCCCCCACCTCGCTCCTGGAAAGACGCTCAGGGTGGCATTTAGGGCTCTCCCCCCCCCATAACCCGCACGCACCTGCCTCCAGCTCCTTAATTAACCCCATCTGCAAAGACCACCCTCCCTTTTTAAGAAATCGCCTGAGGTCCAGTCGCAGGGACGAGGGCAGGGTCACCTTTGAGGGCCGTCCCAGGCCCCGCAGGCGCCTCTCGAACCTTCTCTTCCTGGACCCCAGCTGTCTCCCCTGGCCTCTCTCAAATGGCTGCGGGTCCGAGACAGCGGTCGGCAAACTCGTGAGTCAACAGGGCCAAATAGGAACAGGACAACAATGGACATTTCTTTGGAGAGCCACATTTTTTAAACTTAAACTTCTTCTCACGCCACTTCTTCAACATAGACTCGCCCAGGCCGTGGTGTTTTGTGGAAGAGCCACACTCCAGGGGCCAAAGAGCCGCCTGTGGCTCGAGGGCCGCAGTTTGCCGACCCCCCCGGGTTTGAGCTAAAGACCATCTCGGTAAAGAGCGTTGAAGACGTTACTCTCCGCTCAGTGCAGACCTCCCAAACCTGCGTGGACGCGGCCGCAGGCTGCCCAGGGGTAGCTGTGTGCGAACCGAGGGAGCACCGAGGGGGCCTGGGCCCTCGGAGACCCCGGGTTTGGCGGGATCCGGTGGGGAAGGCTTGGGACGGGGCGGGACCTGCGCCCAGAAGCCGCTCGGGGTGGGGCTGCCACTCTGCCCACCAGCGCCCGCCACGTGGGTCACCAGCGCCCCGGGTGCAGGTCCTCAAACTCCAGGGCCCGTGCCCCCCACACAGGGGGAGTGAGGACCCCCAGGGTCTTTGTCCGACGGCGCTGTCGGCGCGCACGGCATTGCACGTTCAGTGGGAAGAGGGCTAGGGTGTTCGCCCGTGAACCAGAGTGGCGGCCCGCCGTGCGGCCCGGCCGTGTTTCCGGTGACCGGACCGGCACAGCCTCGCCGTCGGCACAGCTCCCTCCTCTGGCTCCGGGCGGCGGCAGCCCCGTGGCCGGTCCGTGGCCCCTGCACGGCTCCGCTGGACACCCGGAGAGAGCGGGAGGGAACGGGACACCTTCATCTTCTTCGTACAGCGGCGTTGGCTTGGCTGACCCCGGTTCGGTCACCCCGGGTGAGAACGGGGGACGGAGGACGGAATGTTGCGTGGCCATTAGCACTGGTCAGAGGTGGCCATGCTGGTGACCAGGGGAGATACGGATCTAGGATTGTAGACAGTTTCTTCTCCACACAACACGCAGAGGAGACACCAGGAGAAAAACGCATCGAAATGCAGGCATGGGGGGGTCCCAGCAGCCGCCTGGGCCCGCACCGCCTGCTTTTCCCAGGCTCCGCCCCAGAGAGCCGGCTGCCCGCTGGCCCCGAGGCCGGGCCGAGCTCCCAGCCTTCCTGTTCGGGACGTGGACTCGCCGTGGAGTGAGGGCTGTGGGCGGTGCTGCCACCGGCCGGTACAGGATGTTAACGTGTACCGTGTGTGAGTGTGTGTGTGTGTGAGTGTGTGAGTGTGTGTGAGTGTGTGTGTGTGAGTGTGAGTGTGTGTGAGTGTGTGTGTGTGAGTGTGTGTGTGAGTGTGTGTGTGTGAGTGTGAGTGTGTTTGTGTGTGAGTGTATGTGTGTGAGTGTGTGAGTGTGTGTGAGTGTGTGTGTGAGTGTGTGTGTGAGTGTGTGTGAGTGAGTGTGTGTGTGAGTGTGTGTGAGTGTGTGTGTGAGTGTGTGTGTGAGTGTGTGTATCTGTATGTGAGTGTGTGTGTGAGTGTGTGTGAATGAGTGTGTGTATCTGTATGTGAGTGTGTGTGTAAGTGTGTGTATGAGTGTGAGTGTGTGTGTGTGAGAGTGTGTGTGTGTGAGTGTCTGAGTGTGTGTGTGTGTGTGTCTGTATGTGAGTGTGTGTGTGTGAGTGTGTGTGTGTGAGTGTGTGTGTGTCTGTATGTGAGTGTGTATCTGTGTGTAAGTGTGTGTGTGTGTGAATGTGTGTGTGTTTGTGTGTGTGTATCTGTGTGTGAGTGTGTGTGTGTGAATGTGTGTGTGTGTTTGTGTGTGAGTGTGTGTGAGTGTGTGTGAGTGTGTGAATGGGAGTCTGTGTGTGAGTGTGTGTGTGAGTGTGTGTGTGTCTGTGTGTGTGTGTGTGAGTGAGTGAGTGTGTGTGTGTGTGTGTGTGTGAGTGTGTGAATGTGTGTGAGTGTGTGTGTGTGTGTGTGTGAGTGAGTGAGTGTGTGAGTGTCTGAGTGTGTGTGTGTGTGTCTATATGTAAGTGTGTGTGTGAGTGAGTGTGTGTGTGAGTGTGAGTGTGTGTGCAAAGACTGCCGGTTCGAGCTCCAGTGCCCCTGATCCCTGTGTGCAGGGACTGGGGACTGCTGCTTCTCGTGTGCAGACCAGGGTGCTCAGACTAAGACGGGGGCGGGGGGGGCATGCCTTGTCAAGATGTCTTGGCTGGTGAGGGGATGGGGGCGGGTCTGCCTCGCCTGCCCTGCTCTGGGAGCACCCTGTCTGCCTCCCCCGAGAGCTCGTCTCCCTGCTGGTTCTTCTGAATCAAGAGCACCGCTCCCTTTCCTGATGGCGGGGCCTCCAGGGTTCGGGGGCCTCCGGGGTTCGGGGGCCTCCCTCTCTCTCCCTCCCTCTCCCCCTCCAACCTCCCTCCCTCCCTCCCCCCCTTTCTCTCTCCCTCGCACCCTCCCCCCTTTTTCTCTCCCTCTCTCCCTCTTCCCTCTCCCTGTCTCCCTCTCCCTCCCTCCCTCTGTAACCTGTATCTGATGTGGGTCAGCCCGGGCCCAGCTGTCTGCCACCCGACCTGGTTCTTGGTTCTGAGTCTCCCCCACACCGAGCCTGCAGGGAGCCTGCCTCCTGCTCCCCAGCGGCCAGACCATGTCACCACGGGGCGCCTGGAGGGGGCAGCATTCTGAGGGGACTTGTCAGGAAGCCTCCCTTTTCTCACTGAAAAGGCCCGCACTGCCCAGGGGGCACCTTGCACGGAACATCCTGCTGGAAACTGGGGGCTGAGGGCCTTTCCGTCCCCGCCCCAGGGGTACCCCGTGGCCCAGTAGGGGAGCTCAGCAAGACTTTGGTCTGGATTTGAGGGGACAGCCGGGGCTCCGCCTGCCCGCTGGCCACACCCTGCAGGAAGGGTGCTTCTCCCCGACCTCCCCCTCCAAGTCCCTAGTTCGTCCCCCGGAGGAACAGGCTCTCCCCGCGGAGTCGGACACCAGGAAGGACACCCCCTTCGCGGAATACCCTCCCTGGCCCTCAAGATAGGGCCCCATCCGGGGTCTCATGGACCGTCACCTACAGGGGTTTTTCTCTTCTCCACGTCCAGCGTGGAGAGTGGGTCCAGTTTCTGAGTAGAGGAGCTGGGGACTGAGAAATAAAAGAAAGAATAGACGACACAAAAATAGAAATAAAAATCTGGGGCTGGGTGGAATCTCTGTTCTCTCTGATGGAGAGACAGGAATTCTAACCCAAATGCAGCGTGTTTATTTATCCTATCTAATAAAAGAGTAATACGCAGATTGGCCATCACTCCAACACACAAGAGGGCTGCCCCCATGTGATCAAAGATCCTGCCCCCAGTGCACACAAGATGGCCACCACAAGTTGGCCAGCAGGGGAGGGAAGTTGGGAGGGACCAGGCCTGCAAGGGAGGGAAGTTGGGGGCGATCAAGCCTGCAGGGGAGGGCAGTTGGGGGCGATCAAGCCTGCAGGGGAGGGCAGTTGGGGGTGATCAGCCCAGCAGAGGAGGAAAGTTGGGGGCAAACAGGCTGGCAGGAGAACAGTTAGACATCATTTAGGCTGGCAGGGTAGTGGTTAGGGGGTGATCAGTGGTTAGGGGCTGGCAGGCAGAAGCAGTTAGGGGCAATCAGGGAGGCAGGCACGTGAGCAGTTTGGAGCCGGCAGTCCTGGATTGTGAGAAGGATGTCTGTGACTGTTTAGGCCTGATCCCAGTAGGATCGGGCCTAAACAGGCAGTTGGACATCTTTCAAGGGGTCCCAAATTGGAGAGGGTGCAGGCTGGACTGAGGAACATCCCCCGCCCCCTGTGCACGAATTTCGTGCACCGGGTCTCTAGTACTAAAATAAAAGGGGTTTCCCCAGAAAAAAACTTAGGATCAAAGGAGCTTGGGTAGGCCCAGGCCCCACTCATTCCCTCATTCCTGGGGCTCGGCTGAATCTACATTTCAAGGGCCCTCCCCACCCACCCTCACCCCCGCCAACACCTGAAGCAAGTTAAGAGTCAGTACTGATAACACATCCAGCCCTTTTGGTGGATGTGTTTCCAAGAGGCGGCTCTGCCTGGCGCCTTGGATTCAGCTGACACTGATTTAAAGAATGCTCAGGTGCCTTCCCTGAGGGCCCTCTACAGGCACCTCCTCTCACATAGGAGCAAGCAGCCATGGTGGGGGGCAGAGGTGGTGGTTTCATGTTAGTGTGCCCACCCATGGCCAGGTGCTGGGAGTGACCCGCCACATGCAGTTCCTCCCTCCAGCAGCTCCCAGACCAGTGGGAAAGGCAGACAGGATGTGATGAACACACACCGTGAGGAATCATTTCCCAGGAGGCTGTGCAAACAGAGGAGGTGGTTAGTGAACCTGCCAGGAGAGAGAAGTCCTGGCAGGCTTCCTGGAGGAGGCGGCATCAACTCTGTAAGTGCTAGCCAGACAAAGCAGTGGGAGCAGGACCTCCAGCGGCAGGTGCAGGGCCCCGGAAATGAGCGTGGAGGGAGGGTTTGAGAGGCATCCTCTGTGCCCCTGCCCCAGGTGTGGCCCTGGGCGAGGTGCTGGGTGGGGCAGGGCCCCAGAGCCCATGGCCTCTCGTGCACGGGGTCTCTGCACCTTGCATGGCGCTTTGCTCGTGGTAGGAGCTCAGTGCCCACGTGAGGAGCCGGTGAATCTCAGCGTCTGCACTGGCGAGGAGGGGAGGGGAGCAGGGAGCCTGGCTCTGGGTGCTCTGCTGGGCGTGGCGGGACCCAGGAGCACGATTCCAGGCTGAGCCAGCTGTGGGGTGTGTGTGTCGCCGTGTGCCCAGCCCGGCCTAATGTCTGTCCCCGTAGGTGGGAGAGGCAGGCGCTGCCCAGCTGGAGGGGAGAGAGGTGTTGAGGCCCATGCATGTCTGCAGAGATGTTTTATTTTACGTATTGACTCGAGGCCCGGTGCACAAAATTTGTGCACTTGGGGGTCCCTCAGGCAAAGGGACCCCACCGGTGCACAGTCAGGGCCGGAGAGGTTGGCCAGCCGTGGAGGGACCTCGGGAGGGCTCCAGGGTGTGTCCAGCCTGTCTCGCTCAGTCCTGACCAGCTCATCTTCCCCCTGGTGGTCAGTGCATGTCATAGCGACTGGTTGACGGGTCGACTGTCTGCGCCCTGGTGGTCAGTGCGTGTCATAGCGACTGGTTGACGGGTCGACTGTCTGCCCCTGGTGGTCAGTGCGGGTCATAGCGACTGGTTGACGGGCCGACTGTCTGCCCCTGGTGGTCAGTGCGTGTCATAGCGACTGGTTGACGGGCCGACTGTCTGCCCCTGGTGGTCAGTGCGGGTCATAGCGACTGGTTGACGGGCCGACTGACTGCCCCTGGTGGTCAGTGCGGGTCATAGCGACTGGTTGACGGGCCGACTGACTGCCCCTGGTGGTCAGTGCGGGTCATAGCGACTGGTTGACGGGCCGACTGTCTGCCCCTGGTGGTCAGTGCGTGTCATAGCGACTGGTTGACGGGCCGACTGTCTGCCCCTGGTGGTCAGTGCGGGTCATAGCGACTGGTTGACGGGTCGACTGTCTGCCCCTGGTGGTCAGTGCGGGTCATAGCGACTGGTTGACGGGTCGACTGTCTGCCCCTGGTGGTCAGTGCGGGTCATAGCGACTGGTTGACGGGTCGACTGTCTGCCCCCTGGTGGTCAGTGCGGGTCATAGTGAGCAGTTGAATGGCAATGGTATATCATTCGCATATTACACTTCAATTGGTTGAACGGCCAACGGGAGGACTGGACACTGAGCATCTTAGGCTTTTGTTATAAAGGATTTTTAGAGAGAGAGGAAGGGAGAGAGAGAGAAGCATCGATGTGAGAGCAAAACATCTATCCGCTGCCTCCTGCTGCCCCCACCAGGGATCGAGCCCAAAAGCGGACATGAGCTCGAACCGGGAGTCAAACTGTGACCTTTTGGTGCCGGGGATGAAGCTCAACCAGGGAGCCACCAGCCGGGGCTGCCGAGCTGCCTGAGGGGCCCCCAATCAGACGGGCAGACAGTTCGGGCCAGCACTGGCCTCGGACTCTTCCCCTTGTTACACCTGGGGGCCCCTCAGGTCCTCGAGGTGAGGGCGAACCAGGAAGCCAGTCGGGACACGAGCCCGCTGTCTCTGAGGGGGAGAGCCTGGCACCTGGCTGCGGTGCCCCCCTGGATGCTGGCCCTCTGTGCCAGCCCGGCCTGGTGGGGGGCAGGGAAGAGGGCGATGCTGGGGCAGTGAGATGAGGCCCAGGGGCCCCTGTGCCCACAGTGCAGCCAGCGGGGAGCTGAGGGGCCCACAGTGCATTGGGCGGGGGGCTGAGGGGCCCACAGTGCATTGGGCAGGGGGCTGAGGGGCCCACAGTGCAGCCGGCGGGGGGCTGAGGGGCCCACAGTGCATTGGGCGGGGGGCTGAGGGGCCCACAGTGCAGCCGGCGGGGGGCTGAGGGGCCCACAGTGCATTGGGCGGGGGGCTGAGGGGCCCACAGTGCATTGGGCGGGGGCTGAGGGGCCCACAGTGCATTGGGCGGGGGGCTGAGGGGCCCACAGTGCAGCCGGCGGGGGTCTGGATGGAGCGGCCATAGGCGGGGCCCCTGGGCACATGGACATGCAGACGCAGGCTCGGGGCGGCTCCCGGGTGCTCGGAGCCCCCCAGCGCCCGGCCTGGCTGTCCTAGATCTGGGGACGAGGCTGCGCCAGGAATAGAACTGCATGTCCCCCGGCTCCGCCTGACCGAGGCCTCGAGGCCGGGGTCTCGCCTCCAGGAGCACGGCCGGGGGCCGGGGCTCAGGAGCCGCTCTGCAGTCTGTGTCCCCGACGGCGGAGACGCCGGCGACCGCAGGTTCGGGGTCCGGGAAGCTGGGTCCCTGAGCGTGTGGACGAAGACATGTCTGCCGCTCCCGCACAGACACCCAGGCCCATCCCCTCCCTGCACTGGACCCTGCCTTCCCAGGCTGTGTGTGCTTCCCCCCCACTCCCACCCTCAACACCCCCCCCCCTCCGTGGCGTCTCCCCACAGCGCCTCAGCTCCGTGGCTGTTCATCAGCGCGTGTGCGGTTCTGTGGGGCGGCTGATGTCCACGTTCTGTCCCCCTCACTGGGGGTGGGGGTGCTCTTTTACTTTATTTAGTTATTTTTTTCCACTTTTCTTGGAAAGTTAATGCATTATTTGCTTTTTTAAATTTTTTTTTCATTGTTTAAAGTATTACAAATAGTACATATGTTTCCCTTTGTTTCCCCCATTGACCTCCCCCCGGCCTCCTCCACCCCCCAGCACATGCCCTCACCTGCCCCCCCCTCCCCCCCAGTGTCTTGTACCCATTGGTTGTGCTTATCTGCATGCAAACAAGTCCTTTGGTTGATCTCTTACAGCCCCTGCCCCCCACCTCCTCTGCCTTCCTGGACGGTCTGTTCCATGCTTCTTTGCCTCTGTATCTATTTTTTCCCCCCATTTCTTGTCTTTAAAAAAAAATCTTGCCTCTGCGGACTGGAAATAAATGTATAATAATAATAAAAAAGGCTTGAGTCCCAATTTCAATGTCCAACAGTTCTGAGTCCCAGTTTCAATGTCCAACAGTCCCTTCTGTGTGCGTGTCAGCAATGGTATCTGGAGGGTGGACACATGGTGGGAATGCAGGTCCCACCCCCTCTGGTTTGGTCCTGGGCCATCCAGTTATTTCTTATAGTTATTTCTTATTGTGGAAAAACAGGCACAGCGTAAAACTGCCTCTGGGAAGTCCAGGCCCCGGCAGGGGGCACATCGCACTGTGTGCGGCCGCCAAGCCTCCCGCCTCCAGAAATTCCCATCTTCCCAGGTGACACTCTGTCCCCATTAAATACCCACCCCCCCTGCACCAACATCTACTTCCTGTCTGAGCTGCCTCCCTGGGCCAGTGGTGGGCAAACTCACTCGTCACCAGAGCCAAATACAAACAGCACAACCATGGCAATGTCTTTGGAGAGCCACGTTTTTTAAACTTAAACTTCTTCTGCGCCGCTTCTTCCAAACAGACTAGCCCAGGCCGTGGTGTTTTGTGGAAGAGCCACATTCAAGGGGCCGAAGAGCCGCATGTGGCTCTCGAGCCGCAGTTTGCCGACCACAGCCCTAGGGGCCTCCTCTGAATGCCCCCGGGGGTGTGGGCCCTGCCGAGCGACGGCTCATCTGTGGGCACAGAGCGCTCCGAGCCCCCCTCGCCGGAGCAGCTGCAGGCTCCCTGGTGTGGAGGGACCACCGTCCGTTTGTCCTCCCCCCGCCGCTGGGCCCTGGGCCGCCCTCGCCGGCGCCCTCGCCGGCGGCTCTTGTGAGCGGTGCTGGGGACCGACCCCGCTGGGCCGCGCTGCCCGAGGGGCGTCCTCCTGGCTCTCCTGCCCCCGCCCCCCCCCCCCCCCCCCCCCCCCGCCAGCCACGCGCTCGGCCCCTTGTCCGACCGTCTGTGCCGTTCCCGCGCTGCCTCCAGCGGCGACTCAGGACGTGACATGGGGTCGCAGGCTCAGGCCTCCAGACCACCCAGCGCCGGCCGGTCCCCCCCACGCCCCACCCCCGGCTGGTGGCCCCGCAGAGCGCGCACCTGGCCGGCGAGGCCTGAGCCGACCCTGCCGGCAGCACCGGCTGCCCGGCCGCGGGGTAAATTTAGCTCCGCAGCTGGAAAATGTGCGCCTTCCTTCCTCCGCTTCCCTCTGCGGGGAGCGTGAGTCAGCGGAGGCGTTGCCGTCAGCCCCCTGGGTCCCCCCGGCCGTGTCCGGTGACCCTGGGGCTCCGTGGGCCCTCCCTGCTCTGCTCTGGGGTTCCGCTGCCCCAGGCGCAGGCGGCGCTTGGCTCCGTTGGTAAAATTGTGGTAAAACACACACACGCGGAATCTGCCACCTTTTTAAAAAAAACATGTTTCATTGATTTTCACAGAGAGGAAGGGAGAGGGACAGAGAGTCAGAAACATCGATGAGAGAAACATCGACCAGCCGCCTCCTGCACACACCCCCCACTGGGGATGTGCCCGCAGCCAAGGTCCATGCCCTTGCCCCGAATCAAACCTGGACCCTTCAGTCCGCAGGCCGACGCTCTACCCACTGAGCCACACCGGTCAGGGTGGAATTTGCCACCTTAACTGTCGCTAAGCGCCCGGGTCAGTGGTGTTGGGCACAGTCACACGGCCGTGCGGTGCGGCCGTCACCACCACCACCTCCAGGACGTCCCGTCTTCCCGACCTCAAACCGCGCCCCCGCCCGCACCCACCGTCGGCTGCTGCCCCGCGGTCTGACTCCGGGCCCTCCATCCGTGGGGCCACGGCCTTGCCCCGTGGCTGCTCCTGTCACTCAGCACAGCTCACCGCGTGGCGGGCAGGGGCTTCCTCTTTGCGGCTGGGGAAGGTGTTTCTCTGTGCGCCCCTCAGTGGACACGGGCTGGCTCCCGCTCTGGCCCCTGGGACCCTGGGGTGCAAATCCACGGCTTTGATTTTAATGGTCCAGCCACACCCTGTGACGGGTGACCTCCTAGCGTCCCGTGGCCCCGCCCTCAGCAGGGGCCAGGTGTCCGGCCCAGTAGAACACTCCACATGTGGAACCTGTGAGCTGGGCACTCGCGTGTCCCCGATGTACAGAGAGGGAAACTGAGGCCAGCACGGTGGCCTGTCTTGCCTGCGATGCCAGCCTCGGGGCCGGGTGTGGGGCGCACGGAGGAACCCACGCCGTGGCGTCTTGCAGGGGGCTCCGTGGCCCTGGGCCTCTGCCCGCCCTCAGTCATGCGCTCACACATGGCGCGGGCCCACTGCGCGCTGGCCCTGGGCTGAGGGAGGCGCGCCAGGCTGGTGCCACCTCCAGGAGCCGCAGGACGGGAGCCTGACGCACGCACGGGGAAGAACAGGCCTGCACAGGTCCCCTGGGTGTGTGTGCAAAGTGTGTGCGTGTGTGCTAGGTGTACCAGTTAGTGATGCGGACTTTTTTCAGTCGATGGAGTTACACCTATGGTGATTCACCGTATTTTCCGGCGGATAAGACGACCGGAACTGATGATGACGGGAGGAAGATAACAAACAATAGAGAGAGAGCGAGGGCCGGGCAAGTCCCTGGTGAGTTAGCAACGCCCATCGTAACAGCAAGCTACGGTATTTTACACCCGGCGTGTAAGACAACCCCCCCCCCAACTTTAAGGTTTTCCTGGGTTAAAGGGTCGACTTATACGCCGGAAAATGTGGTACATGCGATTTGATGCATATGCTGTTTTGTAGTATTGGCAACAAGTTTCAAAACTTCATATGCCAAATTTGCTGAAGGTGTTCACATCGTAAATATTTTTACGCTTAAAAATGTCGAGTTTTGCCGAGACCGGTTTGGCCCAATGGATAGAGCGTCGGACTCTGGACTGAAGGGTCCAGGGTTCGATTCTGGCAAGGGCATGTACCTTGGCTGCGGACACATTCCCGGCAGGGGGCGTGCAAGAGGCAGCTGATCGATGTCTCTCTCTCATCCATGTTTCTGACTTTCTATCCCTCTCCCTTCTGCTCTGTAAAACATCAATAAAATATATTTTAAAAATGTCGAGTTTTGTGCCCAAAAAGGAGCATTTGTGGGAAGTTTTAATTCATTATTTTGAAGAAAAGTTATCATAGACTACATGAAGCTTATGGTGAACATGCTCCATCTCAAGACACCTGTGGGCGCTGGTGTAAACGCTTTAGAAGGGACGGTTTCGATGTGGAAGACGAAGAACGTCCAGGTCAACCGGAGAAGTTTGAAGACCGACAGTGACAGGCAGTATTGGGTGGAGATGCGTGTGTCAGACTCAAAACAACTTGCAGAAAGATTACCTGTTGCTCAGCAAACAATGTCCGATCGTTTACAAGCAACAGGAAAGATTTTAAAGGAAGGAAAACGGGTGCCACATCCACTGAACGGAAACGAAGGGAGAACCGAGAAGTCGGCAGTAAAATGTGGAACTGTGACTGGCGGCGAACAGTGGACTTATTCGGAGAATCCCAACTGCACAGAATCAGGGGAGTCCGCCATCACCATCGACGGCAAGGCCAAATCGCTTCGGAAAGAAGACACCGCTCTGCGTTTGGTGGGATCGGGCAGGTGTGGTGTGTTATGAGCTTCTGAAACCAGGTGGAACCGTTAATACTGGTCGCCACCGACAACAAAGAACCCATTTGAACCACGCTTTGATCGTGAAATGACCAGAATGGGCCAGAAGACACAGCAAAGTAATTTTGCTTCAGGATGACGCACCATCACACACTTCAAAACCGGTTAAAGACACGGTAAAAGATCGTGTCTGGGACGTATTCACCCACCCGCCGTGTTCACCAGACCTCGCTCCTCCCGGTGACCACTTGTTCCGATCCATGGCACACGCGCTTTCCGAGCAGCCCTGCAGCACGTAGGAAGAGGTGGCACATGAGCGCGTGAGCGCCAGGGGCGGGCCGCGGTGATAGGGGGAGCGAAGACCCAGTTAGAACGTGGGGCGGAGGCTGTGCCAGGATCGGGGGGGAGGGGGGCAGGAGGGTGAAGCACGGGGGCCTTTCTGGCCAGAGCCCCTTCCCCAGACTGCTCCTGGCAGGCGGGGCCACGAGGGGGGGGCCGTCCATGACGCCCGGCCGCCAGGACACCCTCCTCGGGTTGGGGAGTCCTTCCGGGTGCCGTCAGCCCCGCCCCCCATGCCTGGAGCGCCTCAGTGTTCCCTGGCCCCCCTGCAGGGACGCACAGCTGTGGGGTTACGATGAGCTTGGTCCACAGCAG
>CM050511.1:121982640-122097640 GCA_027563665.1 Antrozous pallidus | reverse complement strand
TGCCACGGGCCAGGACGGCTGGAATCACGGGGGGCGTGGGGCAGAGAGAGGGGCGCTCGAAGAGGGGAGAGGACCTTCCTGCAGCCTCAGGAGGGAGCACAGCCCTGCCCCCACCTGGACACCACCTCCGGCCTCCAGGACCAAGAGCGACGTGTCCGTGTCTGTGTCTCTGTCCGTGTCCCTGTCCGTGTCCATGTCCGTGTCCATGTCCCTGTCCGTGTCCATGTCTCTGTCCGTGTTCCTGTCCGTGTCCATGTCCGTGTCCATGTCCCTGTCCGTGTCCGGGTCCGTGTCCCTCTCTGTGTCCCGTGTCCATGTCCGTGTCCGTGTCTCTGTCCGTGTCTGTGTCTCTGTCCGTGTCCATGTCTCTGTCCGTGTCCCTGTCCGTGTCCATGTCCCTCTCCGTGTCCATGTCCGTGTCCCTGTCCGTGTCCATGTCCCTCTCCGTGTCCATGTCCGTGTCCCTCTCCGTGTCCGTGTCCCTCTCTGTGTCCCGTGTCCGGGTCCGTGTCCCTGTCCGTGTCCGTGTCTCTGTCCGTGTCTGTGTCTCTGTCCGTGTCCATGTCTCTGTCCGTGTCCCTGTCCGTGTCCATGTCCCTCTCCGTGTCCATGTCCGTGTCCCTCTCTATGTCCGTGTCTGTGTCCCTGTCCGTGTCCATGTCCGTGTCCGTGTCCCTCTCTGTGTCCATGTCCCTCTCTGTGTCCCGTGTCCGGGTCCGTGTCCCTCTCTGTGTCCGTGTCCATGTCCCTCTCTGTGTCCCGTGTCCGTGTCCGTGTCCCTGTCCGTGTCCGTGTCCCTGTCCGTGTCCGTGGTTGAAGTCCCGCTTGTGGGCTTGCTGGGCAGAGGTGAGTGGGTGGCAGGGTGTGGGTGCCTCTCAGCTGCCCCGGCATGGAGGCAGCCAGTGTGCCAGGCCTCCGCCCCGCCCCGCCCGCCACAGCCCCTTCCGGATGGAGCTGGGAACAGGTGCGCGGAGCCTGGCGGGCTATTTCAGGGCGTGGGCACGGGGGAGGGGGGTGGCCACGTGACCCTCCGGGTGTCCGTCTGAGCTGTGCCGGCCGCAGAGGCGCCACCACGTCCAGCTCCGCCCGCAGCCGGCATGGGGGTGCCCGGAGGGGAGACGGGTAAGGCCCGCACCGCCCTCTGCCTGAGACCGTGGCCGTGGCCGGAGGGAGGCGCGTTTGCCGACGAGAAGGCTGGGCCCCGGGAATAAGCTCGGGGCGCCCGGCAGGGAAGGGGGCCGCCCGACTGAGCCCCACTGTGTGTGAATTCGGGGCAGCACGTTGAGCGCCGGCTGTGTGCCAGGCGCTGGGACTCGGTGGGGTGCTCGTTCTGCAGGTGGAGATTCGGAGACCCAGGGAAAGTGGGGCGGGGGCGCCAGATCTGACTCCAGCTCCCGTTGACCCCCACTGGGCGGAGTCGGGGGACCCACGGCCCCTGCCCCAGCCCCTCCCCCCTCCCCTCCCTTCTTGTCCTGAACGTGGGGCTCTCAGTGGGCAGTTCGCTCCCAGGGGCCGCTGGCAATGTCTGGGGGCCTTGCTGGTTTCGCAGCTGAGGGGCGGGGTGCTCCAGGCATGGGGGCGGGGGGCAGGGAGGGTTGCCCGGCCTGAAATGTCAGCTGGGCCGAGCGGAGAGGCCTGCTGTCAGGAACGTCAGAGACGCCAGGCCTCCTGCTGTTGCCATGACAAATGGGCGACATCAACTCGGATAAAACCAGCAGCAACGTCTCATCTTCTCACGCCCCCCCCCGCCCCCCGACACCTCCCCCGACACCTCCCCCTACAGTGAGGATACCTGGAGGGGAAGGCGATGGAGGAGATGGAGGAGGGGTGGGGGACAGACCCTGGATCCCCAGAGGCAGAGATTGGGGTGCAGAGGGAGCCCCTCTGGGAGCCTGGGGTGTGCTCCCCCCGCCCCAGAGCCTCTGTCCCAGCAGGAGTTTCTGTGCGCAGTGGCCGCCCCCTCTGGGCCTCGGCCGGAGCCCTCCCCTCGGCTCGCTCCTCGGACCCGCTGTCTGTCCGGACGCAGGGCCAGGCCTGGTGGGCACCTGCTGTCGGGGCCGGGCCTCCAGGGTTGGTATTGACGGGGGGAGGGGCAGCTCTGGGCTGGGGCAGTGCCCTCCCTCGGCCTGACCCCGCCGCGCCCGGCTCACGGCGCCGGAAAGGGGCTGGCCCAGCGCGGTCCGCCCGGCCGGCCAGCGTGTGTGCTCCTGACTCCGTGCGGGGAAGATTTCGCAACACGCGTCCTGGTGACTTTTAATGTTTGTATTGATCTCAGAGAGGAAGGGAGAGGGAGGGAGGGAGAGGGAGAGGGAGAGGGAGAGGGAGAGGGAGGGAGAGGGAGAGGGAGAGGGAGAGGGAGGGAGAGGGAGAGGGAGAGGGAGGGGGAGAGGAAGAGGGAGAGGGAGAGGGAGAGGGAGAGGGAGAGAGAGAGAGAGAGGGAGAGGGAGAGGGAGAGGGAGAGGGAGAGGGAGAGGGAGAGGGAGAGGGAGAGGGAGGGAGAGGGAGAGGGAGAGAGAGAGGGAGGGAGAGGGAGAGGGAGAGGGAGAGGGAGGGAGAGGGAGAGGGAGAGGGAGGGAGGGAGGGAGGGAGAGGGAGAGGGAGAGAGTGAGGGAGAGAGAGGGAGAGGGAGAGGGAGAGAGAGAGGGAGGGAGAGGGAGAGGGAGAGGGAGAGAGAGAGGGAGGGAGAGGGAGAGGGAGAGGGAGAGAGAGAGGGAGGGAGAGGGAGAGGGAGGGAGAGGGAGAGGGAGAGGGAGGGAGGGAGGGAGAGGGAGAGGGAGAGGGAGAGGGAGAGAGAGAGGGAGGGAGAGAGAGAGAGAGAGAGAGGGAGGGAGAGAGAGAGGATGAGGGAGGGAGGGAGAGGGAGAGGGAGAGGAGGGGGAGAGAGAGAGGGAGAGGGAGAGGGAGAGAGGGGGGGAGGGAGGGAGGGAGGGAGGGAGGGAGAGAGAGAGAGAGAGTGAGAGAGAGAGGTGGAAACGTCGATGAGAGAGAAACATCACGGATCGGCTGCCTCCTGCCCCCCCCGCCCCCCCGGGGAACGAGCCTGCAATCTGGGCATGTGCCCTGACCGGGGGCGGGGGGTCAGGGGGACACACCAGAGGCCTCTTGGTTCCGGGTCGATGCTCACCCGCTAGGCTGCCCGCCGGCCAGTGGCTGTCAGAGGAGGCGTTAAAGGGGCAGCGCAGCCGGGAGGGGCTGGGGGAGAGGCAGCCACGGAGAGGGATGGGGGTGGGGTGGGGGGGGAGGCGGGCTCAGCGGCTGCACTGGCTCACTGAGGAGGCAGGCGGGGCCTCGGGCACAGGGTCGGGGCTGAGCCCGGGATGAGCTGCCGCTGCCGGCGCCCCTGGTTGCCCGTCTCGTGGGGTCCCTTAGGGGGTACGCCTGAAGGGGGGGATGCCGCCCACATGCATGGGGGGGAAGAACGGACCCGGACCTTCGTTTTAAGGTGCTGGAGGCGGGGGGGGGGGTGTAGAAGAAGCCTTAGGGGAGGGTCCCAGTGGAATATGCACCCGTGCATGCTGGGCCCGAAGGATGCTTGGTGGTGGGCAAACTCATCCGTCCACAGAGCCAGACATCAACAGCACCGCCGCTGAGATTTCTCTGGAGAGCCACATTTTTTAACGTAAACTTCTTCTAACGCCACGTCTTCAAAACAGACTCGCCCGGCCGAGGTGTTTCGTGGGAGAGCCGCACGCACTCCGGGGGCCAGAGAGAGGAAGGGCTGGCGCGCCGCGGTTTGCCGACCACGGCCTCACCTCCCCGGCCCCGCGTGGCTGGCACGGCGGTGCTGACGGGCATGCCGCTGTTGGCCTGCCTGATCGGCGTCCCTGGTCACCGGGGAGAGGGTTTTGCCATTCACTGCCCCGCTTCCCCGAAAATGAGACACTGTCTTATATTAATTTTTGCTCCCAAAGATGCGCTGGCTCTTATTTTCGAGGGGATGCCCTATATGACAGCAAGTAGGTCCTATTTTGGGGGGATGTCTTACTTTCGGGGAAGCAGGGTAGTTGGCTGTGAACTGCGTGGCCCTTCGCTCTGCCTCAGTTTCCCTCTTATGCTCATCCTGGCTTCCTAGCCTGCCCGGCCCCCCCCCCCCCCGGGGGCCCCGTCTGTAGAGGGGGACTGTTCCTCCCTCCCGGTGCCCCGGGGAGCACAGCGGACACTCGGAGCTGCTTCCGGAAGCCGGTGGCCGGGGCTCCCCGCCCGGGGACCCCCCTCGCCCCATGCGTACGGGCCCGCAGCTCCAGCTGACCGGGCTCCGGTAACAGCCCCGGGCTGGCGGGCGTGCCGCTGGTCCGGAAATACCCGAGGCCCCCGGAGCCGCACCCCGTGATGGTGTCCGTTTCTCAAACGGAATTTCCATGCGGGGGTGGGGCGGTCCCCCGCGGAGGACACCGTGTCCTCCACGCCCTGTTGTGTGTCCCCGGGGGCGGGGGGCGGGGTGGCCGGCAGCACCGACGGCCAGAGCGGGCGGGCCTGGAGCGCACACGGACACGCCTGTGCCCGAGCCAGCCGAGCCGTGGCTTCTGGTGACAAAAACAGCCGCAGGACCCAGTGGACGGAGCGTCGGCCTTCGGATGGAAGGGTCCCGGGTTCGATTCCCGTCAGGGGCATGGACCTTGGCTGCGGGCACATCCCCAGTGGGGGGTGTGCAGGAGGCGGCTGATCGGTGTTTCTCTCTCATCGGTGTTTCTTTCTGTCCCTCTCCCCTCCGCTCTGTGAAACATCAGTAAAATATGTTTTTAAAAAGCAGCCGCAGAGGAAGCAGGTGCTGCCCCGGAAGCTCTGATGCGGGCCGAAAGCCGAGACCTCTCGGAAAACGGGGAGGGGCGTGGTGCCCGCAGATGAGGCCGCGGTTTCCCTTCTTTAAAAACAGGGGTTTTGTTGCTCTCAGAGAGGAAGGGAGCGGGAGGGAGAAACGGAGGCGCCGGGGATGAGGGAGTCGCCGGTCGGCTGCCTCCGGCCGCCCGCACGGGGGCGGGGGGGGGGGGGAGCCCACGGCCCGGCGCGTCCTGAGGAGAGTCCCCGGGCGTCACAGCGGGCGGAGGGGGCGCGTCAGCGAGCGCCCCGAGCATACGCAGCACAGAGTGTGTAGCTGAGCCCTGGCTGGTTTGCTCAGTGGGTAGAGTGTCGGCCGGTGGGCTGAAGGGCCCTGGGTTCGATTCCGGTCAAGGGCACATGCCTGAGTGGTAGGCTCGATCAGTCCCCACTAGGGGGCATGCGGGAGGCAGCCAATCAATGATTCTCTCTCATTGATTTTTTTTTTTAAGTAAACCTGGTTTACTTTATTTTTTTAAATATATTTTATTGATTTTTTACAGAGAGGAAGGGAGAGGGACAGAGAGTTAGAAACATGGATGAGAGAGAAACATCGGTCAGCCCCCTACTGGGGATGTGCCCGCAGCCAAGGTCCATGCCCTTGACCGGAATTGAACCCGGGACCCTTCAGTCCGCAGGCTGATGCTCTGTCCACTGAGCCACACCGGTTTCAGCTATGTTTCTATCTCTCTCTTTCTCCCTCTCCCTTCCTCTCCGAAATCAATAAAAATTAAGAAAAATATTTAAAAAGGAAAATATGCATGCGTTTGATTTTATCAAAATTAGGCCGTTTTTGGCTGCACACGTGAACAGACCTCACAGGACGGGAGAGTGTCGGCACCCCGTCTGCGGAGAGGGAAGTGGAGTCCAGACACGGTGTACAAGCCGGACATAGAAAAGACGTTCCAGGAATGGACCCAGGCCCCCAACAGCCATTTCCCCCAAGAGGACTCATGGGCCCCGCTTCCCCGTGTCCCCTGAGGGGCCTCCCTGTGGGGTCGGGAGGCGGACGGAGAAGCCAGGGCCGGCGTCCCCGGTCCCCGCGCAGGTGGCGTCCATCCGGTCTGTGTCCGGTGGCCCAGCGCACCCCGGCTCAGCCCCTCACCGGGCCTGGGGGCCGTGCGGCCGTGGGGGGACACCGGAGGCTGCCGAGCCGAGAGCGAGCCGCGAGCCGGGAGAGCGAGCGCCTCGGCTTAGGCCAGGGGTCGGCAAACTGCGGCTCGCGAGCCACATGCGGCTCTTTGGCCCCTGGAGTGTGGCTCTTCCTCAGAACACCTCGCGCGCGCGCGGGCGCCCGTGTTCAGAGCGATCGGAGCGGCGTGGCCCGTGCGCGGACGTCGGTTTCCGGCTCCGAAGAAATGCCCGTCGTTGTCCTGTTGAGGTGTGGCTCTGTTGGCGAATGAGTTTGCAGCCTGGTTTAGGGGCTTATTATTCCCAAACGACCTTGCAGTGGCCACGCCCATTCTGGCCCCTGACCTTGGTTCCCAGGCGTGACTGACAGGCAGGCACCTTCCCTGGGCACCCCACTTCACTGAGCGTGCGCCTGTCCCCCTCTGTTGGACCCCACCCCCACCCCCAGTGACCGGTGGGATCGGCCGGGCTCCCCGGGGGCTGTGATGCTGCAGCTTCCGGGTGCGGCCGCCCGAGGACACGCGTCTGGTGACTGCTGTGCCCTCCGCTCCTTCCTGTGACTCAGCACCAGCCGGCCGGTGCATCTGGAGGTCAAGGCCAAGGCCCATCTGCCCAGGCCGGGGCGGGCAGGGCGGCCGGGGGCGCAGCTGGCAGGCGCCTGCCTGGGGGCGTGCGGGCAGGGGTGACAGGATCATGCGTTCCCAGAATTCCGGAGTGCCACCGGAGACCTCAGATCCGATCGCCCGGGCGGGAAGGGCTGCTCTCAGGGTGCAATGTCACCAGGTGTGGGTGGCGAGGGCACGGGACCAGCTGCTCGGAGCTGGAGTTGTCCTGGAGCTGCCGGAAGCCGGGGCTGGAGCCCGGGGAGCTCACGGCCGTGTCTCCAGCGTCTGCCTCTGGAGGGAGCCCCCACCCCAACACCCCCTGCTGAGCCCCCACCGAGTGCCACCCTGCCCGTCCCCACCCGGAAACAGAGGGACGGGTGCAGAGACAATCGGGGAGGGGAGGGCACCGCACGTGGCTCCCAGGCCCCCTCCTGGCGGCAGAGGACCCCCCGCACCCGGCGGGCCACGGGGAGGGGCCACGGGAGGAGCCACAGCGGCCACGGCCTCTGCCCTCGTCCCCGAGCCTCCGTGGAGTGGGAGCCTTGAGGGCGGGCGTTCCCGCGCTGCTCCATCCCACGCAGGTGCCGGGTGCTGGTCCGTTATCACCGGATTACGCAGCCACGGCCTGAGGGGTCGATCCGCCCCCCTGAGTGTGTGTTTGGTGCTGTCAGCAGCCAGGCACCCGGCGAACCCGTGTTAGAGCCGATCGGGAATCACCGTGAAACCGACCTGCCGTGTTGGTGGGTGGGTCTCAAATGTGGTTTCTCTCAATCCCTCTCCCCCTCCCCCTTTCCCTCTCCCCCCTCATCCCCCTCTCCCTCTCTCTTTTGCTCTCCCTCTCCCTCTCCCTCCCCCTCTCCATCTCCCTCTCCGTCTCCATCTCCCTCTCTCCCCCCCCTCCTCTACCTCTCTCCCTCTGCCTGCCCTCTCCCTCTCTCTCTCCCTCTCTCTCTCCCTCCTCTCTCCCTCTCCCTCTCCCCTTCTGTCCCCCTCCCACTCCCCTCCCACTTCCTCCCTCTCTCTGAAAATGGTTTACAGACCATTTCTTAGAGCAGCTTTTAGGTGGTAGAAAACTGGAACAGCCCTGGCTGGTGTGGCTCGGGGTAGAGTGTCGGCCCGAGGACCGAAGGGTCCCGGTTTGGTTCCAGTCCGGGGCGCGTACGCAGTTGCAGGCTGAAGCCCAGCCCTGGTCGGGCGTGTGCGGGAGGCAACCCATCGATGAGTCTCTGACATCGGGGTTTCTCTCTGTGCCCCCCCCCACTCTCTAAGAGCCATGGGAAAGCACCTCAGCAGAGGATTAGCACAGCAGGAGAGGAGGAAAAGGGAACAAAAGCAGGGTCCTCGAATCCACTGATTTAGAAAGAAAAGTTGAACAGAAGGTCGAGCGATCCGATATGCCCCCAGCCGTGTCCGTTAACCCCCCATGGTGGGGGGAAGGGGGACAGGGGGACCTTCCCTGCAGCGGGTGACCCCGTTTTTGCATCGTATAAACTGGCGTGAGCGCGGGGGGCACTCCTGGTGCCGCGTGTTCTCTGGGTTTGGACGAATGCATGCGACAGGGGCCCCCATCACAGGGTCACGGAGCCTTTTCCCTGCCTGAGAGCCCTCCACTCCCCTGTGCTCCTCTCCGTTCCCCTGTGCTCCCCTCCGTTCCCCTCCTGCTCCCCTCGCTCCCCTGTGCTCCCCTCTCGCTCCCCTGTGCTCCCCTCTGTTCCCCTATGCTCCCCTCCTGCTCCCCTGTGCTCCCTTCTCGCTCCCCTGTGCTCCCCTCCTGCTCCTCTGTGCTCCCCCCTTCCGTTCCCTTGTGCTCCCCTCCACTCCCCTGTGCTCCCCTCCGTTCCCCTATGCTCCCCTCCTGCTCCCCTGTGCTCCCCTCTCGCTCCCCTGTGCTCCCCTCCTGCTCCTCTGTGCTCCCCCTTCCGTTCCCTTGTGCTCCCCTCCACTCCCCTGTGCTCCCCTCCGTTCCCCTATGCTCCCCTCCTGCTCCCCTGTGCTCCCCTCTCGCTCCCCTGTGCTCCCCCTTCCGTTCCCTTGTGCTCCCCTCCACTCCCCTGTGCTCCCCTCCGTTCCCCTATGCTCCCCTCCTGCTCTCCTGTGCTCCCCTCTCGCTCCCCTGTGCTCCCCTCCTGCTCCTCTGTGCTCCCCCTTCCGTTCCCTTGTGCTCCCCTCCACTCCCCTGTGCTCCCCTCCTGCTCCTCTGTGCTCCCCCTTCCGTTCCCTTGTGCTCCCCTCCACTCCCCTGTGCTCCCCTCCGTTCCCCTATGCTCCCCTCCTGCTCCCCTGTGCTCCCCTCTCGCTCCCCTGTGCTCCCCTCCTGCTCCTCTGTGCTCCCCCTTCCGTCCCTCTGTGCTCTCCTCCACTCCCCTGTACTCCCCTCCATTCTTCTGTGTTCCGCTCCTGCCCCCCTGTGTTCCCCTCCTGCTCCTCTGTGCTCCCCCTTCCGTTCCTCTGTGCTCCCCTCCACTCCCCTGTGCTCCCCTCCATTCCCCTGTGCTCCCCTCCTGCTCCCCTGTGCTCCCCTCCTGCTCCCCTGTGCTCCCCTCCTGCTCCTCTGTGCTCCCCCTTCCGTTCCTCTGTGCTCTCCTCCACTCCCCTGTGCTCCCCTCCATTCCCCTGTGCTCCCCTCCTGCTCCCCTGTGCTCCCCTCCTGCTCCCCTGTGCTCCCCTCCTGCTCCTCTGTGCTCCCCCTTCCGTTCCTCTGTGCTCTCCTCCACTCCCCTGTGTTCCCCTCCTGCTCCTCTGTGCTCCCCCTTCCGTTCCTCTGTGCTCCCCTCCACTCCCCTGTGCTCCCCTCCATTCCCCTGTGCTCCCCTCCTGCTCCCCTGTGCTCCCCTCTCGCTCCCCTGTGATCCCCTCCTGCTCCCCTGTGCTCCCCTCCTGCTCCTCTGTGCTCCCCCTTCCGTTCCCTTGTGCTCCCCTCCACTCCCCTGTGCTCCCCTCCTGCTCCTCTGTGCTCCCCCTTCCGTTCCCTTGTGCTCCCCTCCACTCCCCTGTGCTCCCCTCCGTTCCCCTATGCTCCCCTCCTGCTCCCCTGTGCTCCCCTCTCGCTCCCCTGTGCTCCCCTCCTGCTCCTCTGTGCTCCCCCTTCCGTCCCTCTGTGCTCTCCTCCACTCCCCTGTACTCCCCTCCATTCTTCTGTGTTCCGCTCCTGCCCCCCTGTGTTCCCCTCCTGCTCCTCTGTGCTCCCCCTTCCGTTCCTCTGTGCTCCCCTCCACTCCCCTGTGCTCCCCTCCATTCCCCTGTGCTCCCCTCCTGCTCCCCTGTGCTCCCCTCCTGCTCCCCTGTGCTCCCCTCCTGCTCCTCTGTGCTCCCCCTTCCGTTCCTCTGTGCTCTCCTCCACTCCCCTGTGTTCCCCTCCTGCTCCCCTGTGCTCCCCTCTCGCTCCCCTGTGATCCCCTCCTACTCCCCTGTGCTCCCCTCCTGCTCCTCTGTGCTCCCCCTTCCGTTCCTCTGTGCTCTCCTCCACTCCCCTGTGCTCCCCTCCTGCTCCCCTGTGCTCCCCTCCTGCTCCTCTGTGCTCCCCCTTCCGTTCCTCTGTGCTCTCCTCCACTCCCCTGTGCTCCCCTCCTGCTCCTCTGTGCTCCCCCTTCCATTCCTCTGTGCTCTCCTCCATTCCCCTGTGCTCCCCTCTCGCTCCCCTGTGCTCCCCTCCTGCTCCTCTGTGCTCCCCCTTCCGTTCCTCTGTGCTCCCCTCTCGCTCCCCTGTGCTCCCCTCTCGCTCCCCTGTGCTCCCCTCCTGCTCCTCTGTGCTCTCCTCCTGCTCCTCTGTGCTCCCCCTTCCGTTCCCCTGTGCTCTCCTCCATTCCCCTGTGCTCCCCTCCTGCTCCCTTGTGCACCCTTTCCGTTCCCCTGTGCTCCCCTCCTGCTCCTCTGTGCTCCCCCTCCCGCTTCCCTGTGCTCCCCCTCCCTCTCCCCTTGTGCTCCCCTTCCATTCCCCTGTGCTCCCCTCCTGCTCCTCTGTGCTCCCCCTTCCATTCCTCTGTGCACTCCTCCATTCCCCTGTGCTCCCCTCCTGCTCCTCTGTGCTCCCCCTTCCGTTCCTCTGTGCTCTCCTCCATTCTTCTGTGCTCCCCTCCTGCTCCCCTGTGCTCCCCTGTGCTCCCCTCCTGCTCCTCTGTGCTCCCCCTTCCGTTCCTCTGTGCTCCCCTCCATTCCCCTGTGCTCCCCTCTCGCTCCCCTGTGCTCCTCTCCGTTCCCCTGTGCTCCCCTCCTGCTCCCCTCTCGCTCCCCTCTCGCTCCCCTGTGCTCCCCTCCTGCTCCCCTGTGCTCCTCTCCGTTCCCCTGTGCTCCCCTCCTGCTCCCCTCTCGCTCCCCTGTACTCCCCTGTGCTCCCCTCCTGCTCTTCTGTGCTCCTCTCCGTTCCCCTGTGCTCCCCTCCTGCTCCCCTCTCGCTCCCCTGTACTCCCCTGTGCTCCCCTCCTGCTCCTCTGTGCTCCCCCTCCCGCTTCCCTGTGCTCCCCCTCCCTCTCCCCTTGTGCTCCCCTTCCATTCCCCTGTGCTCCCCTCCCACTGCCCCATGCGCCCCCTCCCGCTGCCCCGTGCTCCCCTCCACTCCCCTGTGTTCCCCCGTGTTCCCCCTGTGCTCCCCGTGCTCAGGTCTTCCTTTTTTTCTGGAAGAGAACGTGGATGGGGGAGGTCACAGGTGGGAGAGCCACTCCAGGAGAAGGGGCTCGGGAAGCACCGGGAGGGCCCTGGTGCTTGGGGTGAGGAAGCTGATGGTCCCGTGCGTGGGGTGGGGTGGGCTGGGGCGGGGGCGGGGGAGGGGAGGGATGGGCGAATGGAGGGTTTTTGTGACCGTCCCGCGTGGGGAGAACGGTGGTGTGCGGTACCCGCACTCTCGCCCCGGCACTGCCGGCAGCCCCTCTCTGGGCCTCGGCGGGCTCGGCACTCGGCAGCGGGCTGTAAGGGCGGCCCTCCGCGAAGCCCGCGTGCAGCTGCGGGAGGGGTGAGCCACTTTGGGGTAAAGGCCCGTGCCCCCGGCCACAGAGGCACACGCCGGCGGGCACAGGGGCAGGTGCGGCTGGCCGGATCGATCGCTGCCTGCCCCCTGGTACCTGCCTGGAGACAGGTGTCTGTGGCCACAGCGCAGTGTCTTTGCCCAACCACCAGGGGGCAGCACCCTGCTCTCCCCTCACACAGGCCTCAGGCCCTCCCAGGAAACCATGTCTTAAAGAAGCATCTCCCAGCCCCCCGCCCCACCCGCCGCAGCCCAAATACAGCCCCAGGAGCCAGGACACTGGTGATTCTTCAGGCCGGGGGTGGGGTGGGGTGGGGGGGGTTGGTGGGTCTTGAACATGACAGTGGCTGCTGGGTACTGAGCACAGGCCTGGCACTTTTTTTATTGATTTTTTACAGGGAGGAAGGGAGAGGGATAGAGAGTCAGAAACATCGATGAGAGAGAAACATGGGTCAGCTGCCTCCTGCACACCCCCCACTGGGGATGTGCCTGCAGCCAAGGCACATGCCCTGGACCGGAATCGAACCCGGGACCCTTCAGTCCACAGGCCGACGCTCCATCCACTGAGCCACACCGGCTGGGCTGACACATTTTTGTCCGAGGCCCTGACATCTCCCGGGCAGGGGATGTGGGTGGAGGGCGGACGGACAGACAGAAGTCTGCGAGTTCTGGGCCCCCACAAGTAGGAGGTGGGGCTAGGGCTGCACCCCAGCGTCTGACCCGAAGCCTGCAGTGCCTCCAGGTCCCGGGGCCGACACTGATGGGGGAGGGGCGGGGGTGCGGGAGGGGGAGGGAGGCAGGGGAAGACGGGGAGGGGAGGGCGGGGGGAGGGGCAGGGGAGGGCGGGGAGGGGGAGGGGCAGGGGGTGACGTTCCCCTTGTCCGCGCCGGGCCGTCCCCAGCCTCACCGGCACGTGCGTGTGTCCCATGGAAAGGACCGCATTGTCCTCTGGGAGCTGGGGGTGAGACGGTAACAGTGGACGGTCCTTGTCCCCCCCGCCCCCACAATGTCGATTTGACCTCCGACCTGCACTTGAAGGCTGTCAGCCGGAGCCCTGGGTGCTGGCTGGGGCGGCGGGAGCTGCACTGTGTCTGCGGCTCCAGACCTCGCTGGCACAGCTTGCTCCCCACGGGGCGTCTTAGAGCCGAGCCGGGGTGCTGTCCGTGTGACCGGTCAGAGGCGGCGGCTCCGCGCTATTCCACAGGGCGGGGGGTGCAGGCGGGGGTGCTGCTGGCCGAGGCCCCGGACCACGGGCCGGGCTGCTGCAGGTCTCCCTCCCTGCCCCGCTCCTCCAGCCAGCCTGCCCGTCCCAGACAGCCGGCACCGCCCCCCGTGGGTGTTCAGAGCCTCCTCCTCACCAGGCCCGCTGTCCCCAGGTTGGCCCGGCCCGGTGCCGCCGGGGAAGGCAGTGGCCGCGGAGAGGCAGGAGCCCTGCCCTGGCGGGAGGCGAGGGAGAGGGGACTGTCGGAGCTGGGGCGCTGGGGGAGGGCGGGCTGGAGACCGAAGGGAGCAAGATCCTCCACGGGGATGGGGCTCCTCAGTGCCAGAGCTCAGTGCCCGTCAGTGCCAGAGCTCAGTGCCCCTCAGTGCCAGAGCTCAGTGCCCGTCAGTGCCAGAGCTCAGTGCCCCTCAGTGCCAGAGCTCAGTGCCCCTCAGTGCCAGAGCTCAGTGCCCCTCAGTGCCAGAGCTCAGTGCCCGTCAGTGCCAGAGCTCAGTGCCCCTCAGTGCCAGAGCTCAGTGCCCCTCAGTGCCAGAGCTCAGTGCCCCTCAGTGCCAGAGCTCAGTGCCCCTCAGTGCCAGAGCTCAGTGCCCGTCAGTGCCAGAGCTCAGTGCCCGTCAGTGCCAGAGCTCAGTGCCCCTCAGTGCCAGAGCTCAGTGCCCCTCAGTGCCAGAGCTCAGTGCCCGTCAGTGCCAGAGCTCAGTGCCCCTCAGTGCCAGAGCTCAGTGCCCCTCAGTGCCAGAGCTCAGTGCCCCTCAGTGCCAGAGCTCAGTGCCCCTCAGTGACAGAGCTCAGTGCCCGTCAGTGACAGAGCTCAGTGCCCGTCAGTGCCAGAGCTCAGTGCCCCTCAGTGCCAGAGCTCAGTGCCCCTCAGTGACAGAGCTCAGTGCCCCTCAGTGACAGAGCTCAGTGCCCCTCAGTGTCAGAGCTCAGTGCCCCTCAGTGCCAGAGCTCAGTGCCCCTCAGTGCCAGAGCTCAGTGCCCCTCAGTGACAGAGCTCAGTGCCCGTCAGTGCCAGAGCTCAGTGCCCCTTAGTGTCAGAGCTCAGTGCCCGTCAGTGCCAGAGCTCAGTGCCCCCCAGTGTCAGTGCTCAGTGCCCGTCAGTGCCAGAGCTCAGTGCCCCTCAGTGTCAGTGCTCAGCGGCTGTGGCTTTAGGACTGGTCCCGAGTGGGAAGTGGGTGCAGCCCCCTCGACCCGGCACGGGCCTCTGCACTCACCAGCTCCTCGCTTTGTGGCTGCGGGGAGAGAGCTGGTCCTGGCCCCGGGGTTCCCTGCCCCCACTTCCCCGACACCACGGATTGTCCCCCCCCCCCCGCCCCAACTGGCCCTGCCCAGCTGCCTGCACAGGTCCTCGGAGCAGCCCTGGGCCCGCGTCCCGCACGCCGGCCTCCGCAGGTCTCTCGGGGGGTGTCCGGCCCCGCCATTCACCTGAGCAGTGCCGCGTGGGTCTCAGGCACCTCCCTGCACCTCCGCCGCTCGGGGCGCAGCAGCAGCACCAGGCCCCCTGCACAGGGGACGGGGTGGGCACGGAGGACTGTGCTCAGGGCGCCTGCATTCGAGGTGCTGGGCCCCTGGCTGCAGAGGCCTGCCCGGCTCCTGGGTGGGGTCTGAGGCCCGCCCGGGGCCCGGGCTCATGCCAGGTGGGGGCTGCAGGGCGGGCCATCCAAAGGGAGGCAGTGACCGCCCGGCCCCCACAGGGGTGCTCACGGGGCGGAGCAGGAGCCCCTCATTGCGGGGGTTGACCACGTCTGACTCCCATGGGTCCCCAAGGAGAGGAAAGCGGGGCCCGATGCCCCGGACTGTGCTGGGGGGAGTGGGGGGCTGCGCCCGAGTCCTTGCCCTGCGTCTGTCCGCCCCCGTTAACGCCGCCCCTTTCCCCCGACAGTGTCGGAGCCCCCGGCGGCCCTGGGTGCCCTGGAGAAGCCGCCGGGCTCGGCCATCCTGTGTACCACGTGCGGGAGCGTGTGCCGGGGCGAGGTGCTGCGGGTGCAGAGCAAGTACTTCCACCTCAAGTGCTTCGTCTGCAAAGGTGAGTGTCGCCCCGCCCGGCCCGGCCCAGGCCGCCCGCTCCCATCGCCTGCAGGGGCCCCCCAAACCAGGCCGCCTGCTCCCATCGCCCGCAGGGGGCCCCCCAAACCAGGCCGCCCACTCCCATCGCCCGCAGGGGGCCCCCCAAACCAGGCCGCCCGCTCCCATCGCCCGCAGGTGGCCCCCCAAAACCAGGCCGCCTGCTCCCATCGCCCGCAGGGGGCCCCCCAAACCAGGCCGCCCGCTCCCATCGCCCGCAGGGGGCCCCCCAAACCAGGCCGCCCGCTCCCATCGCCCGCAGGTGGCCCCCCAAAACCAGGCCACCTGCTCCCATCGCCCGCAGGGCGTCTCCAGGCAGCTGTGTGACGCTGCAGCCAGTGCCAGGGGGCTGACCGTCCACGGGGGAGCCTGGTCCCTTCCTCCCGGGGTCAGGAGGTCGCGGGGTCAGAGGGCGGGGGCAGTTCTCACATTCTTTAGAGTTGGTGCCAAATGGTGTTCCAGAAAGCGCCTCCCCACCACGGCCAGCTGCGCCCCCCCACCCCACCTCTTCCCGTAAAGACCACGGCGCGTGCCAAGGGCTGATGCTCAGGGTCACCCCGCTGCTCCCGACCCCAACAGTCTCGCCAGGTCCAGTGGGCAAGAGAGAATGTTCTAGCAACTGTCTTTTTTTTTTAATAGAGGCTTTTTAAAAAATATATATTTTATTGATTTTTTACAGAGAGGCAAGGAGAGGGATAGAGAGTCAGAAACATCGATGAGAGAGAAACATCAATCAGCTGCCTCTTGCACACCCCCCACTGGGGATGTGCCTGCAACCAAGGTACATGCCCTTGACCGGAATCGAACCCGGGACCCTTCAGTCCACAGGCTGACGCTCTATCCACTGAACCAAACCTGTTTCGGCCTAGCAACTATCTTAATTAGGGTTTTTTCAATTATTCGTGAACTTGGACTTGGACTTGTAGCAGGCCTGTCCGTACCAGCCCCGGTGAGCACAGCAGCCGAGGGTCGACCGGCAGCCACGTGACCGGCAGGAAGTGGCGGCTGCCCTGGGCAGGCGTGACGGGCAGGCGAAGGCGGCCTGGGTCCGTCCTGGCGCTGGCATGGCGGAGACTCCTTTCCTTGGGGCACCAGGCCCATTACACACTTCGCCCTCCAGGGGGCAGTCTGGCCGCGCCCTTAGGAAGAACAGAAACAGCAGATGCAGAGGCCGGTGACCGGGCCTAATTGGTATGGGGATGGGGGGGGGGGCAGAGGGAGGGGGTGCAGAAATAGACCACAGATCTCCTGGCAGGCCCAGAGAGCCTGTCCCCCCCGAGGGGACACTGCTGTCTGGCCTCTGTCTTGATGGGAGACTCAACAAAGGGTCCCACCGCTGGGCTGGCAGCCGGAGGTGGGTTGTGAACGGCCAGTGGTCTCGCCCTGGCACCTGCCTCCCGCCGGAGGCGCCCAAGTTCGGAGACGCCAGGCCTGCCCTGCCGTTGGGCTTCCTCCGGCCTGCGGGCCGAGGGGTCCCGGGTTTGATTCCCGGCAAGGCCACACGCCCGGGTGGCAGGCCAGGTCCCTGGAAGGGGGCGTGCAGGAGGCAGCCAATCGGTGTGTTTCTCTCCCTGTCTCCCTCTCTCTCCACTCTCCCTGACAATCTATGGAAAGGCATCCTGGGAAGGCGCTGGGATTCTTGTGCCCGCCTTACGCAGGGCTCGGCGTTCTGGAGAGAGAGGCCGATGCGTAGGTGATTAAAGAGTCCGAGGAGGAAAGATAATTCTGAAAGGCATTGGGGGTCAGAGGAGCTGCAGCTAAAGGAGCTAGAAGGCTCTCACCTTGTCTAAGGCCCCCCGTGCTATTTATTTAACACAATTGTCCTAAGGCCAGGTGGAGACAGTACACTTCGAAGGGTAAGGTTTCAAAGGGCGTTGTCAGTTGGAGAACAGCTGTGCAGGTGTGTGGCCAACAGGAGGCAGTAACATGCCCGGAGCTTCTGGCAGCAGACAGTCCTGTTCAGGTTTGGGGGGAGTGCCGTGTAGCCGGTCCAACAGGTAAACTACACCTGGCTCACCCTTGTTGAGCCGCCCAAGCTTCACCAACCTTCTGCTGAAACTCTGTGGTTATTACGTGCTGGGATTGGTTCCCAGCAGGATGAGGAGTAAAAACCCACCAAGCAAAACCCCACAAAGACCCGGTACTGGGAACTCGCAGAAATGACACCCTTCGCCGTCAGTTAACATTGTAACGAAAATTCCGAGGGATCGATTCAAAATCGAATGAAGGCCACGTGGGTTTTCACTCCTCAGGAGGCCATGACCTGTGAGGACTGGCCAGGCCCAGGTGCTGGGGCTACCCCCGGGGGGGGGGGGCTGGGGCCTCCAGCAGGGAGGGGGTCCCGGGCAGTGCTCCCTCTGAAACCCTGCCTGGCTCCCATGTGTTCCTGGGGCAGGAGGGGCCTGTGTGGGGTGAAGGCTCAGGTGTCCCGGTGGTTGAGTGACCGGCTGCCCGAGGCTGGGTGCCCGGTCTCCACCCAGCAGAGTCCCCCAGCCCCTCAGGCCCTGGGGCAGCAGGTGCGGGTTGGGGGCCAGAGGACAGAAGGGTCATGGTCAGATGTCCCTCCTCTAGGGCCTGGCCTCGTCCACAGTGGGGGGCGTGGGGAGGGTCAGGAAGCTCACAGGGACCCAGCATCGACCTCCGGCCTCAGCTGGCCTCTGCCACAGGCACCTTCCCACCCAGGCCGCCTCTCGGAGCAGGGCTCTTTCTGACCCTTCTGTTCCCCGTGGGCCCCGGAGCCAGGGGGGAGGCTGGCGGCCCTCAGCACCACCCCTTTCTGGAAGCGTCCACCAGGAAGTGCGCCCCAGCCAGGGCCGAGGGCGGAGCGGAGCCCGGCCCGGCCCCACCGGAGGTGTCTCCATGAACCCCCGAGCCCGCACAGGGGGGGGCTGAGGGTCCCGCCTGACGCGCCGCGCTCTCCCCAGTGTGCGGCTGCGACCTGGCCGAGGGCGGCTTCTTCGTGCGCCAGGGCCAGCACATCTGCACGCGGGACTACCAGCGCCTGTACGGCACCCGCTGCTTCGCCTGCGACCGCTTCATCGAGGGCGAGGTGGTGTCGGCGCTGGGCCGGACCTACCACCCCGACTGCTTCGTGTGCGCTGCCTGCCGGTGAGTGAGCCCGGCCCCGCCACCCCGACCCCGGTCCTGCACCCCCTCCACCCCCCGCCCCAGGACCCTGTGCCCACCCTGGGCCCCTGCACCCACCCTCCACCCCCCCACCCCCAGGACCCTGTGCCCACCCTGGGCCCCTGCACCCACCGCCCACCCCCCCGCCCCCAGGACCCTGTGTCCACCCTGGGCCCCTGCACCCACCGCCCACCCCCCCGCCCCCAGGACCCTGTGCCCACCCTGGGCCCCTGCACCCACCGCCCACCCCCCCGCCCCCAGGACCCTGTGCCCACCCTGGGCCCCTGCACCCACCGCCCACCCCCCCGCCCCCAGGACCCTGTGCCCACCCTGGGCCCCTGCACCCACCGCCCACCCCCCCGCCCCCAGGACCCTGTGTCCACCCTGGGCCCCTGCACCCACCGCCCACCCCCCCACCCCCAGGACCCTGTGCCCACCCTGGGCCCCTGCACCCACCGCCCACCCCCCCGCCCCCAGGACCCTGTGCCCACCCTGGGCCCTTGCACCCACCCCCCACCCCAGGCCCTGCACCCATCCTGGGCCCCTGTGCTTACCTCCCACCCTGGGGCCCTGCACCCACCCCCCGCCCTGGGGCCCTGCGTCCACCCCGGGGCTGGCCAGCCTCCCCCTCACCCCGCTGTCCGGTGGGTCACCTCCAGAGGGGGGCAGGGCCCAGCCGGGGCGGCAGGCGGACACTGGGCGGCTGCACCCCCGAGCACAGCCTTCAGCCCAGACCCTGTGGCCTCTGCCCTGCCCGTCGCCCGGGACCCAGCCCTCTTTCCCGGGGTGCAGAGGCCGGCCCCTGAGGCTGCTGGCTTGGGGCCTCCTCTGGCCTCTGGGAAGGTTGCTCTGTCCCCGGCCCTCCTGGCCCCCATGGCCACCTTGTCCTGTCCCCATTTTCCACACTCCACCTCCCGGGCACCACCTCCGCCCTCCTGCCAGCCTGCGCCGCTCCTGGCTGCCTGCCATGTCCCCCTGCTGTCACCCCGTGTCACCACACCCACCCCAGGGCACGGGGCCCCCTGACTCCCCCCTGTCACCCCGTGTCACCACACCCACCCCGGGGCACGGGGCCCCCTGACTCCCCCTGTCACCCCGTGTCACCACACCCACCCCGGGCACGGGGCCCCCTGACTCCCCCCTGTCACCCCGTGTCACCACACCAGCCATCAGGCAGGTAAGCCCCGAGCATGGGCGGCTTCCAGGACCCCTCCCTCTCCAGAACCTCCTCCTCAGCCCCCATCCCGCTCAGGGGCCCCGCCCTGGTCTCTGTGCTGGGTCCCCTCCCCTCTGCCTGGCGCTGTCACCGCCCCGTCTCACACCCTCAGCCCACAGGCCTCCGGTCGGCTCCCGTCACTCACTCCCCAGGCTTCCCAGGCGCCTCAAGGGCCAGGCCTGCCACGTGGGCGCATCAGCGGACACCCCCAGGCTCAGGCCCCCCCCCCCCCTGCAGTGCAGGGAGGAGCTTCTAGAGCCTGCCTCCCCCAGCAGCCCTCCCCGGCCCCCGTCGCTCTCCTGGCCCGCCTCTCTAGCGTGGTCCCTGGAGCTGCTGGTGTGAGCCCCGTGTGGGCGGGCCCGGGTGAGTCCCCTCTGGCCGGGCTGCCTGGCACCCTGTGGGGTGCAGGGACACGCGGGGTGCAGTGACATGCAGGGGCAGGGACATGCGGGGTGGAGTGACGGATGCAGGGGGCAGACCAGGTCCCGGCCCTCAGCAGCAGGGACCCCCCCCCCCCCCCCCCCCAGGCACGGACACACTGCTCCCTCCCAGGGCAATGTCTCACTTCTGGAAAACAAAAAACGGAAACCGGAGTGCCGCCCGGCCAGAGCGCTCAGTGGCTGAGCGTCGACATTGAGCCAGGTCACACTCCAGTTCCCGGCGGGGGCCGAGCCGGGCCGATCCCCAGCGTGGGCGTGCAGGGGGCCGCCAGTCTGTGATGCTGTCCATCGCTGCTTCTCTCCCTCCCCCTCCCTGCCTCCCTCTGGAGAAACTAAACTAAAGGCGCGTGAGCTGCTCTCTTCTCTGCTCCTCACGCCCTCGACAAGGAGCCTTTGGAGTGTTGGCCCCAAAGCCGCGTGTGGACAGCACCGGGCAGAGGGGGCTTTGTCGGGGTGCGGGGGGGCGCACAGTGCCAGGCGGTGTCTGAGGAGTCCCTGTGTCTGACCAGCGTGCGAGGCCCGGTCCCCCAGGCTGTCTCGGTGATTTCTGGGCGAGTTTCCAGAGGCCGGGGCTGACGCCATCACAGTGGGGCTGAGAGATCCTCTCTGGTATCTGCTGTGTGAGGAGAACAGCTGACTGTTGGGGGGTTTCTCTCCTTCCCACGTCCAGCGTGGAGAGAGGATGGTTCCAGTTACTGAGCAGAGGGGCTGGGGATTGAGAAATAATAGAAAAGAGTAGATGACACAGAAGTAGAAATAAAGCTGGGGCTGGGTGGAATCTCTGCTCTCTGACGGAGAGACAGGGGATCCCAACCCAAACGCAATGTGTTTGTTTATACTAAAACATAAAGGGGTTTCACATGAAAAGACTTAAAATCAAAGGAGCTTAAGTGGGCCCAGGCCCACTCATTCCCTCATTCCTGGGGCTCGGCTGAATCTACATTTCAAGGGCCCTCCTCCGACACCTGGAGCAAGTTAAGAGTCAGCACTGATAATGCATCCAGGCCTTTTGGTGGATGTGTTTTCAGGACGAGGCTCTGCCTGGCGCCGCGGATTCAGCTGACACTGATTTAAAGAATGCTCAGGTGCCTTCCTGGGGGCCCTCTACAGCCCACGGCTCAGTCCTGCTGGGCCCAGACCCCTATCCTATCTAATAAAAGAGTAATACGCAGATTGACCATCACTCCAACACACAAGAGGGCTGCCTCCATGTGGCCAAAGATCCTGCCCACATGTGGACACAAGATGGCCACCACAAGATGGCCGCCACAAGATGGCCAGCAGGGGAGGGCAGTTGGGAGGGACCAGGCCTGCAAGGGAGGGGCAGTTGGGGACAATCAAGCCTGCAGGGAGGGCAGTTAGGGGTGACCAGGCCGGCAGAGGAGGGAAGTTGGGGGAAACAGGCTGGCAGGAGAACAGTTAGACATCAATTAGGCTGGCAGTGTAGTGGTTAGGGGGTGATCAGACTGGCAGGCAGAAGCGGTTAGGGCAATCAGGGAGGCAGGCAGGTGAGCAGTTTGGAGCCAGCAGTCCTGGATTGCGAGAAGGATGTCCGACTGCCCATTTAGACCTGATCCTACCGGGATCGGGCCTAGACGGGCAGTCAGACACCCCTCGAGGGGTCCCAGATTGGAGAGGGTGTAGACTGGGCTAAGGGACATCCCCTGCCCCTGTGCACGAATTTCGTGCACCGAGCTTCTGGTCCACTATAAACGACGAGAAAACCGGACAAAACATACACAACACCTGCTTGCAGAGTCGGGCCCAAGGAGCTGAGGCCTGAAAGAAGGAGGGCGAAGGAAGGGAGCCCTGTGAGCAGCCTGGCTTGCTGCCCGGTCCCAGGGGCACCCCGGGGTCTGGCATTCTCGCTGTGTTGGGAGATGGGGCTCAGAGAATGAGCAGCACGCAGAGGGGAGAGCGCGGTGCTGGACCAGAGCCCCGGGAGCCATGGAGGAGGAGAGTCCCGACCAACACAGAGCCATGCGCACGGCAGGCATCGCACAGGGCGAGGCAGAGGGTGGCCAGCGTGCTGTAAGCTGGGCAGTTTCCAGGCCTGGGGGGCCTTGGGTGCTGGCCAGGCGGACAGTCCCCGCTGAATACCCAGCATGCAGTATGGACACCACGAGGGCTGTCCATGCGTTATTGGTGGGACGGAGCTAGCCAAGTGCAGGGTAAGCCTCAGAAAGGCCAGGCTGATCGGCAAACCAGATCGCCGCCCGCCAAAGGGCAGTGCACCCTCCCTGTGGGAAGAGAAGAAAGTCCCGCCCTTGGCAACATGACATTGACAATGTCCAGCTTCCAATCAAATGCCACCATTCGCAGACACGAACAGAAGCACCACAGAGCCAGGAGAGAAACCAGCCGGTGGCAGGGGGCCCGGGAGGGAGAGCCATGGGGGAGGCACAGACAGGGACTCCCAGACACCTCCTGCCGCGTGTCCAGGCGTGTGAGGGAAAGCTGGAACATAAGACAGTCACAGAAGCCGAAACCGGGCGGCTCAGTGGATAGAGAATCGGCCTGCAGACTGAAACATCCCGGGTTCGATTCCGGTCAAGGGCATGTACCTTGGTTGCGGGCACATCCCTAGAGGGAGGTGTGCAGGAGGCAGCTATTGATGTTTCTCTCTCATCGATGTTTCTGACTTTCTATCCCTCTCCCTTCCTCTCTGTAAAAAAATCAATAAAATATATTTTTTAAAAAAGAAAAGAAAGTCACAGAAGATGCTGAAAGAAACCAGGTGGAGCTTCTAGAAATGAAAATTACAGTGTCTGAAAGGAGACTTTCCTGGGGAGGAATGAGCAGTAGGTTTTGCTGAGGAAAAGACTGGTGAACTTGACGTAACTATAGAAACTATTTATCTAAAGCAGAGACCTAAATAAATAAACAAATAAATAAGACTGAAAATGTGAAGAGAGACCGTGTGGTCTGTGGATATAGATCTGTCTTTCCATTTATTTATTTATTTATTCATTCATTCATTCACTCATTCATTTTTAAATATATTTTACTGATTTTTTACAGAGAGGAAGAGAAAGGGATAGAAAGTCAGAAACATCGATGAGAGAGAAACATCAATCAGCTGCCTCTTGCACACCCCCCACTGGGGATGTGCCCGCAGCCAAGGTACATGCTGTTGACTGGAATCGAACCCGGGACCTTTCAGTCCAAAGGCTGATGCTCTACCACTGAGCCAAACCGGTTTCGGCTGTCTGTCCTTTTAGATTGGGAAGGGAATACTCAGGGGATGAGAGAAGACTGAAAACAATTACAAGAAATAAAGGTTGGAAAATGTCCAAATTTGATGAAAACTGGAAACTGCATGGTTCCAAGCATCAGTGAACCCCACGCAGAATAAACACAACAAAAACCCGCCCACTCTAGCACTATCAAATTTCTGAGAAACAATAATAAGAAGAAAATCTTAGAAGTAACAAGAGAAAAAAATACCACCACATATGTACGATGGAATCTATCCTATATAATAAAAGGATAATATGCAAATAGGCTGAATGGCAGAACAACTGAACAACCAATCAAAGCATAATATGCTAATGATATGCTAAGGCTGCTCAACTGCTTGCTATGACGTGCAGTGACCACAAGGGGACAGATGCCCCGACTGATAGGTTAGCTTGCTGCTGGGGTCAGGCCAATCAGGACTGAGCAAGATGGACTGGACATGCCCTGGAGCCCTCCCGCAGTCTCTCCCCAGCCTGGTCTGCGCCCTCTCGCAATCTGGGACCCCTTGGGGGGATGTCAGAGAGCTGGTTTCAGCCCGATCCCACAGGCCACTCCCCTTGAGAGGGTGCCGGATGCAGGGCTCATGACTGGTGAGTGCTGCTGTGGCATCATGAGCCTCTCCCGCTCGGGACTGACTAGGCAGGAGCCTGGGGCAGGCACTGTAGGGCTGGGATGAGCAGGAGGGGCAGGTAGGAGCTGAAGGCCATTTTGGACTAGGCGTTTCAGCCTGATCCCTGCAGGCCACCCAGACGGACCCTATCTGTGCGCAAATGCGTGCGCCGGGCCTCTAGTGAAAGAGTTACTGCAGACTTCTCATCTGAAACCATGTGCCCCAGAAGACAATAGAACAGCATCTTTAAAGAGCTGGGGAGGGGGGGGAATCTATAAAAACACACACACAACCCTTCAAAAACGAAGGCCAGACCGGTAAAGGGTATGGCGTTCTTTCTGGGAGGTGACAAAAAAATGTCCTCAAATTGATTGTGGGTCTGGTCACACAGCACTAGGGGGAGGGGCCGGGCATCCTCGACCTGAGAGGGCCCAGGGGGAGGTGATGGTGTGAGTCTGGGGTCCTGGCTTGTCATTCCTCCTCTCGTTTCAGGTTGCCCTTCCCGCCCGGGGACCGAGTGACCTTCAATGGGAAGGAATGCGTGTGCCAGAAGTGCTCCCTGCCCAAGTCTGAGGGGGGCAGCGCGCACCTGTCCCAGGGCCTCTGGAGTGAGTGGGCGCTGAGTGGCGTGGGGGAAGGGGGGTTGGCGCTGACCAGAGGTGGGGGGATCGTGAGGAAGGGAAAAGGGAACCGGGGTAGAAATCTCCACTGCGTTCGTGCTGTCAAACCTTTGCACGAGCTGTGCCCGCTGCCCTGTGTGCCACTCCTGCCGTTCACCCACCTCCCTTCCTGCGTTTGGCCCAGCTCTGGCCTGCCTCCTCCAGGCAGCCCTGCTGGCCTGCTTCTCGTTCTCTCCTTTCAGCTCACTCAGCTCCTGCCATTAATTCCAGGCCATCTAGGAGCCCCCCAGAGAGCCCTTAAAGGAGCATTGGCCTCGGGGCTCCTGTGGTCGGGACTGCACACTGCAGGCGGCTGGCTGGGGGGGTGTATGTAGTAGGTGCTCCATACATGCGTCTTGCATGTAGAAGCTGGAGATTGTTCCCCTAAAGCAGGAACGCCAGCTGGCCTGTATGTGGGGGGCAGAGTGAGCGCAGGGCAGGCACAGGCAGGGGCTGCCTTTCCCAGCGTGGGTGACTCTTGGGGACCAAGAGGGATGTGGGGACGGGGACAGGGATCCAGCTGCTGCCAGTTCTGGGTCTTGCTGCTGCCACTATCCCACTGCAGGGGTGGCGTTTTGGAGCCCCCCTGCACAGTATGGGGTCCCTGGGGTGTCCCAGCACCAGGGCCACGTGTCCTGGGACAGAGTGGGGGTTCTACTGATTCCCGGAGCCAGGCCCTGGCCCAGTGTTGCTTCCTCCCACCCACCTGGTTCCCATTCATTCATTCATTCATTCATCCATTCACACGTGCACACATTCATCCACTTGCCCCCCCCCCCCCCGCCCCGGGCTGCGAGTGGAGGGAAGCCCCTTCCCTTGGGCGCTGGATCTCGGGGCTGGAGTCTGGCTTAAAGGCGTTTCCCGAAGTCGCTCGTGGTTGGACAGTGAGGTGATTGGGAAAGCCAGAGCTTCTCAGCAGCCCTCGCTCCGGCTGGCTCTGGCTGGGGGGCACCCGCCCAGGCCCAGATGCCCCACCCCTGGCAGGCAGGCCTCTGTCTCCCCGGGTCCCGGCCCAGTGCACGCAGTCGGCGCTCAGCCACGGCCCGGTGCACGCAGTCAGCGCTCAGCCACGGCCCGGTGCACGCAGTCAGCGCTCAGCCACGGCCCGGTGCACGCAGTCAGCGCTCAGCCACGGCCCGGTGCACGCAGTCAGCGCTCAGCCACGGCCCGGTGCACGCAGTCGGCGCTCAGCCACGGCTGGGTGCACGCAGTCAGCGCTCAGCCACGGCCGGGTGCACGCAGTCGGCGCTCAGCCACGGCCGGGTGCACGCAGTCAGCGCTCAGCCACGGCCCGGTGCACGCAGTCAGCGCTCAGCCACGGCCCGGTGCACGCAGTCAGCGCTCAGCCACGGCCCAGTGCACGCAGTCAGCGCTCAGCCACGGCCCGGTGCACGCAGTCAGCGCTCAGCCACGGCCCGGTACACGCAGTCAGCGCTCAGCCACGGCCGGGTGCACACAGTCAGCGCTCAGCCACGGCCCAGTGCACGCAGTCAGCGCTCAGCCACGGCCGGGTGCACGCAGTCAGCGCTCAGCCACGGCCCGGTGCACGCAGTCAGCGCTCAGCCACGGCCCAGTGCACGCAGTCAGCGCTCAGCCACGGCCGGGTGCACACCGTCAGCGCTCAGCCACGGCCCAGTGCACGCAGTCAGCGCTCAGCCACGGCCCGGTGCACGGAGTCAGCGCTCAGCCACGGCCCGGTGCACGCAGTCAGCGCTCAGCCACGGCCCAGTGCACGCAGTCAGCGCTCAGCCACGGCCCAGTGCACGCAGTCAGCGCTCAGCCACGGCCGGGTGCACGCAGTCAGCGCTCAGCCACGGCCCGGTGCACGCAGTCAGCGCTCAGCCACGGCCCAGTGCACGCAGTCAGCGCTCAGCCACGGCCCGGTGCACGCAGTCAGCGCTCAGCCATGGGGAACAAACTTTGTGACTTGTTTTCTACATGTTTCCCCCGCTGCCCTGTAGCAGAGTCCCCAAAGCGCACCAGCCGGAGCGTCCCCTGTGCTCCCCAGGGCATTAACTGCTTTAGGGCTGTCCCCAGCCCCGGCGTGGGCTCCCCCTCCTCCGGTCCCGTGCAGTGACGCCTGTGTTCTCCTCCTCAGGCTGCGGGGGCTGCGGCTCGGAGATCAAGCACGGCCAGTCCCTGGTGGCCCTGGACAAGCACTGGCACCTGGGCTGCTTTAAGTGCAAGACCTGCGGCAAGGAGCTGAACGCCGAGTACATCAGCAAGTGAGCGGCGGGCGTGGGAACCGGGCCTCGGTGTGGGCCTGGCCCGCCCCTGCCTTCCGCCGGCCCTTCCTCCCGTCTCCACAGTTAGGTGGGAACCGGCTGGGGCTGGCCTCTGTCCCCACAGCGGTGCAGCCTGGCTTCCCGGGCGGGGTCTGCAGAGACACCACCGCCATTCGTTTTGCTGACGGAGCAGCTATCGCGCTCCCAGCTTTGGCTGTCACATGCCTCCCGCACCCATCCCCGAGGTTCCCCCCCACCCCGGGAATTCTCCCCCTCTGGCACCGGCAGCCGGCCCTGCGGGAGGGGCAAAGGGCTGGCAGTCTCGGTGGTCTAGACTGACACCTCAGCCGGTGCTCACACCTCTCAGCACAGGCCACAGGGCAGCCCCCGCCGTGGCCCCAGGAGCTCCGATGGCTGCCGTGGGGAGGGAGCTTAGGGGAGGCCCTGCGCGGGCACCGGTGTACCGAGGGCGTGCACTTTCCTCCGGGGCTCGGACAGGGACAGCGAGCTGGCGCAGGGGGCCGGTGGGTGCAGCGCGGCCTCGGCTCAGCCCAGCAGGCTCTCTGCGCAGCTCTCCCAGGACCCCCGCCAGTTCTGACGCCCCGGGGGGAGAGCAGCCCAGGGACTGCGGGTGAAGGGAGTCCTGCGATAAAACGGCACCGAGTGCAGCACATACATGCACACACACATCTACTGGCACGTGCACATACACA
Source organism: Antrozous pallidus (assembly GCA_027563665.1). NCBI lineage: Eukaryota > Metazoa > Chordata > Mammalia > Chiroptera > Vespertilionidae > Antrozous > Antrozous pallidus. Next base: position 122,070,617 of record CM050511.1, on the reverse strand, counting down.
CATATATTGGCACTTGCAAACACTTGCTGGCACACACACACATACTGGCACGTGCACATACACACATATAGTGGCACGCGCAAACACATTCTGGCACACACACATATATACTGGCCCGTGCACATACACATGCTGGCACACACATATACTGGCACACATACACATATATTGGCACATGCACACACACATATACTGGCATGTGCATGCATACATGCTGGCACAGACATTTATACTGGTACATCCATGCACACACATATATTGGCACATGCTAGCACACACATGGATACACGGACACACACATGCTGGCACATGCACACACACATTGACACACTGGCACATGCGCACACACGTTGACACATGCACACACATGCTGGCACACACATATACTGGCACACGCACACACGTGCTAGCACACGCACACACGCGCGCAGGAGGTGGGCCCACGTCCCTCTGTTGACCTCTCCTCTGACTACAGGGAGGCCTTGCTGGGTCTGTTTTCTTTCCCCGCATGTGACTCTGCTTATCTCTGAGTGAGCGGCTTCAGGAGCAGCCCCTCTGCAGCGGGGCGGGCCCCTCACCGCCTGCGGCTCCTGTCGGGGGGGGGGGGGGGGGGGGTCACTCAGGAGGCCTGGCGCTCAGAACCAAGGAGCCACGCAGCCCCCAGGCGCGAGCGGCCGAGGCCGCGCCCACACTGCGCCGTTACTCAGCAGCCTCAGCCGTCCCGAGCTGAGGAGGAGGGCGCCTGGGCGTTGCCGTGGAGACATCATCTTGAACCTCCGGGGTTGCTGCACACCCACCCGTTTGTGGGGAATCGCAGGCCCCGAGGCCGGCGTCCTTTGAAAGTGGCTCCTGGGCCCCATTTCTCCCTCCCTGTCCTGTGAGCCGCGGCTTCCCCTCGGGGCTCTGTGCGGGCAGAGGTGCCCCTGCAGCCCGGGCCTGCCCCCCCCCCAGCAGGCCCGCCCCCCCAGAGGCATCCTGCGACTAGAGGAGGCTGATCCCCATCATCATCGCAGTCACTTTCAAATGAGCCCCCAGCCACCGGCGTGGCTCAGGGCTGAGCGACGACCTGACCTGGGAACCTAGAGGTCGGGGTTCGATTCCCGGCCGGGGCACAGGCCTGGATTCCGGGCTCCATCCCCAGTGTGGGGCGTGCAGGCGGCAGCCGATCCGGGGTTCTCTCTCGTCACTGATGTTCCTGTCTGCGCTCCCTCGTTTCCTCTCTAAAATTAACAAAAAGAAAAAGGGAAATGAGCTCCCGGTCGGCAGGCGCGGGCCCAGCGCAGTGCTCGTGCGCCCCCATCCCTGAGCACGCGGGTCCTTTCCTTACGGCTCCTCCGTGGGGGCTGCGTGATTAGGCCGCCCGCCCCACGCGCCCAGATACCCAGGGGCAGTGCCCCAACGGTGTGCCGATCACTCATCCCACCTCCACCACCTCCAGCGCCGGGCGTGGAACAGGCCCGCTGTCAACCTCGGGGGGCGCCGCCTGCCCCTCCCCCCGCCGCCGGGCGGGCAGGCGGCCCCCCTCCGCGCGCCCCATCCTCTCCATCCGGGACCCGGCCCGTCTCCGCCGTCTCTCGCGGGGCTGGAGGGACGAGGGAGGCTGCGCTGTCCCTTGAGGAGAGGGAGTGGTTGTGAGTCTCGGGGTGCGGGGGTGACCCCCCCCTGCTGACCGCCTGGCTCGTTGCAGGGACGGGCTGCCCTACTGCGAGGCCGACTACCACGCGGCGTTCGGCATCCGCTGCGACGGCTGCGAGAAGTACATCACGGGGCATGTGCTGGAGGTGAGCCCCCCCCCCGCCCGCCCGAGGTGCCCCCGGGGTGCCCCCAGGGTGCGGCCGCCCACCGTGAGGACCGCAGGGGCCCACAGGTGACCCACAGTCCGGGGTGTGTGTGCAAGAATCTGCACCAGAGCCTTCGCCGCCTCGTCCTCCCCGCTCTGCCACCTCCTCCAGGAAGCCCTCCAGGGCCTCTCCCCTGTGCTCTTGGAGCCGCCCGAGCTGGAGAGGTGGAAGGCGTGGAGATCCCGGTCCAGCCCTTGGTCTAGAGGGGGAGCCTGAGGCCCAGAGGGTTTGTTTATGTATTTATTTTTACTTTTACGTATGTATCCTTATTCCCCTGTAACCCCCCCCCCCCCGCCCCCCACTCACGCCCTCACCCCCAGTCGCTGTGTCCGTTGGTTAGGCTCACAGGCACGCACACCAGTCCCTTGGTCGCTCTCTCCCCTCACCCCCACCCTCCCTGCCTTCCCTGGGGTAAGACGTCCGGGTGGACGTTTCTCAGCCCCTGGATCCGTCCTTGTTCCTCAGTCTGTGCCGCTCGTCACAGTCCCCAAATGAGTGAGATCGTGCGGTATTTATCTTCCTCCGACCGGCTTATTCCGCTCAGCACAATGCTCTCCAGCTCCATCCGCGTTGTTGCAAATGGTGGGAACTCCTTTTTTTTGTTTTACCGCAGCGCAGGATTCCGTTGTGTGGACGTACCACAGTCTTCCAATCCACTCGTCCGCTGACGGGCGCTTCGGCTGTTTCCGAGTCTCAGCCGTGGTGAACGGTGCTGCTACGCACATAGGGGTGCATGTGTCCTTTCTGGTCCGTGTTTCTGGTTTCGTGGGATATAGTCCTCGAGGAGGGATCACTGGGTCGAACGGGAGCTCGTTTTTAGTGTTTGGCCTGGAGGGTCTGAAGCGAGCGAAGCAGGCGGGACCGTGAGCCGGAGACGCAGACGGGCCCTGTCCTCCCGGGGCCGCCTGCGCGCGTCCGGGTCCAGGCGGCAGCCGCACGCCGTCCCGTGATAAGAGCACGTGTCGGGCGCAGGAAATGAACCCCGAGACGACCGGGGCCCTCGCCCACCCCGCGGCCCTCCCGGCTCTGGGCTGCTGGCTGCCATCGGGGCTGCCCTGGTCCCGGGAGGCAGGGTGACAGGACCTCGGGGAAAGGCAAACGGCTGAGCACAGGGCAGGGGGTGCAGGGGGGCCTTGGACCCAGCCCAGGTCCCAGAAGCAGTCTCTGGGGGGGCGGACCCGTTGGGGCTGAGGCTGCAGAGCTCCTCCACACCCAGAGAACCCCTTGGGCTGATTTGCATTTTCACGCGCTCCCTCCACCTGAGAGCGGGGTGCTGCGTGCAGCGGGCCGGTTGGAAAGCCATGGCTTCACTCACGGGGGACAGAAAACTGGGGCGTGAACACACAGCGGAGTGGGGTGCCGGCGGGAGGGGTGGGGCAGAGGGGCCCAACACTAGCATGTGGTGATGGGGGAGATGCGACTGGGTGGGGGCACGCGGTGTCACTCACAGATCTCGTAACAGAAAGGAACCACCGGCGCCTGTATGTGCTGCAGGCGTGTGACCCGGCCGCACCCCAACAGCAAGGGCCGTGCCCCTGTGCCCGGGGAGCGGACACCTGCCCCAGCCCCGCTGCCTGCCCTGCTTCTTGGCCCCATAGAAGGCTCCAGAAAAGTCCTCAGGGCCACAAGGGACAAGGCCTGGGAGCTGTCCCCAGCTCAGTGCTGGCCAGGTCTGCCTGATTGGGGCTGGGGGGGCGACCAGCAGGCCTCCCAAGCTGTCCCCAGCTCAGTGCTGGCCAGCTTGGTGCTGCCGCCAGCAGTGCGTGTGCGTTGGCGCCAGGGGGGGGGGGGGGGCGACCAGCAAGCCTCCCAAGCTGTCCCCAGCTCAGTGCTGGCCAGAGGTGCCTGATGGGGGGGACAACCAGCAGGCCCCCCGGGTGGACCCGGAGGCCAGGGGAAGGTGACCCGTCTGCAGAGTGAGCAGGTGTTGGATTGCACCGAGCGCAGCGTGGGGTGCGGTGTCGTCCCCCCCCCCCCCCCCCCGCCCCAATGCTTCTGTGCACCAGCGGCTCAGGCGCGCCGCTCCGGCCTGCGGAGGCTGAGGGCTGGGGAAGATGGATGGCCGTCCCCTGCTGGAGCCGGGCTGGCTGCGCTGCGGGCTCCCAGCTGAGCTCCCGCTGGAGGGAGAGGCGAGCGAGGGCGGCGGGGGCGAGCCTCAGGCAGCGGGAGAGCAGCCGCCTCGGGCTCCACCTGAGCCGGAGCCGGAGCCGGAGCGTGCGGGCCGTGCGGGCAACGGGCTCCGGGCAGCGGGCGGGGCTGGACCTGGAAGAGCGGGGAGGGACCCGGGACGCGGCAGCAGGCGGCTGTCCTCCCCGTCGCTCCGCCCGGCCAGGCGCGTCCTGGGAACAGCCCCCGAGAGGCGCCGTGGGGTCGGCTGAAAGACCGGGCTTTGGTGCCAGGACCCCGGCAGGTAGGCAGCCTGGCCAGGGGTCCCCTGGTGCCCCCGAGGGCTGGTGGGGAGGCCAAAGGCACCGTGCGGGCTGCAGGCGGGGGGCTTGCAGGGAGCAGGGGCACCTGTCACCCCCTATCCCCCTCCCCCCACGTTGCCTCCAAGATGTTTGTCACCCAGAGCCAGGCCCGTCCCCGCTGCCCCCAGGAGCCCTCGGTCTGCGTGCGGGCAGAGGGCCAGCTTGGTGCTGCCGCCAGCAGTGCGTGTGCGTCGGCGCCAGGGAGCGCTTTCTGCCCCTCCTCAGCCTCTCACTGTGAGGCGTTCGGACCCAGGTTCCCCAGTCCTGCATGTGGGGGTCCATCTTGATGGCCTGCGCCCTGCTGGGCCAGGGGGAGGAGCCTGGTGGGTCCTGAGGTGCTGATGGCCCGGGGCGGGGGCAGGGGGGAACAGGGGTGGGGGGATGGGGGGTGGGGGGCGGGGTATCTGGGGGCAGAGGTGAGTGGGCTCCAGGGGTGGAGCCACCCAGGGAGAGCGCTGGCAGGTGCTGGGGAGTGGCGGGGAGTGGCCGGACAGCAGTGCAGCCAGACCCTCTAGACCAGCTGAGCGAGGGGGGACCTGCTTTCAGCTCCCCACACACCCACTTCACCCTGGATTTTGTTCTCTTCAGAACGAGCTGCAAGGCTTCCCTACACAGGTTGGGGGGCGGGGGAGGATGGGGTGCTGCTGCTGAGCCCCACCTGTGTCAGCATCCGAGCTGTCCCCATGGCAATGAGAAAGCAAGTTTCCTCTGGGGCCACCAATTCCTTCCTGCCTCCCTGCTCCCTACCTGCCTCCCTCCCTCCTTCCCTGCCTCTCTGCTCCCACCCTGCCTCCTCCCTCCCTGCTTCCTCCCTGCCTCCTTCCCTCCCTCTCTGCTCCCTCCCTCCTTGCCTCCTCCCTCCCTGCTTCCCTCCCTCCTTCCCTGCCTGCCTGCCTCCCTCCTTCCTTTACCCCCTCCTCCCCACTCCCCTCCCTCTGTCCTAGCACCTTCCTGCTCCCCTCCCCTCCCTCCCTCCCTCCTCAACCCCCCACTCACCTTACAGGCCCCCAGTGGCCGGGCTGCCTTCCTGAGAAGATGGAGACGGGTCCCTGCCTGCCTTGCAGGAGACCCTGTGGGAGAGGCCCCCAGCCCACCCCAGCCCACACCGCCTTGTCGTCCGCCTCTCTGCTCCGGCGCCGGGGACCCGGGCCGCCGCCGTGAGCGCCTGTGCGGGCGCTGAGCAGACCGTGTCTTCGTTTCTCTGCTCCTGGCCTCCTCCTCGTCCTGGGGTGGGGCCGCTGGGCCACGCAGAGATTCTCTGCTTGTCCGGGGACAGACTGGCCGGGGGCTGCACCCACAGTGCCCGGGGCTCCGGTTCGCCCTGTTCTGGCATCGCCCGGGGCCCAGGGGGGCGGGAGCCCCTTTGCGCCCCCGGGGCCGGCACAGCCATTGCTCACGGCCCCCGGGACGCGCTCTTTGGAAATGCCGAGCCTCTGCCGTCCTCAGCAGGGTTCTGTTCGGGCCTGGGTGATTTCCCGGCAGGTTCTGGGCCCCGAGCCCGCTCCGAACTGTGGTTTCAAACCTGTCCTTCCTCCCGCCGTCTTCCCTCTTTCCTGGCGCAGCTGTCGCTGCTCACGCGTTCGGTGTCCTGTCCGGGAGCCCCCTGCCCAGGGGGGTGGGGAAGGGAACCCCGCGTTTGCTGCTAAGAGTTTGTGCCCACGTGGGGGCACGCTTCACCGGGCGTGTTCCCCCGCCCCCCCCCCAGCGGCGCGCACCGGACACGCAGCTTCATGCATGTTCACAAACTGGACCCCGTGTAACCGGCTCTCGGACAGAAGTGTGTCAGCACTCCTTCGTGTCTGACTGGTCCAAGCCCGGCTGGGGGGGTCACCTTGGGCGGGGGGGCAGCCTGGGGGGGAAAGGGGGGCACGGGGCAGAAAGCAAGAGGCTCGAGATGAAGGTCACCCTGTCACTCGCTTGCGAGGAAAGTGACTCTGACTCCGGCGAGTCCTGGGAGAGGGTGTGGGGTGCTTCCCGCTTCAGGAAAGAGCGAACCAGGGGGTCAGCACCCACTTTTTTTCAGTCCTCACCTGGGGACATTTTCCCGTTGGTGTCCAGAGAGCGTGGACGGGAGGGGGAGCAGGAGAGAGAGAACCGTCGCTGTGAGAGACACGGATGGACTGCCTCCTGCCCCGGCCGGGCTGGGGAGCTCGCTACTGAGGTCCGTGCCCAGGAATCGAACCCGGGACCCTCGGGCCCGCAGGCCAACGCTCTATCCGCTGAGCCACAGGGGCCAGCACCCACTGACAGCCGCAGACTGCAGCCCCCCCCTTTCCCGTGGGGATAAGAAACACTGAAGTAAGACGGCATTCTGAACACAATACTTTGGGGCGATTTGGGTTTTATTTTGTTCGTTTGGGGCACCCTGTGGAACTAAGCCGAACCAGGGAACGTAATTTATCTCGGTTATTTCGGTATTAACGTTTAAACCTAATTTAATGGGTTAGGGGAATTACGGAAGTCATAAATGCTAAGCGAGGACATCGAGCCATACAGAGATACCTAAGAAAATGACGAATCCTTCGCCCCTCAGCTCCCCAGTCCCGCCCCCCATCACCCCCTTCCCCCTTCCCCCGAAAATAATGCCAGCTTTGCCCCACCCCACTCCCCCTCCTCTTCCTCCCCCCGGGCCTCTGGTGCGGAGTGACCTGACCGGCCGGCCCTCCGCCTCGTGGTGGGGAGACCCGGGGCGGGGGGCTGCCCTCGGACGGCCAGGCCGGAGCCGCAGACGCCAGGGGCCCGGCCGGGCCTCTGCACCCAGACTTGGACCCCAGGGGGCAGAGCGGCTGGCACACGCAGCGCCGCACTCCCCGGATCGGCTCTTGGCCTCCCTGCCGCCGGCCGCACCCACATCCCCGGCTCTGTCCCCGCAGGCGGGCGAGAAGCACTACCACCCGCTGTGCGCGCTCTGCGTGCGGTGCGGCCGCATGTTCGCCGAGGGCGAGGAGATGTACCTCCAAGGTAAGCTGAGCACCCACCGCCTGGCCCCGGGGCGAGGGCCCCACCTCGCCCAGGCCCGCCACCGGAGCTGTGTGTGTGCCGCTAGTTAGGGGGCCCCACGCTGCAGTGGGGAGCGGGGACAGGGTCCAAGCAGGCTTTCCTGAGCGGCTGGGCAGGATGGGGGGTTGGGGGGGCGGCGGGCATGGAGGGAGGCAGAGCCCATGGGCCCTGGTCTGCCTCGGGGTGGGGGTGGGGGGCAGGAGCTGCTGGGACGGACCCTCCTGAGAGGCCTGAGGGAGGATGGCTGGTATGGAAACCCTTCCCTTTAAATGGATTTGTGCTGCTGTCGGAGAGGAAGGGAGCGGGAGAGAGAAACACCCACGATGAGAGAGAACCACGGACCGGCTGCCTCCTGCCGCCCCCACTGGGGATGGAGCCTGCAGCCCGGGCCTGTGCCTCCGGCCTCCTGGCTCGTGAGTGTGCTCAACCCCGGAGCCCCGGGGCCGGGCGAGACTCGTCTCTTTAGCTGCAAGTTCTTTTCAATGACCTCTCTGTCCCCAGCGCTGGGGGCCGCCGCGTGGGGAGAGGCGCCGGGCAGGGGCAAGCCGCGCACTGACACCCCCCCCCCCCCGCCTGCGGACGGGCTGTGCCATGGCATCGGGCGGCGACGGCTGGGCCAGCTGCCCACAGGCCTCCTTTGCTGCGGCTGAGCTCACGGGTGACGTCACCCAGGACGGCCACGTCCGCGGCGTCCCCTGCTGTCCCTCCAGGCCCGCTGCAGAGCCCGGGCAAGAGGTCCTTTGTGGCCCCACAGCAGGGCCGGGCCGTCCGGCGGGAGGGCTGCCCCCAGGTGCCCCCCCCCCCCACCGCGATCCGCGCTTTCGGTCCCTCCCGCCGCCAAGCCCCGTGGTCAGGACGGCAGCTTGGGGCCATGAACTCGCCATGTGGGGGGCCCTGGGCTGAGGCCGGCACCCCTGCGTAAACCGATTTCTGCGGGGACCTCCCCGGCCTGCCCCACGCCCGGCCCCGGGTCTGCGGGGGGTTAGATGAGGTCTGACAGGGCGGAGGTTTCCCAGCTCCAAGCCACGAACCCCAGGACCCCCACCCCTCCCCCCTGCCTGGACCCCCAGACCCTTTGCCTGGTCTGCCAGCTGCGGGGCTCCACGCAGGTGTAACCCGACAGGTGACTCAGACAGTAGGGCTCTGGGGAGCAGGGGTCCCCCCGGCCACCCCCTCCTCTGGGCGGCTTCCCAGCGAACCCCGGGCCAGGAGGGACACTGGTGATCATCAGGTTCAGATAACGGGGAGACGTTCCTTTGTGCCCGCTGGGTTGATCGAGGGCGCATCCCCACGTCCCCACATCATTCGGGGAGGCGGGCCTCTGGCCTGGCAGGCGGGGGGAAGTGGGGAGTGGCCGGCAGACCTCGGGGCACACGCCACGGCAGGGACCCCGAGGACCCGGGAGATGCAGCGGCTCGTGCACCCCGCCCGTTGCCTAGAGATGGGCCTGCGGGAGCCGCAAGCTTGCGGGCGTCTGCCGCGCCGTGTCCCCAGCTGGGCCGTGAGTGCCCGGGGCCAGGGCTGCCACCGGCTGTCCAGGCCCGGCACCAAGCGCGCCCAGGGGCCCCTGGGAGGGGGTGGCCGAGTGGACGTCCGCCCGTCGTGAGCCCCCACACCCGACTCCCCCAAGGCCCTGCGTCGGGAAGTGGCACTGACCCCCCGAATCTGCCCCCAGGCTCCTCCATCTGGCACCCCGCCTGCCGCCAAGCCGCCAGGACTGAGGACAAGAGCAAGGTTGGTGGGTCCCCGATTGTCCTGCGCGTCTCTGCGCTCGGGCGGGATTGTCCTGGGGGGGGGAGGAGAAGAGGGGGTGCCGGCAGCGTCCACGGCTGAGGGGTGTGGACCGGGGGGCGGGGGGGGGTCAGGGGTAAACAGTGGGTTCTGGGCCGGTGCGAGGTAGCTCCCGGGGCTCCCTGTCCTGCCCTCTGACCTCCGCCTTTGCTCAGGGGGTGCTGATGGCCGCACAGCTTTGGAGACAACTTTGAAGTTAGCGAGTCCTCAAGCAGTCACTGCCATTTTTTCTTTAAATATATTTTATTGATTTTCACAGAGAGGAAGGGAGAGGGATAGAGAGTTAGAAACATCGATGAGAGAGAAACATCCATCAGCCGCCTCCTGCACGCCCCCCACTGCCCTTGACCAGAATCGAACACGGGACCGTTCAGTCCGCAGGCCGACGCTCTATCCACTGAGCAACACTGGCCAGGGTGGTCACTGCCATTTTGGATCAATTCCCAGAGCAGTTAATAGAATGGCAGGCTCTGGGGTTTGGCACGAGAGCAGCGCCCTCACCACCCCAACTCCTGCCTCCTCCCTCCCCTCTCGCTGCCACCTCCCCGGGACCGGGCCCTGACCCCACAACCCGCCCTGACCCCATTGCCCGCCGTGACCCCACTGCCCGCCCTGACCCCACTGCCCGCCCTGACCCCACTGCCCGCCCTGACCCCACTGCCCGGGACCCTGACCCCACAGCCCGGGACCCTGACCCCACTGCCCGGCCCTGACCCCACTGCCCGGTCCTGACCCCACTGCCCGGCCCTGACCCCACTGCCCGGCCCTGACTCCGCTGCCCGTCGCTCCCTCACCTCATAGGGACCCTGCTGTCACCCTGGACCCCCGAGAATCCAGAACCCACCCCGCTCCCTGGTTCCTCAGTCCGTCTGCAGAGCCCCGTGGCCACACGAGGCAGCCGCTGCAGGTTGGGGAGTCAGGGCTGAGCCTGGGGTACGCTGCCCGGTTTCCGTGGTGACAGAATGACCGTCTGTCTGCATCACGCGCACCGCAGGCCACAGTCCGTGGCCACACGTGGCAGCTGTCCGTCATCCTCTCCCACGCTGGCTGCCCCACACGGCGCCTGTGCCGCCGGCCACGCCGATGAGCCGGCAGCTCGCCCGCCTCCCAGCGCCACAGTCCGTGGCCTCCGGCCCGACCTTCGTCCGTGGACACCTCCCTCCCGGAGGCCAAGCCCGGGCCTGCCGAAGGGCCCCACGCGTGCCCGGCGAGTGCGTGCATGGCGTGTGCACGGGGAGACCGGCCGGGGATGGGAAGGGGTTGGAGGCCACAGAGGCCACCCAGGGACAGCCGTGGTGGTCACAGTGACTCTGGGGCCGAGGGAGCCCAGCACCGCAGTGGGGTCAGGGCCGGGCAGTGGGGTCAAGGCTGGAGGTCACCTGTGCTGACTGTGGCCACAGCCCGGTGGAGGGAGGCTCTGTGCTCCGGAGGGACAGGGAGGGAGGGACGGACAGGCAGGGATGGAGGGAGGGACAGGAAGGGAGGGACAGGGAGGGAGGGAGGGACAGAGAGGGAAGGAGGGAGAGGGAAGGAGGAACAGGGAGGGAGGGAAGGAGGGGCAGGGAGGGAGGGTCACACCCGGGGCTGCACATCTGTGGCTTCTGGCCTGACCCCAAGATGCTCTGGAACATCTGGGGGGAGGCTGCAGCCAGAGATCATCTGCCCCCCTCGGCGCGGTGCCCTGGGCTGGTGCTGCCCCTCGGTGCCCCGGACGGGGTCTAGGCCCCAGTCATGCCCGCTTGTCCCTCGTTTGCCCTCTCCAGCCCTCAGAGCCGCTCTGGCTCGCCCGGGAAATGAGTGCGGAGCCCGGGCCGGGCGGCCAGGCGGCAGGGGGTCAGCTGGCTCTCAGGGACGGGTCTCCGGCCAGCTGGCCGCTCTGGCCTGGCAGGCAGGGAGAGAGCCAGTTAATGTCCGTGGACCAGCCAGACCGCCAGCCCCGCCGGCTCAGGGTGCGGGGCGGGCTCCGGAGGGCGGTCTTGGCCCCGTGAGCTCTGAGCCCGCCGGATCGGGGTGACGCCGGTGCCCTGGTGATGGCAGGAGAGCCACCGGCCGTCCTGCGTGTGCTCAGCAGTCTTACCCCCGTCCCCCGCGCCGGGCCCTGGGGCCTGGAGGGGCTCCTCTCCTGCCCTCGGAGCTCGGCGGTGCCTCCGCCCAGCTGTGTGTCATGGGGCGAGTCGCTGGCCCTCTGAGCCCCTGGCCCTCAGCTTTCACTGGAGACGGCTGGGTGTCGGCCCCCCACACGCTGTCGGTGAGGCTGTGCACCAGGCGCTGTGACCCTATAGTCAGTGCTTCTTGGAGGAGACTAAAGGGGGGGGGGGCTGCAGCCCCTTCCGACTGTGGGTGCAAACAGACCCCGGGCTGCTGCCGACCCGGCCCAGCACCAGGGACTGTGGGCCCCTCCTGTGCGGAGACCCTCCCCGGGGGTGGGGAGCACAGGGTCACGCTGCTGCCCCCAGGGTGGGTCTAGGGCCTTCCTGTCATGGCCCAGCTGGGCCTGAGCTGAAAGTGGGGTGACCTCGGGGCCCCGCTCCGCGCACCGTCAGACACGGAGCCCCAGGGAGCCTCTTGGTGCTCCTCGGGGAGGAATCGAGGTGCGGAGGGGTCAGATGTGTGAAACGTGTGTGGACATCGGCTGTGGCCAGTAAAACGGGCCGCCGGGCCGCAGGGACAGCGAAAGGGACAGACCCCAGTTACCTGCCTCGGAGCGGCCATCGTGCCTGGGGGCAGGGGACCTGGGACTGCACTGTGGATTCGGGCTGAGCTTGGGGGAGACCCCTGCCCCCACCAGCCTTCGGAAGCCTGTGGTCTGTGGGGACAGGCAGTCCCAGGACTGCGCCCCATTCAGCAAGCGGAGCCCGGCCGGGGGGACGGGGGAAGCAGGGCGGGCCTCCCGGAGGAGGCGGCTGGAGCTTGGTCCCGAGGACCGGGGGGTGGGGGTTGTGGAGGGGGGCCCAGGCTGGCGAGTGGGCCAGGCAGCAGCGAGCAGCGATATCACGCCCTCTCCCCTCTCTCCCTTCCAGATGCAGAGGCAGGTCTGCCCGGGTGCCTCCCCCTGTGTCTTCCAGGTTTGTGCCTGACGGTGGCCCTGGTGTTGTCCCGTCCTTGCCGCCGTCCCGCTGTGTGTAGGGGCGCCGGGGGTGCTCTGCCGGAGGGGCGGCCCCACGGTCCCGGGAGTTCGAGTCCCGGGCTGACAGAGCTCCAGGGCCTTAGACGCCGACAGCTCTTCTCCCGCCCGGAGGCCCGAGATCTCGGGGTGGGCAGCGCGGCTCCTCCCGAGGCCTCCCCCCGGTGTGTCGAACGGCCGTCGCCTCCCTGTGTCCCCGCAGGGTCGTCCCTGCGTGTGTGTCTGTGTCCTCGTCGCTTCTTTTTAAACATATTGTATGGACTTCAGAGCAGAAGGGAGAGGGGGGGAGAAACATCAGTGATGAGAGAGAGTCGTTGCTCAGCTGCCTCCTGCACGCCCCCTGCTGGAGATCGAGCCCACAACGGGGTCTGTGGCCTTGACCGGAGTCGAACCTGGGACCCTTCGGTCCGCAGGCCGATGCTCTGGCCAGCTAGGGCAAGCATGTCAAACTCAAAGGCTAAACAAGGTGTAAGTGAACGTGGCCGCAAGAAACAAAAGCTGCCGTTTTCATAGACATGTAGGTTTATTTCGATAGAGACAGGCTGACTGCACAGGGCTGAAATAAACCAGTCATCGTCAATGAGTACACACGGCCCGAGGGCCTCAGGTTTGACATGCTTAAGCTAGGGCAGTGGTTGGCAAACGGCGGCTCGAGAGCCACATGCTGCTCTTTGGCCCCTTGAGTATGTGGCTCTTCCACGAAATACCGCGGCCTGGGCGAGTCTGTTTTGAAGAAGCGGCGTTAGAAGAAGTTTAAGTTTAAAAAGTGTGGCTCTCAACAGAAATTTCAGTCGTTGTCCTGTTGATATTTGGCTCTGTGGGCTAATGAGTTTGCCGACCCCTGGGCTAATTGGGGCCGAATTGGGGCTCTAAAGGCGCTGTCTGCAAACACCCCGCTCGGGGCCCTGGGTGAGGACCTCCGCAGGCGAGTTGGGATACCGCTCAGCCCGTAACCAGGCCCCGTCCAGGCTGCTGGCACTGCAGCGGATGTGGGCGCTGAGGGGGGCCTGGCAGAATGGGGGGGAAGGGGTCTGCTTCGGAAAGGAGAGGGGCGGGGGGCGGGGGGTGGGGAGAGGGGCTCATGCTATTGGCTGGGAGGCCCTTCGAGGAGAGGGTTCCATTTAGATGGGCGTGAGGGGGGGCTGGGCCAGGCAGGGCCACGGGGGGCCAGGGGAGGGGGCGGCCACGTCACGCCCTGCAGGTCGGATCACGCGGGTGCCGTGATCGGGCGGGAGCCGGAGAAGGCGTGTGCACGCGGACACGGGGCAGGCGGCGTGGGGAGCGGAGGAGACAGCGGTCCGGGTGCCGTCGTCCGGGGGAAGTAGGAGCTGTGCTCGGGGAGGTGGGGGGCAGGACGGGTTTCGCTCGCCGTGGGCACTGGGGGGCAGGTTCCAGGTGTGACGGCGGCCCCGGGCCAAGACGGCTCAGTGTGAGCGTGGCCAGCAGAGACCCCCAGGGGCTGTCTCTGAGACCTCGCTGGGGTGCGGGACCGACGCGGCTCCTGCAGGGGGCACGGTGCTGAAGAGAGGCGAGGGGCGAAGCTGTGGTGAGGGGCTGAGCCTGGTCTTCAGGTTCAGGGGACCGTCCCCCTAAGTCTGACAGCAGAGCCGCTGCGGGCATGCACTGCCTCGGGTCCCCGTAATCTGGCGGAAAACGTTCCCGAGCGGCCTGGTTCTGGGTCCGAGGCGGCCTTGCCCGGCGCTCAGAGCCCTCCCCTGCTCCTGTGCCCTGAGCCGGTCCTCTCTGTGCCATGAAAGCTCGGCACGCAATCGGCGCCGCCAACCCCACCGGCTTGCAGCCGTCCCCGCAGTCTGTACGTCCGACAGTCTCCGGTTGTCTGTCCAGCTGCCTGTTGCTGTGAGGATCCGTCACCCAATCCGTCACCCTTGACCGTGAAAATAACCCGGGGAGCCGCCCTCTGTGGCCGCGTGATTGGCGGCTGCCTCGGACGGTCTTCGCTGACACGTCCTGTTTCCGCCCCGCCCCACCCCCAGGAGACCAGGACGTCCTCCGAGAGCATCACCTCGGTGCCTGCGTCCAGCACCTCGGGGTCCCCCAGCCGCGTCATCTACGTGAGTTGGGCTCTTTCTCTGGGGAGGGGGCTGGGGCGTCACGGAGCCCGGCGCCGGCATCGGCGCTGCCCCCCCGGCGTGGGGCTGGGTGGACCGGAGGAAGCTGGCTCGGGGCCTCCGTCCGGGGTGCAGTGACCCAGCGCTCCCCGGCCGGTGGGGACGGGGCGCCAGGAGGTGCCCACAGCTGCTGCCGATGGTGGCTAAAAGTGACATCGCCCCACGCCCTGCACCAGGGCTTCCTGGGTAAAGCGCCCGGCACGCGCGGGGTCAGGCAGGCGGGAATGCCCGGCACATCTGTGCGTGTCAGCGGGGAAAGTGCTCCCAGGGAAGCATGCTGGGATCACACGTTACACATCCCATTTTCGTTCAAGAGGGGGTGTGTCTGTGTGTGTGTATGAGTGTGCGTGGGTGTAAGAGTGCACGTGTATGTGTGTGTATTAGTGTGCATGTGTGTGTGTGTGTGTGTGTGTATGAGTGTGCGTGGGTGTAAGAGTGTACGTGTATGTGTGTGTATTTGTGTGTATTAGTGTGTGTGTATTAGTGTGTGTGTGTATGAGTGTGTGTGTATGAGTGTGCGTGGGTGTAAGAGTGTACATGTATGTGTGTGTGTATTAGTGTGTGTGTGTGTGTGTGTATGAGTGTGCGTGGGTGTAAGAGTGTACATGTATGTGTGTGTATTTGTGTGTATTAGTGTGTGTGTATTAGTGTGTGTGTATTAGTGTGTGTGTATTAGTGTGTGTGTATTAGTGTGTGTGTGTCTGTGTGTGTGTATGAGTGTGCGTGGGTGTAAGAGTGCACGTGTATGTGTGTGTATTAGTGTGTGTCTGTGTGTGTGTGTATGAGTGTGCGTGGGTGTAAGAGTGCACGTGTATGTGTGTGTATTTGTGTGTATTAGTGTGTGTGTATTAGTGTGTGTGTATTAGTGTGTGTGTGTGTGTGTAAGTGGACTTGTGTGGGTGCATTTGTATTTATTTCTTAAACATTTTTACTGATTCAGAGAGGAAGGGAGAGAGAGAAACAGCAACAAGAATCATTGATTGGCTGCCTCCTGCAGACCCCTCCTTGGGGATCGAGCCACAACCTGGGCATGTGCCCTCGACTAGGATCGAACCCGGGACCCTTCAGTCCGCGGGCTGATGCTCTAGCCACTGAGCCACACCAGCTGGGGCATGCCTTCATATTTCTAATACTTGCTTGTCTGCACACACGGCTGTGTCTGCACGTGTGTGTATATGTGTGCATGTGTGTTCTGACATGTGCACACGTGTCTGTGCGTTGCCTGTGTGTGTTTTAGACCACGGACTGGGCACCACTGTCCGCCCGTGTCAGGCCCGACCCCGGCGGCCGCTCTTTGACCCCGCAGCCCTCCAACAGGGCAACCTCGGCCCCTTCGTGGAGAGGCCTGGGCTCCGTCCCAGAAGGCGGCCCCCAAGGCCACGGCGCCCCCCTGTGGCCTGGGGTCGGGACCAGGCCCCGGGACCATGAGCCCCCTGGCCCCTCGGCCTGCGTGACCCTCCTTCGGCCGGGCGCGGCTCGGCTCCTCCACACGCTGCCTCCGCGGCCTGACTGTGCGGCCTCCCCCTCCGCAGGCGCGGCTGGGCGACGAGGTCCTGGACTACAGAGACCTGGCCGCCCTGCCCAAGAGCAAGGCCATCTACAACATCGACCGCCCCGACATGATCTCCTACTCGCCCTACGTCAGCCACGCGGGCGACCGGCAGAGCTGCCTCGAGGTACGGCCGCCGCGTCGGCCCCCGGGAGGGCGGGTGGCAGGGCGGGGCAGCCCCTCACCGTCCTTTTTGCTCTCCGACGTGGGCCTCACCCCCGGGGACGTGCCGTGGGCACCCTCTAAGGGGTCCCCGCTGCGCTCTGCCCGGACGCCCCTGCGGCGGAGCCCGGGAAGCCCTGTGTGGCCGGGAGCAGGCTGGGCAGGTGTTCAGGAAATGATGGGAACGGAGTCGCTTCTCCTCCTCCTCCTCCTCCTCCTCCTCCTTCTCCTCCTTCTCCTCCTTCTCCTCCTCCTCCTCCTCCTCCTCCTCCTCCTCCTCCTTCTCCTCCTTCTCCTCCTCCTTCTCCTCCTTCTCCTCCTCCTTCTCCTCCTCCTTCTCCTCCTCCTTCTCCTCTTCCTCCTCCTCCTCCTCCTCCTCCTCCTTCTCCTCCTTCTCCTCCTCCTCCTTCTCCTCCTTCTCCTCCTCCTTCGAGAGGAAGGGAGAGGGATAGAAAGTCAGAAACATCGATGAGAGAGAAACATCGATCAGCTGCCTCCTGCACACCCCCTACTGGGGATGTACCTGCAGCCGAGGTACGTGCCCTTGGCTGGAATCGAACCCGGGACCTTTCAGTCTGCAGGTCGACGCTCTATCCACTGAGCCAAACCAACCAGGGCCACACCTGCTTCTTGATTTTGGGACGATTTTCCCGACGTGCGAGACGTAGTTTTTCTTTACCCAGTGCCTTCAGCCTGCTCTCTGGCACCAGCCAGCCCGGTCCCTGTCCCCGCGTCCCCGGACTTATTCTGTGGGTCCCAACGGGCAGAGTCCCTGACTGACTCTCAGCCACAACCGCCCTCCGTTTACTGCGGCTCGCTGGGGTGCCCGCTTTCTTGGGTGGTTTTGAGATTCCCGTGTGACTTTGTTGCCCGTGACCAACAAGAGTGTCTGCCAGCTGGCGGCCCGGTGTGTGTGCCCTGCGGGCGGGAGGCCTGGCGGCCGAGCCCCTTCCCTCCTCAGGCCCCGCCCTCCTGTCTGAGTGTCCAGCAGGGCCGCCTGGGAAGGGATGCTGGACTCAGGGCGACAAGGTGGAGGTGGTGGTTGGCGCCAGCCCCGTTGACGTCCGCAGTCACAGGGGCTGGGCACAGCTGGCAGCTCAGGGCAGGGCAGGCCAGGGGAGGCCAGCAGGGCCCCTCCTCACTGGCTCTGTCCCTGAGGACATGCAGGGTCTGAGTTAAGTCCCAGGAAGGGGCTGTGGGCAGGGGGGAGGGAGGGTCTGACCTGTTCCCCCCTCCCGCTGCCTGACCCGAGCTGGCGGGCCTCCTCGTTCACGTCCGGACCGGCTCTGCTGGGGGCGCCGGGGGAGGGTCGGGAGGCCCAGCCACTTGGCCACCACCCCCTGGCCAATGTCTTGGGGCGGACGTGCTCCCTACTCTAACGGGGGAGGGGGGGACAGGGCGGCCCTGGCTGGGAGGCTGCCTGCTCCCAAGGCCCCCACCAGCCGTGCAGGCCTCCCCCACACCCTGAACCAAGTCCTCCTGTTGGAAAAACTTCTTGGGGAGCAGGGTGCGCTGGTGGGGGGGGAGGGGGGGACCGGGACGGAGACCAGCTCCGCTGTCCTGGCCTCTTTCTCGGGGTGCCATTCCCTGGCCACATGTCTCCAAAAAGAAGGTCCGGGAGCCCCGGGGTGTGAGTGTCTGTGCCCCTGTCTCCCCACGAGCAGCCGCCAGCACGCGGGCTAACAGGCTGCTCTCTGTTGTGTCCACAGTCGCCCCAGTTGCTCTCGCCAACACCGATGGAGGTAACCGCGCCCCTGCCCGTGCTCGGTGCTCCCGGGTCGTAAACATAACCACCTGCCGCCCCAGAGGGCCTGGGGGGCCGTGGCCGTGGCACCGGGGCCACGCGCTCCTGGCTCGAGGGGGCCCCTGGGCGTTGGTTATTTTTATGATCGCGTCGCCCCTGCATGCCGCCCTGGTGCTCCCGCAGCCCTGCAGGTGCGGACGCGGGGTCCCGGCCCGCGGTCTGGGGTACGGGCACCGGCGCGGGCCCGGCTCCTCGCCTCCTCGGGGGCACGTGCGGGAAGTCCTCGCAGGTGAACATTCTGGTGGCGTTTCTCGGTCCGGCAGCATCGGTTGCGGGCAGCCTGCTCTCCGTTTCCCAGGGTTAACGAGAGCAGGACGCAGGGGTTTCCTCTCTTTCCCACGTCCAGCGTGGAAAGAGGGCGGGTCCGGTTTCTGAGTAGAGGAGCTGGGGGTTGAGAAATAAAAGAATAGAACAGAAGAGGCAGAAATAGAAACAAAAGCTGGGGCCGGGTGGAACCTCTGTTCTGGCTGATGGAGAGACAGGGACCCCGAGCCCAGGAAGCCGTGTTTATTTATATCCCCCAAATACCAGGGAGTTCCAAAAAAAGTTAGGGTCAAAGGAGATGATTGGCATTCTGGAGTAGGCCCGAGCATTCCTGGTGCTTGACTGGATTCACATCTCCGAGCCCCGCTCCCTGACGCCTGGGCAAAGGTGAGGGCCCAGCTGATAACACGCAGCCTTTTTGGTGCAGCGTGTTCCCAGGGCGTGGCTCTGCTGTGGCCTGGAGTTCAGCTGACAGTCATTACAGAAACGCCCACGTGCCTTCCCAGGGGCCCTCCACAGCAGAGAGAGAGCTGCCAGCCAGGCTCCAGGCTGCATGGGCCTCAGGCCCTGGGACCCATGAGCCCCAGGGGCAGGCGAGGCGAGGACAGGATGCCTGAGGGTGTGACCAGCCCCTGGGGCCGGCAGAGGATGCCCAAGACTGAGATGGCCCACAGACTGTGGCTGCCCAGTGCGTGCCATCTGCAGGGCTGGGACCGGGTGAAAGGCTGCGGGTGCAGCCCCTACACGAGGCCTGGCTGAGCTGGGGGAAGGGGGTACAGGCAAGCTTCAGGGATGGGGGCTCATGCATTGCCTGGAGAGCGAGCCCCCAGAGTGGCTGGAAGCTTGGGGAGGGTGGGAGCCCTGAGGGCCAGGCCCAAACTCTCACCTTGCTGTCCCCACACTGGCCTCAGGGCCTGAGCCACCGCATCCCCTGGCGGCCGGACCCTGGGCTGGGGTCGTCAGGGCTCAGGGCCGCCCCGTGCTGAGCCGCAGCGGGTGCAGCCTGCTCTTCCCCGCCCCGCGTGCCGCGCCATCTCACGCCACCTGCCCCCCCGCGCTGAGGCTCCGAGCAGCCGCTCATCCTGCTTGACCGGAGCCCGCATTGTCCCTGCTTGTGGGTCTGGCTGAAGGGGGCCCACGCCTGGCCCCTGTGGAGGCTGGGGGGCGACCAGAATCTCAGTGGTTCTCAAACTGTGTTCTGAGGAGCCTTGGGTGCTGGGAGGGACTGCAGGGGGGAGCTGAAGGGTGTGGGAGGACTGGGTGCCTGCAGCTTTATCGTGGGTGCCTCAGCCACAGTGGGGCTGGGGGAGGGGCGGCCCCCACCCTCTGACACCAGGGGGCACGGGCACCATGCTCAGCCTGCAGAGTTCAGCACCACGGCCAGCCCCCCTGCAGCCTCCCTGTGCCTGCAGCTGCAGGGAACCTCCCGACCCTGCTGAGTGGGCTCCGAGGTCAGGGAAGCAGACCCTGAGCGCAGTGGGGGGCCTTGTTCGGCCCGTGCTCACCCCGTGTCTTCCCTCCAGGGGGACCAGGACGACCGCTCCTCCAGGCAGTGCCGCACCTCCAGCCCCAGCTCCGCCGGGTCCGTCAGCCTCGGGCGCTACACCCCAACCTCACGGTCGCCCCAGCACTACAGCCGGCCAGGTACTCGGCCCCCCGGCTCTGTGACCCTCGGCAAGCAGGGGTTCTTGTTGCGTTTCCTGCTGTCAATCAGTCTCTGACGTATGCCGGGCGGGGGTGGGGGCCAGTGGCGATGGAGAGCCGGTCCATTAGGAGGAGGCCCCTCCTGTCCGGGCAGGAGGGTGGCCTCGAGGCAGCTGGCCCGCCTGTGGGCGGAGGGGCTGTGCCACGGAGCCTGCGGGCACCTCTGAGCACGTGGGCCCTCGCTCTCGGAACTCCCGTCCCCGTAGAGCAGACGCCGGGAGACACAGCCGCCCAGTCGGAAGGAGCCGTCAGTTCCCAGCTGATGTGGGTCTGGGAGGAGGAAGGAGAGTCAGTGTCCAGGAAGTAGAGTCAGCCCGTTGGCGCGTCGCGCGGGGGCCCCAAGGACAGCCGCCCCCATGGGAAACGAGCAGGAGGCCGCCGCCAGCTGCTCAGAGCAGGGCGCGCCCGAGGAGGCCCTCTACCCTGTCCCCCTCTCCCCCCGCTTGGTGCCCAGCTGGGGACCGCTGACCCTGAGCCTCCAGACGCCTCGTCGCCCTCAGAGTGTCAAAAGCCCCGGGCACACGCCAAACGCAAAAAGGGCGCTGCCTTTTTGAGGGGTTTTTCCACACCGCTTCCTCCCCGGCCGCTGCCGCATGACCCATCCCACACCCATCGACAGCAGCTCAGCCTCAGCCTCCGCCTTCGTGGAAAAATCACAGCTCGCTCATTTGCACAGTCCTTTCATTGCCCCCTGCTGTGTGGCCTGCGCTCCTGCTCGGGAACAGGTGTGGGCAGTGGATGAGCGAGTGAGAACATGAGTGAGCGAGCGAGCGAGCGAGCAAGTGAATGAAGGAGGGAGGGAGGGAATGAGTGAGTGAGTGAATGAATAAGGGAATGAGTGAGATGAGTGAGGGAAGGAATGAATGAGTGAAGGAATGAGTAAGTGAATGAGTGAGTGACTGAATGAATTAGTGAGGGAATGAATGAGTGAGTGAGTGAGGGAATGAGTGAGGGAGGGAGGGAAAGAGTGAGTGAGTGAATGAATAAGGGAATGAGTGAGATGAGTGAGGGAAGGAATGAATGAGTGAAGGAATGAGTAAGTGAATGAGTGAGTGACTGAATGAATTAGTGAGGGAATGAATGAGTGAGTGAGTGAGGGAATGAGTGAATGAGTGAGGGAATGAGTAAGTGAATGAGGGAATGAGTGAGTGAGTGACTGAGTGAATGAGTGGGGGAATGAGTGAGTGAGGGAGGGAATGAGTGAGTGAGTGAGTGAGTGACTGAGTGAGGGAATGAGTGAGTGAGTGACTGAGTGAATGGGTAAGTGAATGAGGGAATGAAAGAATGAATGAATGAATGAATGAATGCCTGAGTGAGGCCGTGAATGAAAGAATGAATTAGAGAGGGAATGACTGAGGGAAGGAGTGAATCAGTGAGTTGAGAGTGAGTGAGCAGGCAAGCAAGCGAGTCCGGGAGTGAGGGGCCCCTCTGCTGACCCCTGACCACTATGTTCGGGTCACCTGGGCTTGTGGGCTGCTCCCAGCCCGGTGGTACCCCCAGAGCGCCAGGACTGGGTCTCGGCTGGTGAGGCCTTGTGATTGCGGGGGGACAGTCTGCCACGCCCAGTCCAGCCAGCTGCCCTCCACCTGCGTCCTTCATCCCAAGGAGCCCCCGGAGGGGAGCGGGCAGGGCACGGGGGCCGGCCGGAGCAGACTGGCGAAGGGCACCTCCAGGGCGCCCCTCCCCGAGCTCCGTGTCCTGGGAGAGGAAGCGAGGTGCTCCGGCAGGCGGGCCCCGGACTGTGCGGCTCTGCGGGGGAGCCGGGCGGACTGACTTGCTCTCTGTGTCCCCGCAGCTGGTACTGTGAGTGTTGGTACCAGTAGCTGCCTGTCCCTGTCCCAACACCCAAGCCCTACGTCCGTGTTCAGGCACCATTACATCCCCTACTTCCGAGGTAAGGCGCGCAGTGCTGCGGCGGCGGGCGCCCCGGGCCGTTTGCCACACGTGTGTGTCCTGTCCGTGTCGCCGCATGGCTTCCCGAGCCCCGTGTCTCATGCCTGTGCTCCTCGCTGTGTCTCGTGAGTCCAGCTCCGTTTCCGTTCGTGTGTGCGTGTTCCCCCGGGGGGGGGGGGTGTAGGCAGCTCGTGAAGGAGGAGCGGTGAAGAGAGGTGGGGGAGCTGCAGGCAGAGATTAGGGCCTCTCCATCGCCTGCCCTCAGACCCACATCATCTCATTCTGTCCCCCACCTGTCACTCCTCGGGCGTAGGGATGGCGGCGGCGGGTACCAGGCCCGAAGGCTGAGGCCGAAGGGGGCGGGGCGTGTCCACAGTCGGAGACCAGGCTGGCCTGGGGCGGACGCACACCCTGTGAGGCTCCCGCACCTGCCTCTTCCCAGGGCCAGACCCTGCCGAAGCGTGTGTGTCCATCCTGCTAGAGACGGGGCCCAGCTCTCCCCCCACAGGCTAGGGCGACTGAGGTGTGTCCCCAGAATCCATACGTCGAGGCCCTCGCCCCCCGTGTGACTGGCCTCCAAGAAGGGTCTTTGGGAGTGATTTGGGCCTCAGGAGAACCCAGGCCGTGGGATTGGGGGTCTCGTCGGCAGAGGAAAGACCACAAGATCTCTCGGCCGCTCCGCATGCACCAGAGGACCGGCCACATGGAGCAGGGGCTGTTGACAAGCCGGGGGCGGGGAGGGCTCTCCCCAGAAGCCAAACCTGCTGCTGACCTCCAGCCTCGGACCCGGCGGGAGGAGACGTCTGTGCTCTGTGCTCTGAGCTCCCCCAGCCCGTCCGTCGTGTTTGTCACGCAGCGCTAGCTGACTCGCACACCACAGAGACTAGGCAGGAGCCGGAGGAGGCCAGGAGGAGGCGGGCTCTGCGCGTTTTCACCGTCATCTGACGGTCACCAGACGGGCTCCTTGCTTCTCTTACATCGTCACCCTCCGTGGCTTCCCCTGGCCGCTCGGGTCGGCTGCACAGAGGCCCCCGGTCCCAGGGACCACGTCCTCCCGGAGCACCCGTCCTGCCGCCGTGGTCCCCGCTGGGCCCGCTGGCTCTCTGGAAAAGCAGCCAGGCCGGAGATGGTGCGTTTCCTGACGGGTCCTCCCGGGCACGGCGTGGCCGGGCGAAGAGAGAAACCGCCCCGTGGAGAAACCGGGCGCCGCCACGACTCCGGCCAGGGGATCCGGGTCCACATCAGGTGACAGGTCCTGTGACAGCAGGTGCCCTGGACCCAATGGGGCGAGAGGGCAACGCCGGAGCCTTCTCCCAAGAACCATGACCTCGCCTGGTCTGGGGAGAACCCCCGAAGACCCCGCCCGGGCCTTCGGCAGACACCCGGCCACTCAGCGCCGAGGTGAGGGACCAGGAGAACCTGAGGACGGGCCGGCTGGACAGGACGCGTGTCCGGGGGGTCCTGGGACGGGAAAGCTCTTCCGAAAGAAGTGGGTGACCCGCACGAAGCCTGGCGTTGACGGAGCTCCGCTGCCCCCCGATGCTGGGGAAGTGAGCCGGGGCTTGAAGTAAAAGAAGTGACTTTTCGAAGGCCGGGGCTCCCCGGCGCTAGAAACACCGCCCCCCACTCCCCATCCGGATCCCCCCCCCCCTCCGTCCGGCGTCTTCTCTTTCTCGCTGAAGGATGAGCCTCCCACAGATGTTGGAAGCCGTCTTGGTCCCGAGCCCCCTCCTTCGGGAGCCGCGAGCCTCGCCAGAGGGACCTCTGTGCCTTTTCCAGGGCCCCAGGGTGGCCCCTCAGTTCTCACCGTCCGCAGGGACGCCAGCTCGGGATTTCACCGCAAAGGCCCCGAGGCAGCTGGTCCCGGAGCCATGACCAGGGCCTCCCCAGGCCCTCCGCCCTGTCCCTCCTGTGGGGGCGGCCACAGGGGTGCGTGCCGTGCAGGCTGTGCGGACGGTCCGACAGCGGACATGCCCTCGAGGTGGCGGGGGGCAGGGCTGCCGCACGTGTTATTGCCACGAACTTCACAGTGAGCGGCGGCGAAGGGGAGGGGTGCCCCGAGCCTGACCAGGAAGCGTGTGGACAAGCGGGGAGGATTGGAAAGGGGGTTCCAGGCAGGCACGAGGGGGAGGCAAAGGGCGGCCAGGAGGAAAGGATGTGAGCGGAGAGGCGTCTGGGGCTGGGACCGAGGTCTCGGGGGTGGTGGCTGGTGTGGGGGCCCCTGATGGCGGGGTTGAGGTAGGCAGAGTCGGTCTGGGGCCGCCACGGCTGTGTCCCCGCTGCCTCTGGGTTTGGGCCCCCTGGGCGCCCAGGGGAGGTGGGACCCCTTAGAGAAATGTACCCACACAGTCCTGCTCGTGACCTGGGAGGACGCTGCCTGTGGCCGGGTGCCAGGGACGGAGACCTGCGGCCTGTGAGGCTGTGGCCTGGGGGCTGTGGCCTGGGAGGATGGGGGTGAGGCCCTGGGTTCCAGGCAGAGAGAGCGAGCCCTGGGAGGCCGGTTCTGAGGCCCTGCCGGGAGCCTGCCACCTGGGGACGGTACCGGGTGAGCCGCACCCAAGCAGGTGGGCTTGGCACAGCTGCGTCACAGCCACACTCATGGGGGCTGGGGGCCTTGCTCCCCGGGGTGGTGAGCAGGCAGGAAGCTCAGGGCGGAGCCACACAGCGCAGCCGCCGGGGCGGGGGGAAAAGGCAGGGCTCCCACCAGGAGGGGCGGGACAGCTGTCCCCCGATGTCCCAGCAGCACCGGCAAGTGGCACTGGGCCCAGGCACAGGAAGATGCTGGAAGTGACCAGCGGCCCCTCTGTGGCCTCGGCCTGGCGGGGGCCCTCGGTGTGGCTCCTGGAGCCGAACCCCACCCACCCTGTGAGCCCCGGGCCCTGCACACCCACCCAGGGAGCGCCCTCTGAGCCGCCGCCACCCCGGCCGCCAGCACCTGTCCCCTCCGGCCGCCTCCTCCCTCGCCGGTGGCGTGAGCTGCTGCTGCAGCGCGACGGGGTGTTTGGGGGGCAGGTGGCCCTGCCCTGGGCCGAGCTGTCCTCGAGGGCAGCGGGGTTTTCCGAGGCCACGGGGGAGGAGGGGTCGCGTCCCGCTGGTCCTCCAGGTCCATGCCGTGTGTCTGTCCCTCACGCTGTTCCTTAAACGCGGTGGGCGGGGGCGGGCGCTCAGCTGGGGACAGGGCCGTTCACACTGCGACTTGATCATCCAACCTCATTCGCCAGACAGGGGTGCACATCGGGGGGTGGGGGGGGGAGGCGCGGAGCCGGAGCCTGCTTCGGGCTCTTTCCCGTTAACGGGCCACGCACTCGCCTGGGAGCGTGGCCCTGCGAGCCCACGGGGTCTCGTGCCGCTGTGGCTGCGAATCCCCCGCGGCTGGCGGATGGACGGTGATAGCGGGAGCGCTGGGACCCCGGAGGGCGGGGGGGGGGCACGCCAACGCGGCCTCGCCAAGGAGGGCAGGACCTTCACACAGAGAGGAAGGGCCTCGCCGATTTAAATAGCAGCGCGCAGAACCCCAAGGAGACCGCCATGCCCCACCACCACCACCAAGGGGAGCGGGTTCTGTCGAGGTGGCCAGGCCCACCCTCCCGGGCCCCAGGAGCCGTGGCTCTCAGCCCTCGGAGCCGCTGTGCCTTCACTGGGGCCTGGGGGAGGGCGGACGCGAGGTTGGATTAACAAGTCGTGGGCCCAAGTGGAGATGCCGGGTGGGGGGTGGGGACCACAGGCAGGGGAGACTGGCCATCGAATAAGCTCTCTCGCTTGAAATCCTCTGCTCTGCCCTCCCCCCTGCTCTCTGCTGTCTGCGCTTCGGCCTGGAGGCAGCGAAAGCGGCCGGAGCACCCCCAGCCTCTCGGTGCTGTCCGACAGCCGGCCGCCCGCCACCTACCAGCAGGCTCCGCGCCACTTCCACGTCCCAGGTAGGCCCCGCCGCGGCCCGCCTCACCCAGTGGGGGCAGGGTTCCTCTCGGTTCCCCCCAGTCCTCAGATGCTTAAAAAATCAGCAAATGGGTTTGCACATCCCCCCGCGTCCGGTCTGCAAAGGCCCGACACCAGGGAGACACTGTGCCTCCGGAGAGGGGGTGGGAGAGAAGGGCTGTCGGGGCAGGCAGGGTGCCCTCTGCCCCTCCCTCTGGGGCTGGCAGGGGGCTGGCTGAGCTGGGTGTCCCCCAAGGGCGGGTCCCGGATCTTTCTGGAGAGCCCGAATCCGGGTGCCTGGGGAGTGCTGACCAGCCATCTGTTTGCTTGCTGATCCTGCTTTTTCCTTCCTTCCTTCCTTCCTTCCTTCCTTCCTTCCTTCCTTCCTTCCTTTTTTTTCTTTTCTATCATTTTCTTTCTTTCTTCTTTCTTCTTTCCTTCCTTCCTTCTTTCTTTTTTCTATTATTTTCTTTCTTCTTCTTTCCTTCCTTCTTTTTTCTTTTTTCTTTCTATCATTTTCTTTCTTCTTCTTTCTTCTTTCCTTCCTTCCTTCCTTCCTTCCTTCCTTCTTTCTTTCTTTTATCTATCATTTTCTTTCTCCTTTCTTTTTGCTTTCATTCTTTTCTTTCTTCTTTCTTCTTTCTTTCTTCTTCCTCCCTCCCTCCCTCCCTTCTTTCCTCTTCCTCCCTCCCTCCCTCCCTCCCTCCCTCCTCCCTCCCCCCCCCCTCCCTCCTTTCCTCTTCCTCCTCCCTCCCTCCCCCCTCCCTCCCTCTCTCTCCTCCTCCTCCCCAGACACTGGCGTGAGGGACAACATCTACCGGAAGCCCCCCATCTACAAGCAGCACGGTACCGCCCCCCACCCCCCCCCCCCCCCCCGGCCGCATGCTGCCCGCACTCTGATGCTTGCTCGGGGTGTGCCGATGCCTGATGCCCCTCCCCCCGCAGAGGCCCACAGCCTGAACAGGAAACACACCTTCGCTGCAGGCCCAGGGCAGGGCCTCCGCGTGGGGTGGGGTCCGAGGCAGGCGGGTCTGATCCAGACACCGGGAGTGCGACCGAGGCCGCTGCCTCCCCACCGGGGCGCTCAGAGCCCAGGGCTCCCGAGGGCGTGAGTGGGGAAACGGGGCCCGGCTGCAGGAAGTGCCGTCCCTCGGTCACGCCGCCCGAGGTCTCGTCCTGCCCGCAGGCGGGGTCTCACCCGGCCCAGAGTCAGCCTCGGGCGTCCTTGGCGCAGTGTGGGGGGGAGAGGTGGTCTGTATGGTCACCACGTTGCTGGGGTGTGTGGCCCAGCCAGACCTAAGACAGGTAGAGGAGGGAGGGCAGGCGGGTGGTCAGCAGGGTCCCTGTTCACCCGGAAATAAAGGCTCTCCATCCCATGGCCAGTGAACTATTGGCCGGAACCCTGAGTGATGACCCGATTCCGTGGCATGTCCAGCATCAGGCTTGTTGGCTCTTTCGTAAACGGCGCCTTCTCGGACGCACGGGGCGCGGCGTGTGCTTGCTGTGGACTGGCCTCTCGAGTGCCCGCTGAGCCGTGCCAGGCGGCGGAGGGGGGGCACGCCGTGACCAGCCCATGACCAGCCTGTGGCAGGGGTTTGACGGTGACACGGCTCCCCTCCCCACCCCGTCGGCATGCGCCTGTCAGAGGCGTGTGTGTGAGCATGCAAGCATGCGTGTGACACCGTGCATGTGGGCGTGTACCCCCCAGTCTCAGCAAACAGCCCAGCCAGCGCCCCTGGGAGACGGAGGAGCGCCCGGGGGGCTGGAGGGCCACCGAGCTCCCGACAAACCGCGGTGACGACGCTGGTGGGCGTTCGGTGTCTCCGACATGTTCTCCCCGAACTCAAGGTTCAGGCCTTTTCATGGACCTCATTGCTTTTCAACGTCCGGTTCCAACTCACGCAAAGCGTTTCTCACGCAGACTGCTCGCCGCGTGCTCCAGCCCCCCTCCGGCCGGCGGGCACCAGGCCCATCGGGCGGGGCACTCGGGGGATGTGGGAGGGGGACACGGGGGGGGGGGGACGGGAGGACCGGCACTCAGGGGCTGCCCCCCGGCGTGTCGGGGCACCTGCGCTCCGCACGCCAGCTCATTTCTCCCGACTCCGCGGGCAGGTGGTGAAGTGACCAGTCCGTGGCCACGCCGAGGCCCGCACCCAGCCTGCCTGCCCCCGACCTCTGACCCCTGGCCCGCTAGGCCGCCTCTGACCGCATGGAGGCTCCGTAGCGGTTTCTTGTGCGACAGCGGTTCCAACTCCGCTTGGCTACGCGCCAACGGCTTTTTGAAAGTGGAAGAATGAGAAAGAGAAGAAAGGAGGCAGGAGGAAACGGATGGGGCGTTTTAAAAGGGGAGACCCCGCCCCCTGTGCGGGCAGCAGCGGATGGGCAGCAGGGCCGGCCGTGGGGCATACACGGCCCAGAGCCCAGAGCCGAGGCCCAGGGGGCATTCTGATGTCCCCCAAACGCCAGCCCCTTGCAGTCACGCTGTGGGCTGCCTCGGGCAGAGCACAGCCCCTCAGAGCCCCTCCTCCGATGAGTTCATGGCCACCTCCCTCGCTTTCCAGCCCGAGCAGGTGTAAGTGGGGCTGCGCTGAGCCGTAGCAGAGAGCAGGGCCCGGGGGTCCAGCCCCCGAGGGGTGTGAAGCGGCGCCCATGTCTAGATGTTGAAAACGATTCTGGAAGCCCTGGCCAGTGTTGCCCAGTGGGTTTGGAGTTGTCCCGTGCACGGAGGGGTCACCTGGTTGACTCCAGGCAGGGACACGCCTGGGTTGCGGGCTGGATCCCCGCTAGGGGTGCACCGGAGGCAGCCGATCGACGTTTCTCTCTCTCTCCCTCTCCCTCCTCTCTCTCTAACATTATAAGAGGTAGAAGGACGCCTCCCCAGTTTCCCAGGAGGTGGGCACAGTCTCTTCACGGCCAGCTGCCCGGTAATGGGGGTGGGGCTGGCCCCGCCCTCCCACCTCTCGGAGCCTCCCCCATACCAGACAGTCAAGGGGTCCCCACATGGCACACATCGTGGCTGTCTGTGGCCCCTGCTTCAAAGCAGGAATGAGCCACGTCTCTCGTGCCTCTAGGACTCCCGGGCAGTGGGGTGGAGTCTCCTTGTGGTTTTGGGGTCCTCTAGGGATGGAGAGGGGAAGGCAGACTCCGCACCCAGGAAGACAGAGACCCCTTGATGCCGGGGACACCCAGGGGTCGTCAGACTTTCCCTGCGGCAGGAAAGACACCCCACCGGCTTCCTGTCCTCCGGGGGCCGGTCCTCTGGTGACCACAAAACAGCAGCTGGAAATCGCCCCAGCGTCGGCCCCTGGGCTATTCCCATCTTCAAACCCGACTCCCCTGAGTCACAGCGTGCACGTTGGCGTCCTCACAGCTCGGAGAGGGGGTCATCTGCCCATTTTACAGACCAGGAAACTGAGGCTCGGAGCGGCGGGGAGCAGGCTGCAAACAGTGCCAAGCGCCGGGAGGGTCCCTGTCTCCCGCCCAGGCCCTCTTTCCCAGGCGCCTGGCGTGGGGGTGTGGCTGGCAGACGGGCCTGACAGTGCTGGTTTGATTGGCCAGGAGCTGGCGGCCCGGCAGAGGGAACACACACATCTCCGAGGAATGCTCCTGCCAGAAGGCGGGTGTCTTTTCCATGTCCGGCGAAGACAGAGAGTGGGTCCAGTTTCTGAGTAGAGGGGCTGGGGATTGGGAAATAAAGAACAGAAGAAGACGCAGGGATAGAAGCAAAGCTGGGGCTGGGTGGAATCTCTGTTCTCTCTGATGGAGAGACAGGAATTCAAACTCAGCAGCAGCGTGTTTATTTGTACTAAAATACAAAGGGGTTTCACCTGAAGAAACTTAGAATCAAAGGAGCTTAAGGGGGCCCAGGCCCTACTCAGTCCCTCATTCCCGGGGCTCGGCTGAATCTACATTTCAAGGCCCTCCCCCTGACACCTGGGACAAGTTAAGAGTCAGCACTGATACCGCATCCAGCCTTCTTGGTGGATGTGTTTCCAAGTCGCGGCTCTGCCTGGCGCCTCGGATTCAGCTGACACTGATTTAAAGAATGCTCAGGTGCCTTCCCTGGGGGCCCTGTACAGGTGGGGCTGTCTGTGCACCCCGCATCAGGAAGTCCGGCCCAGGCTGCCGTCCTCCGACCCAGGTGCCCTGTGGCCTCGGCCTCAACTCCGGGTTCCACACAGCAAAGCACCTTGGGGATTTTTGCATTTGCAAATGGCCCCCACGTGTCAGTCCGTCAGGGCCTCTGGGGACCAGACAGGGGCGGTGTCTCAGTGCTCAATCGCCCCTGGCCTCTCGGTCCTTGGGGCTGCCGGGCAGCCACCGAGAGCCCTCCTCCCCCACCCCACCCCCCACCATGGATGGCCAGATGCTCCCGGTTCCCGTCCCCCGGCCATTGTGTGGGCAACAGGAGAGCCTGGCGGATGGGCATGCGTCCCCCTCGGGGCCCTGCCCTCCCCCTCCCTCCATCACCAGCTCCTGCACGGGCTCCTCCCTCATTCGCCTCTGGGCATGGGGAAGACGGGGCTTCTGATTTTCATGGGGAGTCTCGGTCTCACCCTGAAGGAGAGGAGGCAGGCGTGGGGGTGAGGCAGCGTTAGCCGGGCCAGACCGGTCCTCAGCTTGGCTTTGTCTTGTGGGGGTCCTGGAGGCCAATCCCCAGCCTCCCCGCTCTCGGGCCTCATGTCAGTCTTGTCCTTGATGATGCATGGGGCAGGGCACCCCGAAAGCTACCAGGTCGGGCCCTCCACAGGGGGCAGGAAGGAGCCCCCGCACGTCCTTGCTGTGTGGTCTCGAGGAAGGCCCAGGATCCTCCTTTCGTTGCTCCGTGCACGGGTTCAGCATGTCAGTTCGGGGTGCACGGGGTGGGTCTGTGCCGACTGAGGTGGGCGCTGCCTCCCCGGTCAGACTGGGTAGGAGATCACGCCCCCAGCTGGCGGCCCCGCTCCGAGGCGGGGGGAGAACACGGCCGTGACGTGGCTCCACACCACACGGTCACCCCTGGGTATACCTTGTCCCTTGTCAGTGCCCTTCACAGTCTGTTTCCAGTGATGTGGGGGTGGCCAGTGGTGAGGGGGGGCCGCCAGAGGAAGGACAGGAGTCGGGCTGCCTGGGGTCAAAGGGCAGCCTCTGCCACCCGCCGACCCATGACCTTGAGAAAGGCGGGACGTGGCTCTGAGCCTCAGTCCTCCGGTCTGTGAAGTGGGTTGAGTGGTGACCGGCAGCACGCCCGTGGGCCCCCGGCTGAGTGGGCACAGAGCGGGCTGGACGGCTGAGACGGCTTCGCTTGGAAGTTAAACGCGGCGGGAGGAAGTGCGTTCTTCCCAATGTCCCCCGGCCGCTCCCCGGGCACAGCTGGATGGCCAGGCGTCACTTCACCCGCCTGCCCGCGGCGGGGAGGACTGTGGCGCGCGTGGGCGCGTGGGCACCCGGCCCCCCAGAGCCCCCGCCCGGCCCCTCCAGTCGCCGGTGCCGCCCGCTCCAGAGGCCGGCCCTGGGGCCTGGTCTCTGATTGTTTCCGTTTTAAAAAACACATCCTCGTCGACCCCCGGGAGGAAGGGAGAGGGAGAGAGAGAACCACGGACCGGCCGCCTCCTGCACGCCCCGCCCTGGGGATGGAGCCCGCACCCCGGGCCTGCGCCCCGACCGGAACCGAGCCGGGACCTCCTGGGTCCTAGGTTGACGCTCGCCCCTGAGCCAGACTGCCAGGCGGTGGCGGTCCCGGTGTGGAGCCTGACGGGGCGTGGGGCCAGGCACGGCCGGCTCCTGACGGGTGGCTCTCCCTCCAGCCTCGCGGCGCCCGGACGCGGAGGACGGCGGCCCCGGCCTGGACGGCAGGAAGGTAATGCGGCCGGTGGGGCTCCGAGCGGCTTGTGCAGGGGACCCGGTCTGTGGGCGCTTCCGGCCGCAGCCTGGGCTCCTCCTCTCCGCTGCTCCTGAGAGGTTCACGGGCAACAGATGCAAGAGCCGGGCTCCTCCCTGTGGCCTCCTCTGACCTTGGGGCCGGCCCAGCCCCTCCCGGTCCCCCCCTGTGCCGGGGCGGCCTGCTCACGGCTCTGTGGGTCCCTCCCGGTCCCCCTGTGCCCGGACGGCCTGCTCACTGGCTCTGTGACTGGCAGGTGTCTGAAATGAGAGGAGAGTGAGCCCCAGGGCATTCTGGGGCACCAGAGAGGATTGTTCTAGAACGGGTGTGGCAGGTGTTTTCAGTAAAAGGCCAGAGGAGACACCTTGGGCTTGGGGGCTACACCATGCACTAGAAGGGGGGCGAGGGGGTAGGGGCGGGGTGGGGCCTTCCCCGGGGGCTGCAGCCCCTCTTGTCCTTGAGGAGGAGGAGAGTGTGGAACCAGCCCCAGGCACCCCACACTCTGTCCCTCCTGGGGTGAAGCCGTGTGAGCCCTGGGCCTCCCTGGGCCTCGGTTTCCTCCTTTGTCGAGTGGGCGGGGCCGTCCGATGGCCCGCACATTCATGCGCCTGTGTTTCCGGCAGAAGAGCAGCTGGCTGGGTCTCCAGGGGGACGCGGACACCAGGACCAACTCGCCGGACCCCGACAGCCAGTCGCTGTCCCACAGCAGCGGCGCCGAGCGAGACCCTCTCCCGCCGGGCCCGGGAGCCGGCTTCTACTCACGTGAGTGGTTCTTCTGAGCCAGGAGCCGCCACGTGGCCCACGCACCTCGCAGTAGGGGGCCCTGGGGCCGCAGTCACACACACACACCCCTCCCCCAGCTCGAAGCCTTGCGTTAGAGAAGTCCAGGAGCAAGCCCACAGGCCTGAGGACGACAGACAGGGCACAGGTGGGCACCCCGGGCTTGCCCTTCCCTCGGAGCGCCAGAGCCGCAAGCGGGCAGAGAGCCGGCGGGGAGGCCCCCGGGCTGCCAGCTGGACGTGGGGCCGTTTCCCTCCGGAGCAGACGCCCATGGTCCAGGCGGTGGGCCCCGACTCAGAGTGGATGGTGGGAGGACCCGTGTCCTGAGCCAGGGACCGGGCGCTGGGTCTTGGGATCCCCAGGGAGTGCGGGCGACAAGGTGACGTCGGGGAGCCTGAGCTGGGAGCCACCTGCAGACGCGGGACAGACTCCAGGGGGAGGGGGACCTCGCTCCCAGGGCTGTGTGCTGTGGAGCTGGGCTCTCGGGGGACCCGGCACGGTCTCAGGGGCCCGGGGGCGGTGTGGTTTTCCGGGGCCAGCTCGAGGCTTAGTGGGGAGCAGAGGCCCAGCAGGGATGGGTGGGGCGCGAGAACGCAGAGGGAAGGGCCGGCTTTGCCTGGGACAGTCCTGGGTTCAAGTCCCCACTCACCATGACCGGCCTCGTGGCGTGGCGTTTTGCATGCTGCCGAGCATCAGTCCCACTGTGTGCCTGGCCGGTGTTGGAGCCCTGAAGGAGGTGATATGTGTACACAGCAGGGCGCGTAGTAGGTGCTCGGCAAACGGACCATTCTGGTCCTCAGCCTCAGCCTCATGCTGGAGAGCGATCGCTTGGGGGTGGGGGGAACTGGCTGCTATCGTTGTTAAAGACACGTTCAGACGAAGGAAGGTCGTTGTTTTGTGTATGAATTTGTAAGCAGGGGTCTTGGCACCCCACACTCTGTCTCTCCTGGGGTACAGCCGGTGCGCAGGGCTAATGTCACTACGGGAAGGTCACCCCAAAACGTCCCCGGAGGGACTTGTCCTGGAGCAGGTCTGGAAGGGGTACGGCAGCTGCCCGGCCCCCAGCAGGCAGGTCTCCGGGTGCAAGGCTGGTCACAGGAGAGCCAGGGGCAGACTCCTGGCCAGGCAGTGCCGCAGGTCCTCCAGCCCCGCCTGCTCCCACACCCGGTCCTCCAGCCCCGCCTGCTCCCGAACCCAATCCTCCAGCCCCGCCTGCTCCCGCACCTTCAGCGAGAAGCCCATGAGCAGCGGTGACAAACCAGCGTGACGCCCCTCTCAGCAGCGGGGCCTCCCTCTGCAAAGAGCGCCTCCTGGTGCCCATTCATGACAGATGGCTGGTGTCTGCCTTCTTGCCGGAGGCACAGCCCAAGGGGGCGCTTCCTCCAGAGAACGTGGTGTGTGTGTGTGTGTGTGTGTGTGTGTGTGAGAGTGTGTGCGTATGTGTGTGTGAGTGTGTATGTGTGTGTGAATGTGTGTGTGTGTGTATGTGTGTGTGAGTGTGTATGTGTGTGTGAATGTGTGTGTGTGAGTGTGTATGTAAGTTGTGTGTGTGTGAATGTGTGTGAGTGTGTGTGTGTGTGTGAATGTGTGTGTGTGAGAGTGTGTGTGTATGTGTGTGTGTATGTGTGTGTGAATGTGTGTGTGTGTGAGAGTGTGTGTGTATGTGTGTGTGAGTGTGTATGTGTGTGTGAATGTGTGTGTGTGAGTGTGTGTGTGTGTGTGTGTGTGAATGTGTGTGTGTGAGAGTGTGTGCGTATGTGTGTAAGTGTGTATGTGTGTATGTGTGTGTGAATGTGTGTGTGTGCGAGTGTGTATGTAAGTTGTGTGAGTGTGTGTGTGTGTGAATGTGTGTGTGTGTGTGTGTGAGTGTGTGTGTGTGTGAATGTGTGTGAGTGTGTGTGTGTGAATGTGTGTGTGTGTGAGAGTGTGTGTGTATGTGTGTGTGAGTGTGTATGTGTGTGTGAATGTGTGTGTGTGAGTGTGTGTGTGCGTGTGTGTGTGAGTGTATGTGTGTGTGAATGTGTGTGTGTGCGAGTGTGTATGTAAGTTGTGTGTGTGTGAGTGTGTGTGAGTGTGTGTGTGTGAGTGTATGTGTGTGTGTGAGTGTGTATGTGAGTGTGTGTGTGAGTGTGTATGTGTGTGTGAGTGTGTGTTTGTGAGTGTGTGTGTGTGAGTGTGTGTGTGAGTGTGTATGTGTGTGTGAGTGTGAGTGTGTGTGTGTGAGTGTGTGTGTGTGTGTGAGTGTGTGTGTGAGTGTGTGTGTGTGAGTGTGTGTGAGTGTGTCTGTGTGAGTGTGTATGTGTGTGAGTGTGTGTGTGTGTGTGAGTGTGTGTGTGAGTGTGTGTTTGTGAGTGTGTGTGAGTGTGTATGTGTGAGTGTGTATGTGTGTGTGAGTGTGTGTGTGTGTGAATGTGTGTGTGACTGAGTGTGAGAGTGTGTGTGTGTTAATGTGGGGTGTGTGTGTGTGTGTGTGTGTGTGTGAATGTGTGTGTGAGTGAGTGTGAGAGTGTGTGTGTGTTAATGTGGGGGGGGTGTATGTGTGTGAGTGTGTGTGGTGTGTGTGTGTTAATGTGTGTGTGTGTGTGAGTGTTTGTGTGTTTGTGAGTGTGTGTGAGTGTGTGTGAGTGTGTGTGTGTGAGTGTATGTGAGTGTGAGTGTGTGTGTGTTTGTGAGTGTGTGTGTGTGTGTGAGTGTGTGTGAGTGTATGTGAGTGTGTGTGTGTGTGAGAGTGTGTGTGTTTGTGAGTGTGTGTGAGTGTGTGTAAGTGTATGTGAGTGTGTGTGTGTGTGAGAGTGTGTGTGTTTGTGAGTGTGTGTGAGTGTGTGTGAGTGTATGTGAGTGTGTGTGTGAGTGTGTGTGTGTTAATGTGGGGGGGTGTATGTGTGTGAGTGTGTGTGGTGTGTGTGTTAATGTGTGTGTGTGTGAGTGTGTGTGTGTTTGTGAGTGTGTGTGAGTGTGTGTGAGTGTGTGTGAGTGTGTGTGAGTGTATGTGAGTGTGTGTGTGAGAGTGTGTGTGTTTGTGAGTGTGTATGAGTTTGTGTGAGTGTGTGTGGTGTGTGTGTGTTAATGTGTGTGTGTGTGTGTGAGTGTGTGTGTGTTTGTGAGTGTGTGTGAGTGTGTGTGAGTGTATGTGAGTGTGTGTGTGTGTGAGTGTGTGTGTTTGTGAGTGTGTGTGAGTGTGTGTGAGTGTGTGTGTGTTTGTGAGTGTGTGTGAGTGTATGTGAGTGTGTGTGTGTGTATGTATGTGAGTGTGTGTGGTGTGTGTGTGTTAATGTGTGTGTGTGTGTGAGTGTGTGTGTGTTTGTGAGTGTGTGTGAGTGTGTGTGAGTGTGTGTGTGTCTATATGTAAGTGTGTGTGTGAGTGAGTGTGTGTGTGAGTGTGTGTGTGTGTATGTGTGTGAGTGTGTGTGGTGTGTGTGTGTGTTTGTGAGTGTGTGTGAGTGTGTGAGTGTGTGTGTGTATCTATATGTAAGTGTGTGTGTGAGTGTGTGTGAGTGTGAGTGTGAGTGTGTGTTTGTGAGTGTGTGTGAGTGTATGTGAGTGTATGTGAGTGTGAGTGTGTGTGTGTGAGTGTGTGTGAGTGTGTGAGTGTGTGTGTGTGTTTGTGAGTGTGTGTGAGTGTGTGAGTGTGTGTGTGTGTTTGTGAGTGTGTGTGAGTGTGTGAGTGTGTGTGTGTATCTATATGTAAGTGTGTATGTGAGTGTGTGTGAGTGTGAGTGTGAGTGTGTGTTTGTGAGTGTGTGTGAGTGTATGTGAGTGTATGTGAGTGTGAGTGTGTGTGTGTGAGTGTGTGTGAGTGTGTGAGTGTGTGTGTGTTTGTGAGTGTGTGTGAGTGTGTGTGAGTGTGTGAGTGTGTGTGTGTGTTTGTGAGTGTGTGTGAGTGTGTGAGTGTGTGTGAATTTGTGGTATGTGTGTGTGTGTGTATGAGTGTGTGTGAGTGTGTGTCCGCCACGCTGATGCTCGGGCATGGTGACAGTGGCGCTGTCATCCACTCCCCTCCGCCGGCGCTCTGCCTCTGAGCGGAGACCCCGGTGCCAGCCTCCGGCTGTGGCTTCACCTCGGTCCCGGGGACTGAGCCTGGCCTCCCTGCAGGAAGGAGCGCTGAGGGCCCCCTGCCGGCCGCCTCCACCGCCGGCCTCGCTCCCGGCCCGCCTCTGGACAAGTGTGGCAGATGGGAGCACCCATAGAGGTTCTCCACCTCTGCTCGGGGTTCCTTTGAGCCCCCAAATGCGAGTTCATCGACACGTTCCATGGGCACCCCATGTTGCTAAGCACAGCGCTGCCCAGAGCCGGCATGCCCACCTGCACCGGTCCTCCTCCCCCGCCGCGGCCACGGCGGCAGGGCTGTGACCGCCAACACAGCCGGCTCAGTGAATGCCGGCTGAATTGAGACGCGTTACGGTCCACGGGTATTTGTTAAGCGCCCACTCTGTGCCGAACGCTGTGAGGGCAGGGCACCCGGGCGAGACTGGGGAGGCGAGAGCAGCCCCTGCCCTGGAGGAGCCGGCAGGGAGCCGGGGGGGGGGGGGCGCGGGGCGGAGACGCCAGCGAGAGCAAGCACACGGGCTTCCCGCCGCGGCCCGCCCGGGCCCTCCCCGGGCTCCAGGGGCCGGTCACAACCGCATCCCACGTGTGACACCATCAGCACTCCTCAGCTGGGGGTGATCATCTCAGTCATTCATCCGTCTGTCCACCAGGCTTCACTGAGCACCTGCTGTGTACGGGCCTCGTGCTAGGCAGCGCAGAGGCGGTGGTGAGCACGGCCCGGTCCCCTTTCCCCACCACGAGAAGCCCATGGAGCTGCGGCGACAAACCAGAGTGACACCCTCCCCTCAGCAGTGGGGCCTCCGTTGCCCGTTCGTGACAGCTTGCGTTTGCCGCCTTGCCTCATGCACGTGCTCTCAGGACTGCGTGCCGTTGAGCCTGGGTGCCTCAGGGGAAGGGGGTGGCATTGATGTTTTGTCATAAGAAAAGGAGGCTCAGTACATGCTTGTTGACACTTTTAAGAAGAGGCGCATGGCCCCCAGAGGAGCTGAGGGGATGGGCCCCCCTCCTGCCTGGACCCTGTGGGTGGGCCTGCACTACACGGGGTTCCACCTTCCTAACCCTTCAGGTCCTTCCTCTCTTTTGGAGTTCCCATGCCCCCCTCGGGGTGGTCAGACTGGAGGCTGTGGGACAGGGTGAAAGAGATTGGGGAGCTCCGATAAGCACCATGGGCCCCTGGACGGTCTGTGTGGGGGACCCTGTGTGAGCAGTGAGGGAGTGGGGGTGGGCCAGGATGAGGCGGGCCTGCTCTAGCTCAAGCAGGCGGAGGCAGCTTTATGGAGGGGTCAGGAGCGAGCAAGTGGGCTCTTCGCTGTGGAGCCGCTAGGGGGGAGCTGGGGGTGCGGAGGAGGACTGGCCTGGAGACAGAGCCCAGATGGGCCTGGGTCCATGACAGTGGGCGGCCCAAGTCACTGGACAGGCCTGTCCTGTGCCGGATAAAATGTGTTCCTGAGTTCACGTTACCGTCTCAACAGGACCGAAGACCCGACTAAGGTCCTCCTCCTGAGCCAGCTCAGCTACTCCCAGGCCCCTCCAGTCCCCATCTTGCTCCAGCCAATCTACTCCCAGGACCCCAGATACTCCCAGGCCCCCAGCTACTCCCAGACCCTTCCTGTCCCCCTCTTCAGCCCAGATACTCCCAGGACCTCAGATACTCCCAGGCTGCTCCCATCCCCATCTTGCTCTGGCTCAGCTACTCCCAGGACCTCAAATACTCCCAGGCCGCTCCCATCCCCATCTTGCTCCAGCCCAGCTACCCCCAGGATGCCTCTCGTCCCCATCTTGCTCCTGCCCAG
Organism: Antrozous pallidus; assembly: GCA_027563665.1. Taxonomy (NCBI): domain Eukaryota; kingdom Metazoa; phylum Chordata; class Mammalia; order Chiroptera; family Vespertilionidae; genus Antrozous; species Antrozous pallidus. The sequence continues at coordinate 122,032,493 of CM050511.1, read as the reverse complement.
CTACTCCCATCTCCACCTCTGCAGAACCAGGACACCGGAGGAAGGAGAGAGGCGGTCGGGGCATAGCACTGGGAGTGGAGAGCGCCCTGCAAGTGGAGTGGGCCCAGAAAGCTGGAAGGGGGCAGCCAGCAGCGCTGTCAGCCGGGAAGGGCAGGGAGGCCAAGGCCGGGGGGAGCTAGAGGGCTTGGGTCCAGCAGCCCCAGTGTCCGGCGGGGGCCAGGAGGTCACGAGGGACAGAGACTCCTGGAGAGAGACTTGGCCAGCTCTTTGTGCAAGGCCTTGGCCTCCAGCTGGATGGACAGAGCACCCTCTGGCCCCTCCCTGGGAGAGACCACCCAAAGCCCAGGTGCAAGAGGGTAGCACCCTAAGTGCCGCTGCCAACTCGTGGGGTTGGCTAAGGACCCTCCTTTTAGCAACAATCCTTGTGTCCCACCATGCCCCACAGGCTCACCCACCGGCCCAGGGGCTAGACAGGGCGGCCGCCGGTGCCATGGGCAGGGGCACAGGCCATCAGCAGGGCCAGGCCCCTCGGGAGCTCATGGGAGGAGCCGGTGTCTCCGTCACACCTCTCAGATCTCCGCTGTCCGACCCCAACTCTGCCACACGGTCCTGAGACCCCCCTCCCCACGGGCACCTTCTCCCCCTGGCGGCTTCTCCCCGCCCCCACCGGCACATCACAGCCTCGTCTTCCCTGAGCAGCACCTTCTCCCCTTCATCGGACTCAGCGCTGCTCTGGGGCTGGAAGGGGTTGGGGAGAAGATTCGGGTGGCCTCAGCTAGCACCAGGCAGCAACAGTGTCCACAAGATCACATGAGGGCTGGCAGAATCCAGGATACTGGGGTGTCGGTCCAGTGGGGGTTGAGTCCTAGTTTGTCCCTTGCCCTGTGACCTTGGACATGAGTACAAACATCTCTGCGGCTTCAGGGCTCCTGGGTGGGCACCCCAGCATCCTGTGTCCTGGGCCCTGTAGAATGTCATAGCAGAGTGGGGTCAAGGCTGCAAGCCTGGCCCTGGCGATCCCTCCGCTCCCCTCCCCCCGCCATGCTTGCTTCTGAAGCGGGAAGCTCAGACCCACCAAGGGGCCTCCTATTTAGAGTCACTCAGGGCTAAAGGGGTTCCAGGTCCCTCCTTCCTCAGATGGGGACCTTGAGGCACAGAGAGGAGACCCACCCCGGCTCAGAGCCACACCGCTGCGGAGTTACCCGCACACCCTTGAACAAAAAACCACGTGTGGGTCTGTTGAAACAGATGGAGACCTGCCCTCGGAATGGCTTAGGCCAGCCAGCCCAAAGCACCCCAGGAGAGGCCGCTTTACTGGGTGCAGAGAGCAGCCTCAGGGGTGTGTCAGGGGAGAGCCCTCTCTCCTGGCTCTCCCCGACGAAGTGCAATGGAAAAATCCCGAAACAATGCAGCAGACAACCGCAGAGCTCTGCAGGGGGCACAGGGGAAGGTGAACCGGCCCCAGGGAATTGAGAAACCCAGCACGTGGAGGCAGGACAGGACACCATGGGTTACGGCCCACGCAGTGACATTGGTGACCGGTGGGTGTTTCCCTCCGCCAGCCACACTGCAGATACTGAGCCGGAGGCCCGTTGGTACCCATCCGCCAGGAGAGTGGGCCCAAGGGGACACGGTCCTTCCACAGCCGCTGTCTCCAGCCCACCTCGGGACACAGAGCATCCTGGGAACTACAGCTCACTGCCACACCATGTGGACTCAGCAGACCACGAGAGCACTTGGACAAGCATTCTGGAGACTACATTGTCACCAGAACCGCAACCCATAACGAGCCAGGCCCTACGTAGTAAACCGAAACAGGGTGGCAGCCTGCTAAATGGGAGACTCAGCTAGAACCCGGAGTCTCCCAGATGTCCAGGAACAAGGGGAAACTGGTCTTCACCCCGAGAACCATGAGGATAACTATTTGAGTGTGAAAAGACAGCAGACACAGCACCAAGAAGAATCAGATGTTAGGAGGTCCCTGACAAGGATCTTCAGCAACCATCACCAACATGCTTCAACAAACAATTACAAATACTTTTGAAACAACTGGGCAAGGGTGCTGGGGATGGGGGGGGTGGGGGCTGGGGATAGAGAAGAAAATCTCACCAAAGAAATAGAAAACATAACCAAATGGAAGTTAGAGGCCTGAAAAAGAAAATAACCAAATGAAAGTGTTTCTGAATGGGCTCAATAACAGAATAGGGAGGATGACAGAGGAGAGAATCAGAAAATCTGAACAACAGTGAGAAAGAGCCTCCTTCTGTGGGACCATCATTGCATCACAGTCCCAGAAGAAGAGAGGTGAGTGGGTCTGAGAGAGGATTCAGAGAAACAACGGCCCAAAACTGACCAGATTTGACAAAACACGTAAAACCACAAGTCCAAGAACAGGTGAACCTCAAATAGGATAAACCCAAAGTAACCTACTCCAAAACCACATCCTAACTAAACATCAGAAAGCTAACACTAGAGGGGAAAATTCTCGAGAGCAGAACAGGACAGATTTTCTATAGGGGAACACCAGTTCCACAGACAGCCGATCGCCCCCCAGAACTGATGGAGGTGAGCGGAAAGTGGCACCACATTTTCAGGTGCAGACAGACAATCGCTGTGGACGAGAATTTTAATTGGCTGAAAGTATCCTTCAGGCATGACGGGGAAATAAAGACATTTTCAGACAAAGAAAGCCTCGTCTTACAGCCCCAGGGCTGGGTGACCTGGAACAAGTTCTTCTGGGAGCCACCTCCATGTCCTCTGTGAGATGGGAGGAGTCACCTCCATTTGTCCTCTGTGAGATGGGAGGAGTCACCTCCATTTGTCCTCTGTGAGATGGGAGGGGTCACCTCCATTTGTCCTCTGTGAGATGGGAGGAGTCACCTCCATTTGTCCTCTGTGAGATGGGAGGGGTCACCTCCATTTGTCCTCTGTGAGATGGGAGAGGTCACCTCCATTTGTCCTCTGTGAGATGGGAGAGGTCACCTCCATTTGCCCTCTGTGAGATGGGAAGGGTCACCTCCATTTGTCCTCTGTGAGATGGGAGAGGTCACCTCCATTTGTCCTCTGTGAGATGGGAGAGGTCACCTCCATTTGTCCTCTGTGAGATGGGAGGGGTCACCTTCATTTGTTCTCTGTGAGATGGGAAGGGTCACCTCCATTTGTCCTCTGTGAGATGGGAGGGGTCGCCTCCATTTGCCCTCTGTGAGATGGGAGAGGTCACCTCCATTTGTCCTCTGTGAGATGGGAGGAGTCACCTCCAATTGTCCTCTGTGAGATGGGAGGAGTCACCTCCATTTGTCCTCTGTGAGATGGGAGGGGTCGCCTCCATTTGCCCTCTGTGAGATGGGAGAGGTCACCTCCATTTGTCCTCTGTGAGATGGGAGGAGTCACCTCCATTTGCCCTCTGTGAGATGGGAAGGGTCACCTCCATTTGCCCTCTGTGAGATGGGAGAGGTCACCTCCATTTGTCCTCTGTGAGATGAGAGGAGTCACCTCCATTTGCCCTCTGTGAGATGGGAGGGGTCGCCTCCATTTGCCATCTGTGAGATGGGAAGGGTCACCTCCATTTGTCCTCTGTGAGATGGGAGAGGTCACCTCCATTTGTCCTCTGTGAGATGGGAGGAGTCACCTCCATTTGCCCTCTGTGAGATGGGAAGGGTCACCTCCATTTGTCCTCTGTGAGATGGGAGAGGTCACCTCCATTTGTCCTCTGTGATATGGGAGGGGTCAGCCAAGTCATTTTCTGGAGCAGCGGTGGAAGAGGCCAGGAGAGAGTGGAAGAGGCTAGGAGGGGGGGGACCGCCCAGCGGTCTGGCCCCAGGCCCTCTCCCACTCTGTGTCCAGCCTGACTCCCATCTATTGTGTGTGTCAGAGCTCATATAAGATCTCAAGTGACTGACAAGGGGGTTCCTCTGCTATAGGGAGTTTGGGAACTGACCTGGATATTCCTGAGCCACATCGGAACCTTCTGGAGCCCTAGGGGCCAGCCTGTACCCGAGGCAGGGAGGGCTCTGGTGAAGGCAGTTCCTCGATGCAGCCTGTGCAGGATCTCCTGTCCTCCCTGAGTTTTGAGGAACCCTATGGAGGAGGGCACCTGGCCTCCTCCTGTGCTCTAGGGCGTGGGTGGGCCGGCCCTTGCCCAGCACCCACCTCCTGAACACAGAAGAGCAGGACCCGCATCCCCTCTGAGCCCTGGCCGGCAGCCCGGCGGCTTCTGGGAGCGGGCGCTGGCCTTTGACCCTCAGCATGGTGGCCTGAGAGCTGGGTGCCAGCCAGGCGGGGAGCCGTACCCCCAGATAAGCAATGTGGGCTCTGTCCTTGGAGCCCACAGGCTATGGAAGGACTGACAGTCTGGGACAGGCCTCCTGAGGTGCTTCCAGGTGGGACCTGCCTCTCCGGGGAGCCAGAGGCATGCCTCGCTGACGTCTGCACCAGGCGGGCCCTACGGGCACCCCACTCCGCTCTGCAGACTCGGCATGGGGTCAGTCGGTGTCAGTCGCAGGTGCTGGGCGGTGGTGTGAGCTGCGGGTGGACCAGCTGTGGGCTCCCCAGGGAGGCAGGGCCTGTGTCTCAGGCATTGAGAGCCCTGGAAATCAGGGCTTTAATGTGAAATGCCTGCTGCACGGAGCTGAGGGTTATTCTATCTAATAAAAGAGTAATATGCAAATTGGACCATACCTTCACCATACCCACAAGCCACGCCCATCAGCCAATCAGGAGCAGATTATGCAAATAAACCCTAGCCAAGATGGCTGCCACCACTGAGAGCAGGAGGAAGGCTTGGGTTCCCCTGGCAACAGAGGAAGCCAAGCTTTCCGCCTGCCATTGCCTGCCTAAGCCTCCACTCAATGTTACAAAGTTTCAATTATAAAAGATACAGAAATGGTAGCAGCCACTGAGCTGGAGAGAACAGAGGTTTGGGTTTGCCTGGCAACAGAGGAAGCCAAGCTTTCCACCTGCCATTGCCGGCCTAGACCTCCACTCTAGGCTACAAAGTTTCAAACAGAAATGGCTGCTGCCATGGAGTGAACAGAAGGCTTAGCTCTGCTCCAGGCCCCAAAGTTTCAATTGTAGACATGGATTAATCCCAGATCCCAGGGTCTCTGCTTGGGTTGGTAGGGGGCGTGGCCATCCTGCAAACTTCCACAGGCCCCTCAACCCAAGGAAACCCCCACCCTGATCCGGGACACTCCTCAGGGCAAACCAGCTGGCCCCCACCCATGCACCAGGCCTCTATCCTATCTAATAAAAGAGTAATTTGCAGATTGACCATCACTCCAACACACAAGAGGGCTGCCCCCATGTGGACAAAGATCCTGCCCCCATGTGGACACAACATGGCCACTACAAGATGGCCAGCAGGGGAGGGCTATTGGGAGGTTCCAGGCCTGCAAGGGAGGGCAGTTGGGGGTGATCAAGACTGCAGGGGATGGAAATTAATGGTGACAAGGCCAGCAGAGGAGGGAATCTGGAGACAAACAGGCTGGCAACAGAGCAGTTAGATATCTATTAGTGTGGCAGGGTAGTGGTTAGGGGGTGATCAGTCTGGCAGGTAGTAGCGGTCAGGGGCAATCAGTGAGGCATGCAGGCGAGAGTTTGGAGCCTGCAGTCCTGGATTGTGAGAAGGATGTCCAACTACCCGTTTAGGCGTGATCCTACCAGGATTGGGCCTAAATGGGCAGTCAGACTTCCCTCGAGGGGTCCCAGATTAGAGAGGGTGCAGGCTGGGCTAAGGGACATCCCCTGCCCCTCCCCTCCCCGCCCCGTGCACAAATTTTGTGCACCGGGCCTCTAGTTTTCAATAAAAAGGTCTGCAGGCCTGTGGCTGGTGGGGACCTCCATGCCGCTCTGGCTCCAGGTGGCACAGCCTCCCCCCCCCCCCCGCCCCCGTGGTCAGAGAACACAGTGCCTGCCTGGGTGGGGTCAGGTCCGAGGTGTCCCTGCTGTCCTGGGCTGGCTCAGGGACATCCCCCCTCCTTGGCTTCCCCTCGGTCCCTGGAGACAGAGGTCAGGATGGAGGTGGGGCGTGATCCTCGGGCCCCCCGTGTCCCGTCAGCCCACACCCCAGCCTCTCCGCGGGCCCCGCCTGCCGCTGCGTGACGCTGTGCTGTCTGTTTCAGGGTTCCCCTATTCCAAATCTGACCCTCTCCCAGGACACGGGAAGAATGGCCTGGACCACCGGGTAGGTACCCCGTCCCGGCCCGCGGTGTACTAACCTCCCTCACTGGGAGCCTGAGCGTCCCCACAGCGTCCCCCTCGATGTACTAACCTCACTGGGAGCCTGAGCGTCCCCACAGCGTCCCCCTCGATGTACTAACGTCACTGTGAGCCTGAGCGTCCCCACAGCGTCCCTGCCTTCACAGTGAGGAGGGCATCCCAGGACCCCCTCACCTGCCTGCCTGTGCCTGCTGCTCCCCCAGGGCCCCCCTGCTGTCCTCCAGATCAGACAGAACCGCCAACACCCCTCCCCCCTTCCAGGGAGACCCCCAGCCCCCTAACCCCCCGCCCCGGGGCATCTCAGCGTGTCGGGGAGGAAGGTGGGGCCGAGTCCATCCTTCCTCTGACCTGGGACCTAATAAGGACCTTACAATCTGAGCCTCTTCCTTCCCTGGAGGTCCCGCCCCCTCCTGCATCACCAGCACCTTTGCCCCCACGCAGGTGTCATTGCACCTGATGTCACTGCAGGCCACACAGCAGCTCCCCCCAGCTGCGCCCCGGTTCCCATCTCGGGACATCCAGGGGACACTCTGATGGTTTGCTGCCCAACTGTCTCCCATGATGGGCAAGACCCTGGCGAAGAGTCTTCCCCCAGTGAGGACCGGGTTGGGGGCCTGAGGACACCACACGCGCGCACACACACGCACGCATGCACGCACACGTGCCAGGCCCAGGAGGCACTGCCCGTGGGGTGCTGGTCTGTAACCAAGGCGATTCAGCCTCAAAGCTGTGTCCCGTCGGTGGCTCCGTGGCCGCCTCAGCAATGGGTGGGGCCGGGGACAGCCCTTCGGCCTCCCCGGGGGGATCTCACAGCTGGGCCGGCCCTGGGACCCGGCCTCGGACAGGGTCCCGGCCCAGAGCCGCGGGCAGCCCCCCACCTGTCCGTCTGCCCCAGGCCCTGTGGACGCTGCTGTCGGTCCGGGCTAGTTGAGTGTTCCGGCTGCTGCTTCGGTTTCCTCCATGGGCTCTGTCCCCCTTCGTGTCCACGTGGAGAGTGGGGGTGAGGAAGCAGGCGCTGTCCCCTGGACACTGTCAGCCCCAGGAAGCTGTCGGGGTCCTGAGTGAGGAGGGCCATGGCCAGGTGCTCTCTGCTCACCGGGCACAGCTGTCCTCTGACCCAGGGCTGGCGGGGCCAGGCATCCTGCCCGCCCCCCCCACTTCCCTCGTCTTCAGAGGAGAGTTGGAGAAGCTGTCTCTGTGTCTCTCGCCTGGGACACCTGTCTTGTTCTCCCAGACCCTGGCCTTGGCCTCACCCCCTCCCAGGGCTTGGGGACAGCTGGTCCTGACCCTTATGGGGGGTGTGGCAGGTCTGGAGCAGGGAGCAGGGCTCAGAGCCCCTTGGGATGCCCACTGGCCTGTGGGTGGGGCAGTCTGGCCGGTGGTGTGGCTTGTGTGTGCATGGGGATCATGGTCATGTGGAGATGACCTTCCCCGCAGGTCCCCGGGGAGTCCTCGGCACCCACAGCCGTCGAAGATGTGCAGGGCTCCCGGGTCCCTGACAGGAAGGGGACCGAGTCATGGGGAGGCACACGTGTCCCCATTCCTCCTCCAAGGGTGTGTCACAAGGGGCCACCCCTCTAGGGGTTTTCTCTCTTTTCCACGTCCAGCATGGAGAGGGAGTAGGTCCAGTTTCTGAGTAGAGGAGCTGGGGGTTGAGAAATGAAAGAATAGAGGACACAGAAATAGAAATAATAGCTGGGGCCGGGTAGGATGTCTGTTCTCTCTGATGGAGAGACAGCGACTCTGAGCCCACAAAGCTGTGTTTATTTATGTCCCAAAATACAAAGGGGTCTCCAACATTAGGATCCAGGGAGTTTCGGTGGACCCAAGGTCCTATTCATTCCCTCATTCCTGGGGCTAAACTGTGTTTACATTTCAAGGCCCTCCCCCGACACCTGGGGCAAAGTTAAGAGCCAAGCTGTTAACACATCAGCCGTTTTGGTGATGGTGAAGACTGTTCCCAGGGCGTGGCTCTGTTGACAATAATTAAAGAAATGCTCAGGTGTCTCCCCTGGGGGCCCTCCACACATCCCTGCTTGTCCCCAAGCTTCTTACCATGCCCCACGCCCAGCCTGCCTCACAGCCCAAGCCTGCGGGTGCCGAGCTCTGCAGTGAGGAGGGAGGCCACTACCTGTGCCGGCTTTTCTGGGACACGTGCCTCCTGCACACCTCCCCTGCCCCCTGCCTGCTCTTCAGAGAAGGCCCCCCCCCCCATCCCGGAGGGAGCCCCTGGGGAGTCCCGTCCGAAACAGCCCCCAGTGCTGACTTAATGGACTGACCTGTGAAGACTGTCAGCTGAGAATTCGCAGTGCAGAGGGGACCCCGGGGCGGTGCAGTGTGGAAAGCGGGTTCGGTACTCACACACCTCGGCTCACCAAGCATTGGTTACCGTGGCAGCAAGCCGGCAGGTGACATGAAACCAGATCTGAAGGGAAATAATAAAAAGCACACGGAGCGATGGGACAATACGGATGGCAACCCCCTACGAGGCAGGCGTGAGAGAAACATGGCTGTCTTTCGAAGCGGGTTTTCCCATGTCCATGGAGCATGTATAACCAGGTCCCCGTGTGCGGCTACGAGGAGCACCTTACCCCGTTAGAGAAGGCCCATGTTTTCCGGCTGGGAAGCTGGACACAGCACGGGCGTCAGCACCAGACGCCCCGAATTCTGTCCGGGGTGGGGGAGGGGGTGCCTGGTCAAGCGACGTCCATGTCTGAGTCTTTCCAACGGGCCCTCGCCTCCGAGACTGTCGGGAGGACATGGTGGCGGTACAGCCTCCCGCGCTCTGCAGCTCGGTCCCCTCACGAGGAAGAGTTACGAAGCGGGTTCCCGCCCTCCTCGCTTCCAGGCCTGTGGCCGCGGGGGGGAGTGCGGGATCTGGCGGGACTGCAGGAAGGACACTGCCGGCCGCGTGAATGGCCGCCGTTTCGCTCCTGTTAGCAGTTCCTGAAAAGTCAAACTCACGAGCGAACCTTGCTGCGGCGCCGTGCGGGCGCTGTGTGATCCCGGGCAAGCTGCTTAGCCTCTCTGAGCCTGTCCGTGCCATGGTGACGATATGCCCACCTCCGAGGGTGGCCGTGGACATGCGTGACTGTGGCTGTCAGAGCAGCTGACACAGAATCACACGGGGCGAGGGGGAGAGTCAGTGCTTTGTCGCCTTCCCCTCCTATGACCCTCTGCCGAGAACTGCTGGGAGTCCACCAGGCTTCGGGGTTCACCCCGGGGGCAGAAGGGAGCCGAGGGCCAGGCGGGGCCCTGATTCCCGCCTCTGCCGTGAGGTGGGGCTGGAAGCCCTGTCGTCGCCCAGGGAACTGCGGGTCCTTCTCCTTTGCACTTGAAGCCGGTTGCCAAGTGCTGTGCCAGGGGCTGTGGGGTCCCCTGGCCGCACCGCTCTGCTGCCAGCACGTATGGGGCTCAGCCCAAGGCTCCCTCACGCCAGAGAGGTCATCCGGAAGACCCCAGGCTCAGCTGACAGTCTGGGCTGGCCCTCTGCTCCCCTCTGCCCCCAGGGGTCCCCCCCGCCCCCCGCCGCCTCCTGGGAGGCTCTGTCTGGTCTCAGGGCCTGACAGAGCGGAGGAAGCTCGTTCCTGCTGCCCACATGGCCCTTGTGGCCAGCTTCGATGACCTGTGATGCAGGACCGTGGCCACCAGAGGGCGGCCTTTGCCGTCTGTGTCCTGGAGGGGAGGAGGCAAGTGGCTGGCTGCCTGCCCTGCTTTGTCCCAGGTGGAGGCTCCCTAAGGGACAGGTGCCCCTGGGGTGCTGGCAGGGTCCTGAGAAAATGTCTCCAAAAGGGGTTCTTGCAACTCAGGAGACGCGCTCTGTCCCGGAGTCGCCCCGAGTGGGGTGCAGAGCCCGCTGGGGTCCAGGCGGAGGTGGGCCGGCGAGGCACTTACCAGGACGCCGTAATCAACACCAGCAGCGGTTCCGAACGTGCAGACGAGGGCGGACAAACCCCCGAGAGCCAAACATCAAACAGTTACAGGACCGCTCCGCCCTGCGCTCAACGCGCTCTCCCCCTGGCTGCCTCAGTTTCCCCCCGGGGTGAAGGACTTTGGCCTGGCCGCCCTCCGAGGCCTTTGTGCCTCTCGCCAGGTGCCGGGGCCCTGGCTCCCGCCTCCCCGGCCTCTGCAGGTCCCTCTCCTTTGCACTTGAAGCCCGTCGCGAGGCACTGTGCCAGGGGCGGTGGGGAACCCCGCGGGCTGCTTCTGCGGGCGGGCAGGAGGGAGGGAAACCCAGACGCTAGAGGGCAGGAGGCAGTGGGATGGCACGGCGTGGGCAGGTGAGGACGGCACCTGAGACGGGGGCGGGGGGGGGGGGGGCTCAGTCCAGCGCAGCCACTGTGTGGAGTGCTGGCGACGCTCTGGCTCTGTCCCAGCGGCCGCCGAGCCCAGGGGTGAGGGCGGGGGGGGGGCTGGAGGGGGCTCAGGCCCCGGACCAGCTTCCACGCTGAGCCCCCCATGGGGTGCCGAGCTCAGGGCCCGGCCCCAGGGCGTCCTGAAAGTGGTTAGACAGGAGCCGCCTGGACGGGCAGGGTCTGCGCAGGCCGGGAGGCAACAGCGGCCGGAGCAGAGCTGCCAGCTGAGGGCGACACCCAGGGGTGGGGGCACCCACTGCAGCATCCGCAGGCTGGGTGACCCGCCCCAGGCCAGCCTGCCCGCCCGCGGCCCGCCCCTGCTGCCTCTCTCTCTCTCTTCCAGAACGCCGGTCTGGCGCCTTGCGGAGCAGACCCGGACACCGGCTGGGGCACGCGAGGTACACGGAGCGGGGACCCTAGGTCTCTGGCTGGGGCAGGGAGCACTCACAGGGTCCCACGCACTTCGTTCTGAAACCAGCCCGGCCCCCCAGGCCGCCGGCGGAGGGCCCAGCCTGGCGCGGTGGGGGAGCCGGGTGCTCGCTGCCGCCTCCCCTCGAGGGTCAGCTTACTCCGTTCTCACGTTCCGGAGGCGCTCGCGCTCTCCCAGCAGCCCCTGCGCTGACCTGTCTGTCGCTGTGGTCACTCGGGGAGGGGGGTCTGTGTGGGAACGCTGTCCCCTGTCAGGCCACGGGCCGCCCGGCCTCCAGGGAAACCCCGGGCCGCAGGGGAGACGTCACAGGGAAAGGCCCCCCGGACGGAGCCGGGCCGCCCTCCTCCTCGCTCACCTGGGCATCCGGCCGGCGGGCTGCCTGTGGGAAGTTGGCAGGTGCCTGGTCACATGGCAGATGTGTGGCGGAGGCTCCGCCCGCTGGGAGCCGCCCTAAGCCAGCACGGGCCCGCAATGCTCCCTCGCCCTGTCACTCTGAGAGCAATGAGCGGGGGGCTCACTCTCACGGCGGGATTGCGCTGCGGGGTGGAGATTGGGGTGTCGCAGCTGCTCCCCCACGTGGCTCTCCAGGTCCCCGGGCTCACCGCCGGCACGTGTCACATTGAAAAATTCAGGGACCGGCCCCCCTTGCCTGGGCCCCTGCCAGGGACTCTCCGGGGACAGGCCTGCGGCCGGGGTCCCAGAGCCTGCCTCTGTGGGTGCCGGGCGCTCACGGGGCTCCCCCCGCGGCCTCAGGGTGCACCGGGACCCAGTCCAGGGACCCTCCCAGCACTGTCCGAGCTCAGGACCTCGGGGGGCACGGCGGGTTAGGAAGGAAGGAGGTTAGAGGCAGGCTTAGGCCCCGGGAGGCTGAGTCTCCAAACAAAACTCCACAGGGGTAAACTGAGGCAGGGGAGACAGCGCCGCGTGCAGCTCCCAGGCTGGCTCCAGCCTCCTGCCCGCCTACGGCTCTTGGTTTCTCCCCGGGACGGGCAGCTCCCTCCTCCGTCCGGGGCTCCAGGGCTGGGGCTGAGGGGACGGACGCACGGCCCAGCGGACTGCGGGGGGGAGAGGGGGGTGCTTCCACCTCGATGGACTCCTGCGCTTCCTAACCGGCCCCGTGGCCTCTGCTCTTCCTCTTACAGAATACAAGGTAAGAGGCCGCCACCTGCGCTGACCTCCGACCTCCAACCTCCGACCTCCCCCTGCCCTGCCTGCCCAGGTTACAAGTTCCTTTTGTTGTGCTTTTCCTATGAAATGTGTGTCCCGTGCGACGCCAGTACGTACCTTCCTCCCCACCCGATCCCGCCCGGGCCTGCCTGTCTCATCCCCGCGTGCGTGTCCCCCTGAAGCACCTGCCCCCGCCCCCCCCAGGTCTACCCCTATGACACCCTCATCGTCACAAACCGGATCCGCGTGAAGCTGCCCAAAGACGTGGACCGGACGAGACTGGAGGTGAGAGGGGCTCGGGGCGGGGGGGGTGCTCCCACGGCGGGACAATGAGGGGCCGGCCCACACTGTCGCCCGAGTGTCCCCACGGGGCGGGCGGGGCGGGCACGGGGAGGGCTCGGGGCCCAGGACCCGCACTATCTCAGGGCGGGGGCACGCGGTCGCTGCTCGCTGCCCATCGGGGCGGCCGTGCGGGGCCGAGCTGCGTGTGGTCAGGCGGGAGCGGCGGGAGCAGCGCCTGACGCCGGCACACTGCCTCCCCCCCCCCCCCCCCCCCCCCCAGTGGGAGAGCGGAACCGGCCCGTCCGCAGCCTCCCCGGGCTAGGATAGCACACTGATGGGGAGCAAGTACCCCGACCCTCCAGCAGCGTGGGGAGGGGCACCGACCCCAGCACGGTCAGAATCTGAGGGTAACGGTTGACCCCCCCAAAACGTAACCACTGTGTCCAGAGGGTGGGTTCCGGGACCCCCAGCAGGTGCTTCCGTCCCTCCTATAAGATGGTGCGGGATCGCCCTAACCGGTGTGGCTCAGTGGACAGAGCGTCGGCCTGCGGACTGAAAGGTCCCAGGTTCAATTCCGGTCAAGGGCATTTACCTTGGTTGTGGGCACATCCCCAGTGCGGGGTGTGCAGGAGGCAGCTGGTCGATGTTTCTCTCTCATCGATGTTTCTAATTCTCTATCCCTCTCCCTTCCTCTCTGTGAAAAATCAACAAAATATATATTTTTAAAAAGACGGTGCAAGATAGCACGCAGTCAGCCCGCAGCCCCAAGGGTTCCCTTCGGGGATTGGCGATCCTGCTTTGGCTCGATTGCTCGCAGGGTTGGGTCTGGGGGTGTGAATCGCAGGGCTGCAGGGGGCTGACTGGTCGCCAAGGGGAAAGGCCTCAAAGCGCTGTGCCCGCAGCGAAAGCCCCCAGTCAGGGCCCCTGTGCTGGGTAAAGGCCTGTAGGGGGCAGTGCGGTGTAGGGACCGGGTAACAGTGCTGCCTGGAAGAGCTGACTTTGCTGAGCACCTACTATGATCCAGTCCAAAGTGGGCCCCGTGCAGGACTTCACCCTCACAGCCACCCTCCAAGGGAATCGCAGCCGGACTGTGGGGTCCAGGCAACAGGGCTCACCTCCCGCACCGGGGCCTCTGCGGGACGGTGTCACTGGGTGTGAAGGGTCTGGAGGTTCCTGAAAGCCCGTCTGCGCCGGGGGCTGGGCACACAGTAGGTGCTGGGAGCCTAGGAAGCCTACTGTGTGTCCAGCCAGCGCCAGACCCGGCCAGACCGCCTGCACAGGCGGTGACTCTGGCGGCTGCCAGGAGGGGAGTGATGGGGCCGTGATCGCTGCCGCATCCTGGGCTGAGGAGGAAGCGCCGAGCTGGCCCTCAGAGCAGGGACAGGACTGTGCGCAGCAGAGAGGGGAGGACGGGGAAGGTCGGCCAGCCCAGGGGACCGGGGGGCACGGGGCCCAGCCCACAGCGCCTGGGCAGGAGGACTCGGAGAGCAGTGCGCACAGAGCAGGCCGGAGCCCAGCACCCCCTCTCCCTTCCGGGCCCACCCTGTGGCCTTGAGCCGATCCCGGGCAGCCTCCGCCCGGCCTCCCTGGTGGCAGACCCGCCTTCTCTGCAGGGACACACTGTGGCTCATCTTTGTTCATTGTGCGGTCTCGTCCCCGGTACAAATGTCACTGCTGAGAAAGGCGCTGCTGGCCGGTGGCTGGGGTTCAGGAGCGCCTGGAGGGCTCCCAGCTGGTGTGGCTGTCCCCCCAAGGCCCGTGCCTGATGGGTAATCACTCTCTCCACAGGGGGAGCTCAGCGCTCAGCAAGCTGCCCCCCAGCCCTGGGGACTGGGGTCACTTTACATGCCTCCCATCCACCCCCTTGCACTGCAGCACAGAATGGATTTCTCTCTCCGAACCCTCGATGTTGGCTCCAAAGGCCTCTGTGAGGTGGAGGAGGCCCTTCCCCTGCCCACCACCACATTATGGAAGGGGGGCTTTTTATTATTAATATTAAGATTTGTTATTGGTTTTCAGAGTGTAGGGGTTTTCTCTCTTTTCCACGTCCAGCGTGGATAGAGAGTGGGTCCAGTTTCTGAGTAGAGGAGCTGGGGATTGAGAAATAAAAGGAAGAAGAGAGGACGCAGAAATAGAAGCAATAGGCTGGGGCCAAGTGGGACGTCTGTTCTCTCTGACGGAGAGACAGGAATCCAAACCCAACAGCAGCGTGTTCGTTTATGTTCCAAAATACAAAGGGGTTTCACCGAAAAAACTTAGGATCAAAGGAGCTTGGGTGGGCCCAGGCCCTACTCATTCCCGGGGCTCGGCTGAATCTCCATTTCAAGGCCCTCTCCCCAACACCTGGAGCAAGTGAAGAGTCAGTACTGATCACGCATCCAGCCCTCTTGGTGGATGTGTTTCCAAGACGCGGCTCTGCCTGGCGCCTTGGATTCAGCTGACAGTGATTTAAAGAATGCTCAGGTGCCTTCCCTGGGAGCCCTCCACATTAGAGAGAGAAGGAGAGAGAGAGAGAGAGAGAGAGAGAGAGAGAGAGAGAGAGAGAGAGAGAGAGAGAGAGAGACATCTGTTGACATAAGAAACATTCAAACCTGGGAAGAAAGTTTGTGAGTTTCTTTGAGCCAAAATGTCAGCAGTTGCCAGGGAGCAGAATCTCACTGGATTGGGGTCACGCTCCGCAGAATGGCCGTTTTCCACCTTGTTTTCCACATCAGCGTCAAAGGCACAGCCGGAGGTGGGGTCACATACAATCCGTCAGTGACCGATGAGGGAGGTGGGAGAGCGAAACGGGGAGACCTCTGGGATTGGGTAAAGAGGAGAATGACAGACAGGAGTCGATTAGCAGGATAGCGATCCTGGGGAGGGAGTTTGTGGTCCGGGTCCTGGTGCATAGCTTGTGCCTGAGGGATCTGGGAGAAGGGAAGCTACAAGTTACCTGGACATTCCCAAGGTGTGTTATCATAGATGCAAAAAAAAAAAAACTCAGTTAAGGTCAAAGAGGATCTCTGCCTGGGAAGATACCGGCCTGGGATTGGACCACCTGCCATAAACTGCTTCTAGTTAAGCCATAATTTCAGACCGCCCGGTGTGGTGTGGTGATTTCGGTCTCTGAGTTTGCAAGACTTCCATGCAGGCCTTTCCTGAGCTTGTCAGGTTAGCATGTGGCCTCTTTTATTTCTTTCATTAAAAAATATATTTTTTATTGATTTCAGAGAGAGAGAGAGAGAGAGAGAGAGAGAGAGAGAAAGAGAGAGAGAGAGAGACATCAGATGAGAGGGAACCACTGATCGGCCTCCTCCTGCATGGCCCACACTGGGGATTGAGCCCACAATCTGGGCATGTGCCCTGACTGGAATTGAACCCGGGACCCTTCAGTCCTTAGACTAACACTCTAGTCAGACCAGTTGGGGTGGCATGGGGCCCCTTTTCATCCACACATCGATGTGGAGAGAAATGACCATCGGCTGCCTCCTGCACGCCCCCACCTGGGGATCCAGCTCGAAACCTGGGCCTGTGTCCTGACCGAGAACCGAACCAGCAACCTTTCGGTGGATGGGATGACGCCCAGCCCACTGAGCCGCACAGCCGGCCTGGGCGGCCTCTTTACTCAGCCAGCTGGCTGCAGATGGGAGCCACGTGTGCAGCAGGCCTTCCCAGCAGCCCCTCTCTAGGCTGGCTGGCAGCTGGGCACCAAGGCCTGGCCAGACTCACACAACGTGCAGCCATGTGGACAGGAAGGGGCCCGGGGGAAGGTGTGCTTGTCTGTCGGGGGCTGGGACAGTGTGCCTGTGTGCCACTCCAGTCAGTCCCCCTTGATTCAGCACCCCAGACCTTTCTTCCTGGGTGCCACAGGGCAGGGCTGGGGGCAGGGCTGGGTGCTGGGCTGGGGGCAGGGCTGGGGGCAGGGCTGAGTGCTGGGCTGGGGGCACAGCTGAGTATGGGCTGGGGGCAGGGCTGGGGGCAGAGCTGGGGGCAGGGCTGGGGGCTGGGCTGGGGGCACAGCTGAGTATGGGCTGGGGCAGAGCTGGGGGCTGGGCTGGGGGCAGAGCTGGGGGCAGGGCTGGGGGCAGGGCTGGGGGCTGGGCTGGGTGCAGGGCTGAGTGCTGGGCTGGGGGCAGGGCTGTGTGCAGGGCTGCGTACAGGGCTGGGGACAGGGCTGGGGGCAGGGCTGGGTGCTGGACTCGGTGCACAGCTGAGTATGGGCTAGGGGCAGGGCTGGGGGCAGAGCTGGGGGCTGGGCTGGGGGCAGGGCAGGGCAAGTCTGAGTGCCGGGCACACAGGCTGACCACGGGCAGGGAGAGGCAGCCCACAGCGCTGTCCTGGCAGCGGACGGACCGGGACCGCGGCTGACCTGACCGCACAGTGGGTTAGCTGAGCCCAAGCTGTGGAATTCGCCTGAGAAAGGAGGCCGGCAGCTACAGAAGAGCCCGCTTTGTCTGAACTCACCCGGCCGGTCTGATGAGGTCCGGCCGATGATGGCGATGCACAGACAGGTCCTGAGAGGGGCCTGAGCCAGCACCCAGGCCTCTAGGGGCCTGAGAGGGCTGCAGTGACTGAGTGCCGAGGGGCACAGCACAGGTCGAGGGCCCGGTTGGCTGGAGCGATTCCGGAGGGCCCCCTGGAGGAGGGGACCTTTGCCCTGGGATCTGTAAGACGAGGAGGAGCCACGGTGTGGAGTGGGGGAAAGTGCATCGCAGGCCCCCGGGCAGAGAGCCTGCAGGTCCCAGAAGCCATAGAGGGCAGAGGGCTGGCCCAGGGCTGGCCCAGCGCTGGACGTCCCCTGTGGTTGCCACTCATAATCCTCCGGCGAGCGCCTGCTGGGGCCAGAGGTTAAGTACCTTCCGGGCTGTGTTTTCAGGAAACCTTTGCCACTGGTTCCAGGTCCCAAAGTCGAGTCAGAGATTCATTTCTCCGGACATGGGGTGTCCCCCCCTCCCCCCTGCAAAGCCTTCCTGGGTCTTCCCTGTCCCTCAACCCCGCAATGGACCCACCTGCCCCCAGTGGGAGCTCTCGGGGGCGGGGCTGGTCTGCTGAGGTCAGTGTCCCCGGACCTGGCTCCACAGGCGAATGAAGGAGAGAGCGGAGCAAGTGTGGGTCCCAGCCTTCACACCCTGCAGCGTGGGCCCCCCGCGTGCCTCTCTGCACCCCACCCGGTCCCTGAGCACAGGGCGGCCCTGTTCCTGTCCTCCCTGGAGACCATGGCCCAGGGCACAGGTCAGCGGCTGTTGGAGCTGCTCCCACTGTTAAGTTTTAGGAGCCCTCTGTGCTGGTGTGAAACCCACCTTCGCAGAAGTAAGTTATGTAAATGTGGGTGGAGGAATCCTATTTAAAGCAAAGGTGCAAATTCCCTCCCCCCATGTCTCCCACCGCCTCTGCTGTGGACGTGGCTGCACCATCCTGTAACCGAGTGCCCGGGGCACCTCTCCCCCCTCTGCACCCAGTGAGCCACCGCATGCTGGCTACTGGGCACTGAGGCTCTGGGAACGGGGGCGGGGCTGGCAGCCGCCAGGTCTGAGGAGGGAGGAGGGGCTGCCTGGCAGGTGAGGAGGCAGAGGAAGAATGGGTCACAGCACCCACCTGCTCATACCCGCTTTGCAGACACCACACCTGAGCTCCAGTCCCTCAGCAGCTGCTTGAGGGTGGAGCCAGCTGTCTGGAGGTGGAGCCAGCTGTCCGGGGGTGGAGCCAGCTGCAGGGGGTGGAGCCAGGTCCCATGGGTGGAGCCAGCAGTGTGGGGGTGGAACCAGCTCTATGAGGATAGAGCCAGCTGTAAGGGGGGTGGAGCCAGTTATTGGGGGTGGAGCCAACTGTATGGGGGTGCAGCCAGCTGTGTGTGGGTGGAGCCAGCTACAAGGGGGTGGACTCAGCTGCACTGGGACAAAGCCAGATGCAGGGGGTGGCATGAGCTGCACAGGGGGTGGAACTAGTTGCACAGGGATGGAGCCAGCTGCAGGGAGTGGGGCCAGGTGCAAGGGGGTGGAGCCAGCTGCACAGGGGTGGGGCCAGGTACAAGGGGGTGGGGCCAGGTACAAGGGGTAGAACGAGCTGCACAGGGCTGAGCCAGGAAGAGAGTCCTAGGCTACCTGGTCCTGGGTTGGAAGTCTTTGCAGGGCATTGCCCTGGAGGGTCACCTGTAGGCAGACTCTCCAGCAAAGCCTCCAGGCCATGCCATGGGGGCCGGTGCACCGCAGGAGTGGGCCGTCCCAGAATGAGGCTGACCAGCCCTCTGCAAAGGCACCATGCCCTGGGCTTCCTTCCTGCCGGCTCAGGAAGGCGCTGAGCTGTGCCTGGCCTCTGTGGGTACCGGGGGTGAGAGGGTAGGGCCGCCCTCCTCCTGGGAGCCTTTGGGAGTTGGGGGTCAGGGGTCATCTGTGTCCCGCCCTGTCCTGCCGGCTACAGCGAGCACGTGGGCGACCACAGGGCTGTGGATGGAGGCGGGGACGACTCTGCCTCGTGGCCGTGAGCGAGTTTATCTCGAGCCAGTTTCCCTGCCGCCACGAGCAGGCCCCTCACCCCTTCTCACCTGCAGGCAGGGCCCTCAGCCAGGTGGGGCGGGCTCTGGACCCCAGGTCGGAGCCGGGGGTGGACAGGCCCGGGCCAGCAGGTCCCTCCTCACTGACCGTCCCCAGTGCACAGCCCACAGCGCAGCTCTGACCTCACAGACGAGGAGCCAGGACCGGGCCAGGCTGGGTCCCTGCTGGCCCCGGACTTGACCTGAGCCTGGAGGGCCCCACGCCTTGCCTCCATGGGCTGCTGTGGGAGGCGTGTGCCTATACCGGCTCCCAGGCCTGTGCCCGAAGCTGTTTGGGGGGTGGAGCCTGCTGCAGGGGGTGGAGCCAACTGTGTAGGGGTGGAGCCAAATGCAGGAGGTGGAGCCAGCTGTGTAGGGGTGGGGCCAGCTGCAGGGGGTGGAGCCAGGTGTGTAGGGGTGGGGCCAGCTGCAGGGGGTGGAGCCAGTTGTGTAGGGGTGGGGCCAGATGCAGGGGGTGGAGCCAGGTGCAAGGGGCTCCACAATTCTCAGATCTGACAAGCACCCGGGGTGGTTGTGACCGGCCTGCAGGGCTCAAACTCAGCAGGGACCCCCTCCTTCCCCTCGGGCCCCACCTCTCTTCCCAGATGCAGAGGAGCTCCTGCAGGTGGGACCCCCTGGGGCAGGTGGGGGCAGGTCAGGGAGCACCCCCATCAGCAGGACAAGGATCACTAAGGGGCCTGGCCCTGGCTCCCCAGCCCACCCTGAGCGGGCGCCTAGACCCCTGGGCGTGGGGAAGGAGCCCCCCCTCCCCCCCCCGGAGCCTGGCCCTTTCCTGAGCTGCCTGCCCAGGGCGGTTCTCAGGCGCCAGGACAGAGGCCTTGCTCTTGTTCATACGTGTGAGCGCCCCCAGCGGCGCCCCGGGGCCCGGGGTCTCTGCATCGCAGACCCCGGTGGATTCTGGCTGAGCCTGAGGGAGCCACGTTCCTTCTCCCGCCTTTCATGTCCCACTGTCCGGTCCGAGGGAGGGCTGTATCTGGCTGGACACGGCGCTGCTGTCTGCAACGACAGCCCTCGTCTCTGCGGGCGGGCGGCTTCCTCCGCCTCTGGGAAGCTCCACCGCAGCGCCCCGCCCCGCAGCGCCCCGCCCCGCAGCGCCCCGCCCCGCAGCGCCCCGCCCCGCAGCGCCCCGCCCCGCAGCGCCCCGCCCCGCAGCGCCCCGCCCCGCAGCTCGGGAGCCATCTTCCTGCTGCTCGTTCAAGTTCGCAGCAGCAAGCCCACGGCCCCCCTCCCTGCAGGGACCGAGCCTAGCCTGCTGGGTGTCTCCATGTGTATTCCTGTGTGTGTGTCTGTGTGTGTCCATGTATGTGTGTGTCTGTGTCTCTATGACTGTGTGTCTCTCTGTGACTGTGTGTCTGTCTGTGACTGTATCTCTCTGTGACTATGTGTGTGTCTGTGTCTCTATGTGTGTCTGTGTCTCTATGACTGTATCTCTCTGTGACTATGTGTGTGTGTGACTATGTGACAGTGTGTTACTATGTGACTGTGTGTGTCTCTCTGTGACTGTATGTGTCTGTGACTGAGTGTGTGACTATGTGACTGCATGTGTGTTTCTCTGTGACTGTGTGTGTGTGACTGTGTCTCTCTGTGACTGTATCTCTCTGTGACTATGTGTGTGTGTCTGTGACCGTGTGTGTCTGTGACTGTGTGTGACTATGTGACAGTGTGTTACTATGTGACTGTGTGTGTCTCTCTGTGACTGTGTGTGTCTGTGACTGTGTGTGTGACTATGTGACTGCATGTGTGTTTCTCTGTGACTGTGTGTGTGTGACTGTGTCTGTCTGTGACTGTATCTCTCTGTGACTATGTGTGTGTGTCTGTGACCGTGTGTGTCTGTGACTGTGTGTGACTATGTGACAGTGTGTTACTATGTGACTGTGTGTGTCTCTCTGTGACTGTGTGTGTCTGTGACTGTGTGACTATGTGACTGCATGTGTGTTTCTCTGTGACTGTGTCTGTGACTGTGTCTGTCTGTGACTGTGTGTGTGTGTCTGTGACTGTGTGTGTCTGTGACTGTGTGTGTCTGTAACTGTGTGTGTGACTGTGACTGCATGTGTGTTTCTCTGTGTGTGTGTGTGTGTGTGTGTGACTGTGTGTGTCTCTCTCTGTGACTGTCTGTGACTGTATGTCTCTCTCTGACTGTGTGTGTCTGTGACTGTGTGTGTCTGTGACTGTGTGTGTCTCTGTGATTGTGGTGTGACTATGTGACTGTGTGTGTGTGTCTGTGACTGTGTGTCTGTGACTGTGTGTGTCTGTGACTGTGTGTGTCTCTGTGATTGTGTGTGTGACTATGTGACTGTGTGTGTGTCTCTGTGTGTGTGTGTGTGTGACTGTGTGTGTCTCTCTCTGTGACTGTCTGTGACTGTATGTCTCTGACTGTGTGTGTCTGTGACTGTGTGTCTGTGACTGTGTGTGTCTGTGACTGTGTGTGTCTGTGACTGTGTGTGTGTCTGTGACTGTGTGTGTCTGTGACTGTGTGTGTCTCTGTGATTGTGTGTGTGACTATGTGACTGTGTGTGTGTGTCTGTGACTGTGTGTGTGTCTGTGACTGTGTGTGTGTCTGTGACTGTGTGTGTGTGTCTGTGACTGTGTGTGTCTGTGACTGTGTGTATCTGTGACTATGTGTGTGTCTGTGACTGTGTGTGTCTGTGACTGTGTGTATCTCTGTGATTGTGTGTGTGACTATGTGACTGTGTGTGTGTGTCTGTGACTGTGTGTGTGTCTGTGACTGTGTGTGTGTGTCTGTGACTGTGTGTGTCTATGACTGTGTGTGTGTCTGTGACTGTGTGTGTCTGTGACTGTGTGTGTCTCTGTGATTGTGTGTGTGACTATGTGACTGTGTGTGTGTGTCTGTGACTGTGTGTGTGTCTGTGACTGTGTGTGTGTCTGTGACTGTGTGTGTCTATGACTGTGTGTGTGTCTGTGACTGTGTGTGTCTGTGACTGTGTGTGTCTGTGACTGTGTGTGTCTCTGTGATTGTGTGTGTGACTATGTGACTGTGTGTGTGTCTCTCTCTGTGACTGTCTGTGACTGTATGTCTCTCTGTGACTGTGTGTGTCTGTGACTGTGTGTGTGTCTGTGACTGTGTGTGTCTGTGACTGTGTGTGTGACTATGTGACTGTGTGTGTGTGTCTGTGACTGTGTGTGTGTCTGTGACTGTGTGTGTGTCTGTGACTGTGTGTGTCTGTGACTGTGTGTGTCTGTGACTGTGTGTATGTGTCTATGACTGTGTGTGTGTCTGTGACTGTGTGTGTCTGTGACTGTGTGTGTCTCTGTGATTGTGTGTGTGACTATGTGACTGTGTGTGTATGTCTATGACTGTGTGTGTCTATGACTGTGTGTGTGTCTATGACTGTGTGTCTGTGACTGTGTGTGTCTGTGACTGTGTGTGTCTGTGACTGTGTGTGTCTGTGACTGTGTGGGTGTGTCTGTGACTGTGTGTGTCTCTCTCTGTGACTATCTCTCTGTGACTGTATGTCTCTCTCTGACTGTGTGTGTCTTTGACTGTGTGTGTCTGTGACTGTGTGTCTCCTTGATTGTGTGTGTGACTATGTGACTGTGTGTGTGTCTGTGACTGTGTGTCTGTGACTGTGTGTGTCTGTGACTGTGTGTGTCTCTGTGATTGTGTGTGTGACTATGTGACTGAGTGTGTGTGTGTCTGTGACTGTGTGTCTGTGACTGTGTGTGTCTGTGACTGTGTGTGTCTCTGTGATTGTGTTTGTGACTATGTGACTGTGTGTGTCTCTGTGACTGTGTGTGTCTGTGACTGTGTGTGTGTGTGACTGTGTGTGTCTGTGACTGTGTGTGTCTGTGATTGTGTGTGTGTGTGTGTGTGTGCACACATTCACCGAGAACTCTGGGCCCAGATTCGATTACGAGGACACTGTGACTCAGGACAGCAGAGGCTGGGGGACAGGGAGGCTCAAAACCAGGTCTGGGCCCTGCGGGTTTCGTTGCTCACGCCACACCTCAGCTTCCTTGTCTGTGAAATGGGCACAGTGAACCCCTGGGCCCCTCAGATGGCACCGTGGGGACCGAGCACCCTGAGCCTGTACGCTCACCCCTGACCCACCTCTTCAGGCGGGAGGGAGCCCATCCCCGCGCTGGACCGGGGCTCCCCTGGGACTGCGTGGCTGGCGGGCCGGCCCCGCGGCACGCGGCCGAGGCCCTCACGCTCCCCTCGGGGCTCCTGTCTTGGCAGAGACACCTGTCGCCCGCCGAGTTCCAGGAGGTGTTCGGGATGAGCGTGGAGGAGTTCGACCGCCTGGCGCTCTGGAAGCGGAACGACCTCAAGAAGAAGGCCCTGCTGTTCTGAGGCCGCGCCGGCCCCGCGCACCCTCCTGCGGGCTGGCTCCTGCCCGCTGTGCCCACCGGGCGCCCGGGCGGGGGGGGGGAGGCACGGGCGGGCGGGAGCAGGTCCCACAGCGCAGCCAGCCTGGCCTGACACCCTCCAGCCTGGAGCTCAGGGCCCTGGGGCCCAGCTGGGCACCGCCCTCCCCCCGGGGCACTGGACCGGGAGAGGCTGCGGAGCGGCTGTCCCAGGCGAGGGCGGCGTTTAGACAGCCCGCCTCCCCGGCCCGGGGGGGGGGGGGGGCACAGAGGGGACCAGGACGGGGGTCCGAGGAGGCTGGTCAGGGACAGGCCCAGACACCGTCGGCGGCGGGCACAGGGCTCCCGTCCGCCTGCCCTGAGGGCAGTGGCTCGTGGCCAGCAGCCGGGATCCCAGGGCGGTGCCAAGTGCGGGGTGACGAGCTTTGCTGCCCGTTGTGACACAGGGTCCCCCTCTAGGCCTCATGCCCCCCTACCCCCCCCCCCCCAGATGCCTAAAGGATATCTTTAAGTAACACAAAGCTTTATTTTACTAAGAAGCATCGCCTGTGGTCCCCGAGGCGACACCTATGAAGAGTTTAGTTTGCAGCCCCCCGGGGGCCCCAGCCTCAGCCCCGCCCTCCACGCTGCGTGGTCTCCGTGCTCCCCGTCCTCACACATGGACTCCTCGAAGGTCTTCTGTTTGCTTCTCTTTCTCTCCTACCCGTCACACGGTCCCCGAGAGGCAGACCCCCGCCCCCGTAATGCTGTGTGTCAGTGCGTGTGACGTCCGTGTCCACACTGTTCCTCTCCACGTCTCGGGGCAGGCCCGCCTCCCCGCCGGCCTGGGCTCGGCCCGACGCCCCGTGTGGCTTTTTGGTGACACGGCCGGCAGTGCCCGGCTCCGCACAGAACACACGCGTGGCCCCGGAGTGATGCCCCGTGGGGGGTCCTGAGGCGGACACCGTCCGATCGGCCGGTGGCGGCGTTCGGGCAGCGCCTGGGCGGAGGCCAGGGTCCCGCTGCGGCGTGGGCTGTCCCCGGGGCTGGGGGGGTCCGGTCCCGGTCATCGTGTTTGAGAAGTGCCTCGAGAGGCCTGTGGAAACCAGCCAGGCGTCGCCCCGTCTGTTCTGGGAGCCGCATCCCCGTGTGTCCTGGCCGCCCCGCCCCGTCGTGAGTCAGCCTCGCTCAGCTTCCTGCCAGCCCCGCACCCCTGGGCCGGTGGCGCCCGGCTCGGCCAGGGAAGGGGAAACCTAGAGCCTAACACGCTTCCGTCCGCTTAGCGGCCTGGGCCCGAGCCACTGGAAAGCCCCGTCTCCTGCTCCGTGCGGCGGACGGCGGGCCGCCGGGACCTGGGAAATAAAGGACCGTGTGTTCTACTGGTGACCGTGCCAAGCCCTTCTTAGAAACGCAGGCCCTTCCTGATGAGCGGGCCCTTCTCTGGGGGTGCAGGGGAGAGGCCCCCCCCCCCCCCCGAGAGCTGGCACTGTGCGTGGGCGTAACATGGGGGATTCCCTTAGGGGCTGGAGACCGGGGCGACTGGGGGAGGGGGGCGGGGAGGAGGGAAGGCCACAGACCTGGGACCTCTGCTTGCTCAGGGCATGGCTCGACCGGGCTCTAGAGTGACTTTGAAAAAAACATGTGTTTATTCAGAGAGGGAGGGAGACCTAGAAACATCCATGATGAGGGAGCATCACCGATCCGCTGCCTCCTGCACGCCCGCCCCCCACCCCAATGGGGGATCAAGCGTGCAACCCGGGCGTGGGCCCTGACCGGAGCAGAACCAAGGACCCGCAGTCCCCAGGCCGGTGCTCTAACCACTGAACCACACAGGCCAGGCTCTAGAGTGACTTAAAAAACAAAACAAAAACAAATGTTTGTTGACTTCAGAGAGGAAGGGAGAGGGAGGGAGAAACAGAAACATCCCTGATGAGAGAGAATCGTGGATCGGCTGCCTCCTGCACCCCCCCCCCTTTCCCCACTGGGGATCCAGCCTGCAACCCTCGCATGTGCTCTGACCAGGAATCACACCAAGGACCCTTCAGTCCACAGGCTGATGCTCTATCCACGGAGCCACGTCGGCGAGGGCCGGAGCGACATTTCGAAAGCATCGACAGGCTCATGCTGGGCTCCCAGTGGTTCCCCTCTGTAGCCCCACTCGCCACCCCCTCACGGGGTCCTGGTGTCTGTCCCTGCTGCCACGGCCGCACCGCTTGTCTCTGACACCTGCCGGGGCCACCAGGTTCTTTATCTGGTCCCTGACACTGCCCTCCCCCAGCCAGCACACCCGGGGGTGCGGTCCTGGGCCAGCTGTGACCCGGGTGCCACTGGGCAGTGGGTGGTGGGACAGGAGCTCGAGCAGACACTGCTCTGCTCGCCCCGGCTTCTCGAGAACAGCTCGGCCCAAGGCCTCCTGTGGCGAGGGGACTTCTGCACGCACGCGTTCCACCAATGGTAGCGGCCTCGGGACCGGGGAGCTGGGCTGCACGCGTCCGGGGTTCAGGAGCCGATGTGGCTAATGCTGCAGGCTAGCCGGTGTGGCTCGAGGTTAGAAACGGCGCCCCAGGAGCCCGGGATCTCCACGCCGTCCAGCCACGTGTGTGCCCCGGTGCCTGGGATACGAGGTCAGTTTAGAGCGCGGTGCCCAGTGCCTGTCTGCACCCGCACTGCACTGGGTGGGGAGGCGCCCGGCACCGTCCCTGCTCCAGAGCTGGGGGTGCACTGAGCCCCCCTTGCCCAGGTGCTAAGGACCTGCACCAGCCACGTCTGGCTCCGTTCTGCACGCCGACCTTCATGTCTGCCAGTGGCAGCCACCTTCCCGAGTTGTCCCCCCCCCCGCACCTGGGGTGTCAGGAAGTCTGGGGCCGATGGGCAGGGAGGTGTCAGAGCCTGGCGCCTCCTTTCTGGACCCTTCTCCTCGGGGGCTGTGCAGTCCAAGCTACTAAAATCCCAACCCACAGCCCCCAAGTTCACGGCAGCGGAGGGGGAGGAAGAGGGCGAGTATGATAAACCAGCAGGCCTAGGGCTGGCTCAGAAGTGACACGTGCCACCTTCAGGCCGGCCTATTGGCCAGGACTGGTCCCATGACCCCACCCAACCGCAAAGGGATCTGGGAAACGCAGACACCTGCGCGTGTGTCAGAGGAAACCAGGCCCTCGTGTTGGGGACCAGTCTGTTCCCAAGAACATGTTGTCCGTTGATTTTCAGAGAGAGAGGGAAGGGGCGGAGAGAAAGAGAAACACCCACAGGAGAGCAGAACATCGATTGGCTGCCTCCTGCAGCCCCCCCCCCCCCCCCCCCGGGATCCAGCCCGGAACCCGGGCATCCTGACTGGGCATCGGACCACAACGTTTTGGTGTAGGGCAGCGGTCAGCAAACTCATTCGTCCACAGAGACAAATATCAACAGTACACCGATGGACATTTCTTTTGAGAGCTCAATTTTTTTAACTTAAACTTCTTCTAACGTCACTTCTTCAAAATAGACTTGCCCAGGCCGTGGTATTTTGTGGAAGAGCCGCATTCAAGGGGCCAAAGAACTGCGTGTGGCTCTCGAGCCGACCGTGGGTATATGGGATGATGCCCACCAATGAGTCACACTGGCCAGCGCCCACTCTTGGTTTAGCTGAGACCCTGAGGGACCTTGAGCCAGAGGGGACCAGAGAAGCTGAGTTAATAAACGTCAGGTGTTGAAGCCGCTGCGCTTGGGGGCCTTGGTTACGTAGTGACAGGTGACTGCAGCGGGCCGGGGGCTCTCATCGCTTGATGAGCTCACAGCACCTCATTCCTTCCCTCAGGTGCCCACGTGGCTGACCTCTGCCCCCCCTGAGCCCCGGAATCCAGGAAGACTTCAGGGGGCGCCGTGGAGGGCAGCTCACCTGGGCCTATACTCAGCCTGGAATTGATTTTTCTCTAAAGAGAAAGGTCCCCGGGAGAATTGGGGTTCCTTTCAGGTCTCGGGCACTAAGCCACCCCCTTCCCTTTCACAGCATCAGACGAGGTCAGGGGCTCCCACAGTAAGTGCCGGCCCCACTCTTAGATCGCTGAACCCCGGTCTGTTCCCACCGCAGGGACATGGCATTGGAGAAGCCGTGGGGCCAGGAGGGCCTGGACTCCCTCTGACGTCATAAAGAGGTCCCCCCGTGTCAGCTGTTAAACGGAGAAGCGTTCTCTTCAGCTGTGACACCTCTGCCTGCTCCGGGTGGGTGCTGGTCCCGCCCGGCCCGAGGACGCTGCTGAGGAGGTGGCCTGAGGCCGGGTTCACTCAGGTTTTGTGCAATGCCGATGACCTTCAGTCCGGAATCCTGCAAGTCAGGGAAAAATGCACTAACGTGGCTTAGGCGAGGAAAGACCAGGGTGTTTTATTTATTTATTTATTATTTATTTAAAAATATGTTTTATTGATTTTTCACAGAGAGGACGGAGGGGGATAGAGAGTTAGAAACATCAACGAGAGAGAAACACCGATCAGCCACTTCCTGCACACCCTGCACTGGGGATGTGCCCACAACCAAGATACATGCCCTTGACCGGAAGGGAACCTGAGACCCTTCAATCCGCAGGCCGACGCTCTATCCACTGAGCCACACCGGTTTTGGCAAGGCCTTGATGTTTTAATCCAATAGAGGGTCTGGAGGTCGTAGATGAGAGGTCTTGGCTCAGGGGTTCAAGGGCGCAAGAGTCAGAATCTCTGATTCCGACTGCGCTCGTAGCTGCGGGATAAGACGCAGGCTCCGGCTCCAGATGCCACGTGTGCGTTCCAGGTAGGGATCCCTGCTGCTGAGCATGTGCCCTTGACCGGAATCGAACCCCAGACCGTTCAGTCCGCAGGGTCAGCTGCATCCGTTCCCTTTCCCAGGCAGCACAATCTTCCCCAGGCAGCGAGGGAGGCTGGTCTGTCTTCAGCTCCTGGCATTCGGGGGTGGGAGGAAGGAGAAGAGCCCCGATTTGCAGCAGCTGCCGCTTCCTGTGGTGTAAATTCTCCCCCCACCTCCGATGTCAAACTCCCACATGACGCTGTTGGCCGTGTTGCTGGGAGACCCCGCAGCACGCCAGCCTATAGCGTTCCCATCACACAGGTACAGCGGGTGCAGCCTGCTTCAAAGCAGATCACGGTAAACTGTAGTAAACTAATTAGGGAGTAGTTCTGAGCAGTCTCTTTGTTTGTAATATTTCATTGTAAGTTTACATAACCTAATTGTTACGTAGTGACTGAGTGTGTTGAACAACTGCCTTGCAAAACTCCTGAGTGATAAACACTCACCCCTGTGATCTGGTCTCAGTGGGCTGCAGGGCACCATGGGAAGCCTTCCAGCCGACTTCCACTCTCTCCCCGGACAGGACGGTGTCACATGACCACCTCTGAAGTGGGGGAAGCTGGGAAGCCAGAAGTTCTTTGGGGCTGTACTGGGGAACATGGCCAGGGAAAGAGGGCTGGGGAGGGGAGAGGGGCCAGCCATCCACCAGTAGCCCCAGAACAAGACGGTGATGAGCAAGGCAGACTCCACTTCCATTCTCATGGGGCCTTCATGTAGGTGCAAAAGAGATAATTAATTTATGTTATTTACGTATTTATTCATCCTCACCTGAAGGTGTTTTTCCATTGAGTTTTAGGGAGAGTGGAAGAGAGGAAGAGACAGAGAGAAACATCGATGTAAGTGAAACACATCGATTGGTTGCCTCCTCATGCACCCTTACCAGGTGCCCGGGCCGGGGAGGAGCCTACCAAGGTCCGTGCCCTTGACCAGAATCGAACCCGGGACCCTTCAGTCTGCAGACTGACGCTCTATCTACTGAGCCAAACGGGCCAGGGTGCAAGAGGGATATTTCAAACAAGTGAGTACGAGTGTGACAATTGCCAGAAATCAGTCCAGGGCGCTAGGAATGTGTGCAATGGAGAGGGGACCTAGGTTGTTGTATTCATTTTTTTATTGTTTCATGACAACCAACCACAAACGTAGCAGCTGAAAACAATGCACTCATTTCCTTTTTTAAAATACATTTTTATTGATTTCAGAGAGGAAGAGAAAGGGAGAGAGAGAAACATCCGTGATGAGAGAAAATCATTGATCGACTGCCTCCTGCATGCCCCCTACTGGGGATCGAGCCCATACCCAGGGCATGTGTCTTTGACCGGAATTGAACCCCAGACCCATCAGTCCGCAGACCGACGCTCTATCCACCAAGCCAAGCCCGCCAGGGCCATGCGCTCCTTTCTTAACTCAGTTTCTGGGCGTTGGCCTTGGGCACATTCGATCCCCCTGGCATTGCATGCATGAGTGAGGGGGACCCTGGGACAGCTTCTAGCCAATCGGGGGGCAGAGGCAATGAGCTGTCACTCCCATGGTCAGGTTGCATTACTGAGAATTCACCCTTATACACACGACAGAGAGCTTCTGTCCTTTGAGCACCCCTCCTGCTGTGAGGAACCCCTGGCGGAGGCTCTTTGGCACCCGAGGACAGCCTCCGGCCCACGGCCCCCCGGAAGTGAGGTCTGGCACCAACCCGAGGGCGCCTGGAGTGGACCTGACCGCAGTCAGGGCTCCAGCCGAGGACACGGCTGCTGAAATGCTTGTTAAGTGGTGCCTGCTAGGCCCCGAGCAGAGGACGCAGCTGAAATGTGCCAGGATGCGTTTTCCTGACCTCTGAGCACACCCCGCACCACAGCCACCCTGCCTGAGCGGGTAGGCAGCTGCTTATGCTCCTGCAGGAGGCTGTTGGCAAGTCAGGCCAGGAGCCAGGTTTTCAGGTGTGTGTGAGAGTGCATGTGTGTGCATGTGAGAGTGCATGTGTGGGTGAGTGTGTGTCAGTGCATGTGTGTGCATGTGAGTGTGTGTGAGTATATTTGTGTGAGTGCATGTGTGTGAGTATATGTGTGTGAGTGCATGTGTGTGTTAGTGGTATATGTGTGTGAGTGCATGTGTGTGAGTGTGTGAGTATATTTGTGTGAGTGCATGTGTGTGAATATATGTGTGTGAGTGCATTGTGTGTTAGTGTGTGTGAGTAGTATATGTGTGTGTGAGTGCTTGTGTGAGTGCATGTGTGTGTGAGTGCATGTGTGTGCGCGCGTGTGAGTGCGTGAGTGCATGTGTGTGCATTGTGTGTGAGTGCATGTGTGTGTTAGTATGTGTGTGTGAATGCATGTGTGTGTTAGTGTGTGTGAGTATATGTATGTGAGCGTGTGTATGCATGTGTGAGTGCATGTATGTGTTTGTGTGTGTGTGTGTATATATGTGTGTGAGTGTGTGTGTGTGCCTGCACAGCGAGATGGGGATGGGGTTTTCTCCAGTCACTATCAAGACCTTAAACATCCATCCATCCACCCACCCACCTACCTATCCAGCCAGCCAGCCAGCCCTCCTACCAGCAGTCCCTGAGTGCCTGCAGGGTGCCTGGCCTGTTCTGGCACAACGATGACTCCGAGGCAGACCCCTGCTTGTCCTCTTGAGGTCACACGTCAGAGGGCAGTTGCAGCGGCTATGACAGGCACGGTGGGCGAGGCCTGGGAACGCAGGCACTGCAGAGGGGCCAGGGAGAGCGCACTCGAGGGTGGCTCCACACTGGAGCCTGAGCCTGTGTGGATGGAGAGGCCTTGACTGCGCGGGGAGGAGTGGAGGGCAGGTCAGGGCACTGAGTGAAGCTCTCTGCCTTGGCCCTGGCGTGTGTGCCATGCCCTCAGGGGTCCGGGCTGGGGACAAGGATCTGGCAGTGACTGCAGTGTGTTCAAACCTAGGAGGGAGATTTCCAGTAAGAGCATACCTGTGAATAGGAGGGCATCTGGCCGAGCTGTGGGTCACCCCAACACCCCAACACGCAGAGGTTGGGCAGGGAAGGGGGCATCCTGGAGACTCTGGGGGAGCTGCTGGAAACGGGGAAAATCCAGTGTGTGGGGGCACATGAGGCCTACCTAGAGAGCAAATACCACTACGGATGAGGACAGAGGTTAAAGATGATGGCTGGTGCCTGGAAGTATGGGGTGACAGGCGAGGAAAGGAGAGCATTTCGGTAGGAAGAGCAGAACCACAACAGGTTCACGCAGGAAAGTGCCGCAGCTTGGCTCCCGGCTCCCTTTCCAGGCATCAAATCGACCCTGAGTCCCTGGTCCTGCTTGAAGCTGCTCCTTTCCCTCCCATTCCTGGTGCACCTCCTACAAACAGCTGCCATGTTTGTTGAATGAGTAAAAGGTGAACGAGCCAATGGGATTTTCTGACTTGGGGCACCAAATGGTCTGGTTACTGGGGCTCAGTTTCCCGTTATGTACAGCAGGCCCAGCCTTCAAGTTTGAGTTGTGGGTTTGGAATGAGCAAGGCTGGCTGAGTGGATTCCCAATGGAACTTGAGCTTGGCCTCCCCTCTCCCCGTGGGCCTGGCCTCGGGATCTGGCCTCCCTGGGGACCAGAACCGCCCCACGGCCCCGCCCATCGGCCCCGCCTCCGCGGCCCCGCCCCGCGGCCCCGCCCCGCGGCCCCGCCCCACCCCACCTCCCTTTGTTTCCTCCGACCACGCCCCCTCCGCGCCTCTGCCTCCCCATTGGTCTGGGGGCGGGGCCTGGTCCCCGGGCGCCGCCGGGGGCGGGGCCGAGGGCGCGGGCGGGGCGAGTGCGCCTGCGCCGTGCCAGAGTCCGGCGGCTGCCTCGCGTCCGCGGCTGATCCGCGCAGCCCGAGCCCCGGCCTGAGGGGAGCTGAGTCGGGCTGTGGCGCCCCGCCCTGGGCCTCCATTGTTGCGGCGGCCGCGGCTCTGCGGGGCCTCTGGGTTCCCTTCGGCTGGGCCCGGGCGCTGTCGGCGAGGAGCGAGCGCTGCGGAGGCGGCGGCCTGAGGTGAGGCTGTGGGCGGCGGGCAGGGGTCCCTGGAGAGTAGGGTTCACGGCGGGTGAGGTTGTCGACCAGGTGTGTGTGTGGGGGTCCAAGGTCCGAGCGGGGACTCGGGGCCGGAAGGGGGTTCCAGCCCGACAGGGTTCCCGGCCCGGGAGGGCGGGGGTCACGGGACCGGACGGGGGTCTCAGGCGTCAGGGTTCCGGGCCGGGGTCCCAGGGGTCAGAGGTCCCGGGGGGGGGGGTCAGAGGCCCCCGGGGGGACAGGAATCCCGGGAGAGAGGGGTTCCGTGGGGGACAAGGGTCCCGGGGAGACAGGGTTTCCGTCGGGACAGAGGTCCCGGGGGATGGGGGTTCTGGGGAGACTGGTCCGGGCCGGGTGTGTCGGATCTGAGCGGGGCATCGCGGGGTTGCCGCTCCAAGTGGCGGGCGCCGCCCTGAGCCACAGCGGGGTGGGCATGGGGACGGGGACGGAGACCGGGAGGACCGGCCGGCGCGTGCCCGGCGCCCTGGTATTGTCTGGGCCTCGGGGTGGCACCGAGGGGCGCGCCTGCTGCAACCCTCGTGGCCCAGCGCGCAGGGGTCTGGTCACTGGAAAAGTAGGGTGCTCTGAGACTCGGACCCGGTTCCCCCAAGGTTGGCAGGTTCCCTGCTGTCTGTGTCCCCGAAGGCAGCTCTGCGTGGCCCTAGCGAGTGTGTCCCGGACATTCTGCGAATCGGAGACTCACCCCCACCAACTCCCGTGTGACCGGTTCACTGCCTCTCATTGAGGGTGACTGCGTGGCCTCTCCATCGTGGGGGGCCTGGCCACCCTCAGAATGGGGGCTCCTTCTTGTCCCTTCCACTGCTTCACACTGTTTGGGTGTCACCCACCGTGGTTTGGTTGGACCCGCGCTGGGGGTGCCCTAGCCTTCCTGCCAGTTGGGGGGCTCTGTCCCGTCCCCTTCCCACGCGGCTTGGGGGAGTGTGAACCCGGGCCTGTCCCCCAATGTGTGTGTGTGTGTGTGTGTGTGTGTGTGGCGCCTGCGCACATTGGGGGCTCTGTGTTGACGGGTCCTTGTGAGGGTCCTGGTGCCCTTTGGGGTGCCTGCAGGGGCGCAGTTGGCCTGGGTGGCATTGCTTAGCCCCTCTTTTATTTATTGTCCGATTTGCTGATGAGCAGAAGCTGGAGCGGCCTGGGTTCCTCGGGGACCCGCCCCTCTCCCCTCCTGGGCCTGATCCCGGGAGCTCTGGGCTGTCACCGGCCCCCTGGCTCCCCTGGCTCCCCTGGCCCGGGAGTTTCCTGCCCCGATGGGAGGGAGCCCCCCGCTTCTGGACTTCTTCCGTTAGGACTGGGAGAAAAAAATCTGGAAAAGCAGATTGAACTTGCAGCTCTGAGCTCGGGGAGAGCAGGAAACCCTCCCAGCACTTGGCGGGCTGGACGGAGGCGCGTCCACGCCCACGGATCGCGGCCAAGGCAGTTGGAGCGAGAGGTCAGGTTTCCGGAGGGACCGAGGGCGGGAGCCCAGGGCGAGGCTGCGGCCGGGAAGCTGGGCTTTCGGCCTGCTGTCGGGCTGGCCTCCCCACCGGCTGGGCACCTCTCAGCCGCCCAGATCCAGCGGTGTCGCTCGGTCACCCTCTCCTCAAACTCTGAGCCGCGCTCGGCCCAGCCCCGACGCTCTCCCCCGAGGGAGGCAGAGGCAAAGGCGGGCTTGGGCTTTCCCTCTCGGAGCGCTGCGGCCCAGGCGGGACCCGCCCCAAGTCCTCCCGTCTCCAAACTGCGAGGCGCTGTGAGCGGGATGATGTATGAGTAACGGGAATGCGGACGAAAATGTCGCGGCCTCAGCTGGAACGTCCAAACTCGGCACGCAGGCCCTTCCCTCCCGCCTGCCATCTGTGCCCTGAGCCCCCCCCGCCCTCCGGGCCAGCTGCCGACACTCCAGCTCCTCTTACTCATCCTCTTTCCCCTCCCCAATATGTTTTTATTGGTTTCAGAGAAAAAGGGAGAGGGAGATAGAAACAAATCCGATGAGAGAGAATCATTGATCAGCTGCCTCCCCCCCCCCCCCCCGCCCCGCACCCCTCCCGCCCCGCCCCCTGCTGCCCCCCTACCAGGGATCCGGCCAGCAGCCCGGGCATGCGCCCCACCCAGAACGACCTGGTTACTAGGTTGAAGCTCAGCCATTGAGCCACGCCAGCCGGCCCGTGCCTCCTCCTCCAGGTCTCCCTCCTCAGGCGGCAGTTTCTCCGGGAGGGGGAGAGGCCCTCCGAGAGCCGTGGCCCCTGAGGACGGAGGCTCAGGGGTGCGCTGCTGGGTGCGTGGTCCGGCGGAGGAGGCCCGGCGTGTGCCGGGCAGGAGGAGGCGGGTCTGCGTGAGGCTCTTCCCTCTGCCAGGCGCCAGGGGTGCGTGTGATTTAGATCGGCCGTTCTCCGCTCCCCACAGCGGTCTGCGGGTCCATATTTACTGTCACTTCCTAGGGTTGCGCGGTGCCAGTACTTGATTAGAATTTGTTGGGTCTGGTTCCGGCCAGGAATGAAGTCACTCTGCTCCCGCCTTTCTGCTTCCTCGCGCTGAGGGTCTGACACAGACGAGAGCCGCAGAGCCAGACTCCCCTTCTTCCAGCCACAGAGGCAGACGCGAGTGCTCTGAGTGTCTTTCCGCCGCTTCCTCGAGGACGGATGCGTTTCTTAGAGCGAGGGACCAGGGCCTGTGCTGGGAGCTTAAGCAACTTTTAAAAATATTGTCTTGCCTATTCTTCATAATCACATTTTACGTGCAACGTCTGTCCCGTTCCGGTGGGTTCCATGGGCTCCCAATGAGGTAGTTGGGCCGGAACTCCTGCCGGGAGCCTTTTGTCAACCTCCCGCCAAGGGGAGCTTCTGTGTGTCCCGGTCTCTAACGAGGTTTCATTCGGGGAGTCTGAGATAAACGGAATTTTGGGGGTGCCCTGGGTAGGTGTAATGGTTTAAAACAGTTTAAAATGATTACGTGCAAAAAAAAAAAGGCGTCATATGTTAAGTGACTTAGAAAGCTCCAATTCTAAGGAATATAGTAGTCAATTATTTAAAATCTTAATCTCCTTTCAGTGTATCTGTTTTGTCAGATGAGAACCAGGTGGCCTGTATTTTCTTTTTTTAGAATATGTTTTTAATTGATTTCAGACGAGATCGGGTGTGTTCAGGGTGGTATGGCTGTAGACTATTTTTCATTGATTTCAGAGAGGGAGGGAGAGAGAGAAACATCAGTGATGAGAGAGAACCATGGATCGGCTGCCTTCTGCACGCCCCCCACTGGGGATCGAGCCTGCAACCTGGGCAAGTGCCCTGACCGGGAATCGAACCCTGACCTCATAGGTCCACGCTCAGCCAGCTGAGCCACATGGCGGACAGGGATCGACGCTTTGTTGTGGTTAATCCTCACCCAGGGATATGTTTGACCATTGATTTTTAGAGAGAGTGGAGGGAGAGGAGAGAGAGAGAGAGGAGAAAGAAACATCTATGTGAGAAGGCTCATTGATTGGTTGTCTCCTGCATGTGCCCTGACCAGGGCTGGGGATCAAACCCACAATTCCCTTGACCGGGAATTGAACCCGTGACCCTTTGGTCCGAGGGCCGACAATTGCTGAGCAAAACTGGCCAGGGCAGGGCTTGGTTTTCTTAAAGCCACATGCCTGTCTCGGCTGTTCTTGTTTGGGTGATTACAGGGACTGAAAATAGATGATAGCTGTTTGGTCAGGTAGCGATGCCACTGAGGTACAATTTCCACTTAAATTAGTGGGATTTTTGTCTTCTCTTATTTTTTTAAAAAAGTGCTTTCCTCCATGTGGTTTGTTTGTGGGGACCCTGTTTCGGGAGGGGTCTTTAGACACCCCGGGGCTTTCCCCGTGCGTTCTTGGGCTGTATTCCGGTCATGTTTTCACTGCCGCTTAGCTAGTTCCGCTGCTCTGCGCCGCGTGTGCGTGTGCGTGTGCGTGTGCGTGTGAGTGTGTGTGCGTGTGTGTGTGCGTGTGTGTGTGGTGGGTGCGTGTGTGTGTGTGTGTGGTGGGGGAGGGGGAGGCTGGGCACCC
This sequence comes from Antrozous pallidus, assembly GCA_027563665.1. Taxonomy (NCBI): domain Eukaryota; kingdom Metazoa; phylum Chordata; class Mammalia; order Chiroptera; family Vespertilionidae; genus Antrozous; species Antrozous pallidus. The sequence goes on along the minus strand of CM050511.1, from coordinate 121,996,353 downwards.
GCTTGAAAGAGCTGACGGTGCTTTTTTTAAATAGAAAGATTATGATAGTCTATCAGCCCCCTTTCCCAGTAAGTTTATTTATTTACCTTTGGCTTGGTAGTTAGAAGTTCAAAAACAGTTTTCTTAGACTGTACGCCAAAGCCTTTGTTAACCACCCTCCTCACCTGTCCCACAGCCCCGCCAGATGTTTTTTCTTCTTGTCCGTTGTCAAGTCCTCACCACGCCTGTGTCTGTTACTCAAGCCACCTCCACACCGTCGGGCCAGAGGATGCACAGGCCGCAGCGGAAAGGCCTTGGGGCTTGTCTGGCCCTGGGACGGGTCTGTGCAGGCCGCCCGCCCTGAGCCGCAGCCCTGGCCCATCACCTGCAGTTCATTGTCAGGGACGCCTGCCTTGGGCTCCGGAGGTGGTTCTGGCGATGAGATGAAGTGAAGTGAATGGGGCGGAATTTCATAGGTTGTAAAGTGTCACGTTGCCAAGGACTTAAAAAATGCCTCGTTAAGGAGTGAATGAATCTGGGTTTTTCTTTATAATCCCAGTGTTTAATGTGCCCGTGACCTTTAGCTCTGGGCTGTGTCAGGCAGTTCCTTAGGCGTGTTTTCAATCTTCCGTTGTTGGGTGCTTTAGTGCTTGGGGAAATGTAAAGTCAGCTTTCAGTGACCGCCAGTCTTCTGTAAGCAAGACGATGGAATGCGCACAGTCAGCCTGTAGTCTCTTCTGTTACATGCATTCCCTTAACATTCCTTTAGTGAAGTCTGGGTCTTTTGTTTGTGTGTGTGTGTGTGTGTGTGTGTGTGTGTGTGTTTTACATTCCAGGTCCTAAGTGACCTGTCTTGAGGTTGGGAAAGTCAGGAGGCAGCCTGAGGTCAAGGTCAGGAGAGACAGCCTGAGGTCAAGGTCAGGAGAGACAGCCTGAGGTCAAGGTCAGGAGGCAGCCTGAGGTCAAGGTCAGGAGAGACAGCCTGAGGTCAAGGTCCCCCGTGTTCCTGCTCCCATTGGAAATACCCAGGAGGCAGCCCGAATCCCTGTGAACCTGACTTCAGCACCAGGATTTCCCGGGGCGGCCTGCCCCTCCACTTTGAAAGCTGTTGGTGCAGAGTGTCTGCTTTTCTTGCTCTCCCTCTGGCCTGGGTGGCGGGGACCTACGGAGGCTCACAGAACACAAGCTGGCTGACAGAGAACCTACATTCTATGGACCACCGGTCGACAAACCCCAGCTCGCAACCCACATGCGGCTCTTTGGCCCCTTGAGTGTGGCTCTTCCACAAAATACCACAGCCTGGGTGAGTCTATTTTTAAGGAGTTCATGTTTAAGAAATGTGGCTCTCAAAAGAAATTCCCATCGTACTGTTGACACTTGGCTCTGTTGACTGATGAGTTTGCCGACCACTGCTGTAGACGGTACTCAGTGACACTGTCGCCGAGCACCACAGGGTTTTAGGTACAGACCTGTGTGCGCCCCGGACCGTGCTCCATGCGGAGGGCCCAGGTGGCTCAGAGGCGAGGCGCAGGCTCCGTCTGGTGGGGAAGCAGGCCGGGTGACTTTGGCGCCGGGTGCTGAGAGCCACAGCCCACGGGGTGTGGGACCGGCCGGTGCAGCGTCCGCGCGCTGACGGCTCACCTGCCAGGGGACCAGGGCCTCACCCGCCTGCGCACCGGCCTCACCAGTGAGCTCGCAGCCCCTGGCCAGTGGCGACGGGAGCTTCCCCCACCTCTCTCCGGAGCTTTCTTTGAGGTGTCGGCAGGTGTGTGAGTTCCAGGAAGGGAGGGAATGACCGGAAACCTAGAGTTGCAGGGGTTCTGGAAACGTAGAACCCCCACACCTGCATTTCTCAGCGCGAGTCTCCTCTGTGGTTTCCGATGGATGTGGCCATCTGCCTTTGCCACTGACACACTCCGGGGGCATTTTCACATACATCACCGGTCCCCAGCACCGAGCGGCTCAGCCCCGCAGATCGGTGGTGTCACAGTTCTGTGGGCCGGGAGTCCGGCCGGCACCGCGGTGTTGGCAGGGCGGACCGGCTGAGCAGAAAGCAGCTCCTGGCACTTGTAGCACCCAGACCTGTTTCCTTGCTGGCCGTCAGCGGGGGCCGCTCTCAGCTCCTTGAGCCTCTCTGTGGTCCTTGTACATCCCCCCCTGGGTCCCACATCCCCCTGGTCCCCCCCCCCCCCTGGTCCCACATCCCCCTGGTCCCACATCCCCCCCCTGGTCCCACATCCCCCCCTGGTCCCACATCCCCCCCTGGTCCCACATCCCCCCTGGTCCCACATCCCCCCTGGTCCCACATCCCCCCTGGTCCCACATCCCCCCCTGGTCCCACATCCCCCCCTGGTCCCACATCCCCCCTGGTCCCACATCCCCCTGGTCCCACATCCCCCCTGGTCCCACATCCCCCCTGGTCCCACATCCCCCCCTGGTCCCACATCCCCCCTGGTCCCACATCCCCCCGGTCCACATCCCCCTGGTCCCACATCCCCCTGGTCCCACATCCCCCCCTGGTCCCACATCCCCCCCTGGTCCCACATCCCCCCTGGTCCCACATCCCCCCCTGGTCCACATCCCCCCTGGTCCCACATCCCCCCTGGTCCCACATCCCCCCCTGGTCCCACATCCCCCCTGGTCCCACATCCCCCCCCTGGTCCCACATCCCCCTGGTCCCACATCCCCCCTGGTCCCACATCCCCCCCTGGTCCCACATCCCCCCCCTGGTCCCACATCCCCCCCCTGGTCCCACATCCCCCCCTGGTCCCACATCCCCCCCCTGGTCCCACATCCCCCCCCTGGTCCCACATCCCCCCCCTGGTCCCACATCCCCCTGGTCCCACATCCCCCCCTGGTCCCACATCCCCCCCCTGGTCCCACATCCCCCCCCTGGTCCCACATCCCCCCCTGGTCCCACATCCCCCTGGTCCCACATCCCCCTGGTCCCACATCCCCCCTGGTCCCACATCCTCCCCCCCGGTCCCACATCCCCCTGGTCCCACATCCCCCCCCTGGTCCCACATCCCCCCCCCCGTCCCACATCCCCCCCTGGTCCCACATCCCCCCCTGGTCCCACATCCCCCTGGTCCCACATCCCCCTGGTCCCACATCCCCCCCCCGGTCCCACATCCCCCCCTGGTCCCACATCCCCCCCTGGTCCCACATCCCCTGGTCCCACATCCCCCCCCCCCGGTCCCACATCCCCCCCCCTGGTCCCACATCCCCCCCTGGTCCCACATCCCCCTGGTCCCACATCCCCCTGGTCCCACATCCCCCTGGTCCCACATCCCCCCCCCCCCTGGTCCCACATCCCCCTGGTCCCACATCCCCCCCTGGTCCCACATCCCCCTGGTCCCACATCCCCCCCCTGGTCCCACATCCCCCTGGTCCCACATCCCCCTGGTCCCACATCCCCCCTGGTCCCACATCCTCCCCCCCGGTCCCACATCCTCCCCCCTGGTCCCACATCCTCCCCCCTGGTCCCACATCCCCCCTGGTCCCACATCCCCCCCTGGTCCCACATCCCCCCCTGGTCCCACATCCCCCTGGTCCCACATCCCCCTCCTGGTCCCACATCCCCCCCCTGGTCCCACATCCCCCCCCTGGTCCCACATCCCCCCCCTGGTCCCACATCCCCCCCTGGTCCCACATCCCCCCCTGGTCCCACATCCCCCCTGGTCCCACATCCCCCTGGTCCCACATCCCCCTGGTCCCACATCCCCCCCCCTCCCCCCCCCCCCCCCCCCCGGTCTCAGAACGCAGGACCCTGGGCCCCTGCTCCCGCCTTCTGACTTCCCCACCCACCACATTTCTCTTCTCCTCTGAGCAAGTGCTCTGCTCTCTCTGAAGGGCTCTTGCGAGTAGATCGGGCCGCCCAGGCCACCGGGATAATGTCCCCCCAAGTCTGGCAGTCCTTTCCGCTGTGTAACGTGACGTAGCCACGGGGTCCTGGCACAGGGCACGGACCTCATTGGGGGCCATTATCCCACCTCCACGGTGACAAGATCATGACCACATCTGGGGAGGGGGTGACTGTTGCCCTCCGCCCACAAATAGATGCACCGAGGCCCCGGCATTTGAAGCGACTCAGCAGCCCCACTCCCCCCCACATCCCACCCTGCAACCCCACTCGTCTGCCTCCGCCGGAGCTGCACACAGGAGCTGCCGGCGGGCTCTCAGCAGCGACAGGCCGGGGAGCAGAGCTCCGGTCTGTGCTTTTGCGTCTGAGGCCTCTGCTCCGGTTCCGGAGTTTGGCCAAGTGGTTGGAGTCGTCACTGACAGACACCGTGTGGGGACCTTGCCTTCTCACGGTTTGTGTGAGGCCCCCTTCTTCCCGGGGAAGAGGGCCGACCCAGGTCCTCTCTGGCATGGAGACAGCTGAGCCCGCCGCCTGGCGGGTCTCGTTCCTGAGACGGAGGGCATCTGCTTCAAGGCCAAGGCGAAGCCGGATAAACACAGTCTGCTCTTCGGCCACGGAGGGCGGGCAGCTTCTGGTCGGGGACACTGGGCATGTAAGGCCCAGGGTGGCCTCGGTGACCGTGTCCGTGTTTAAGCTGTTTTCCTTAGGATTCTTTTTCTTTACAGCAAACGGGAAGCTCTGATTTGAAACAAACTTCCGGTAAGAGTCCAGAATCTATCATCTCAAGGCTTTTCACCTGGCCTTCGGCAGTTTGCCGGCTGCTGGAAGCCCTGTGCAGAAATCGTGTGTCCGCTGTGTGTGCCCGTGTGTGTGTGTGTGTGTGTGTGTTGTGTGTGCCCGTGTGTGTGTGTGTGTGTGTGTGTGTGTGTTGTGTGTGCCCGTGTGTGTGTGCCCGTGTGTGTGTGCCCGTGTGTGTGTGTGTGTGTGTTTCCCGGGGGTAGATATTTTGCAGTCCACACATTTTCAGAGTTTGGACTCCAAAAGGTTTAAGAGCACACCACGTAATAGGATATTCTTATCTGTCAAGGATCAGGTTTTGTTAAAAAATTAAATACCGCCCTAACCGGTTTGGCTCAGTAGACAGAGCGTCGGCCTGCAAACTGAGAGGTCCCAGGTCCCAGGCTCGATTCTGGTCCCAGATGGTTGTGGGCACATCCCCAGTGGGAGGAGTGCAGGAGGCAGCTGATCGATGTTTCTCTCTCATCGACGTTTCTAGCTCTCTCTCCCCCTTCCTCTCTGTAAGAAATCAGTAAAATATATTTAAGAAATTAAATACCATTTTAAACAGAGCTACACAGGCATAGTTCTACAAAAGCTCTGCAGAGCTCGGAACAAAGAGCAGCTGCCACCTCCTCCGCCTTCTCCGCCTGCGTCCAGGCCCCGGGGCCAGCCCTGCGGGGCCCAGCGGTCCCCCGTGTGCACTGCGGGAGAGGATGGTGGGGGCCTGGCCGTCCCCTCTCCTGCCCGCACCCCACCTGCTCAGCACGCCGTGGTCACGGTTTGGGTGAAGGGTGAGGATATGGAACTCGTGTTCACAGATGAGGTTTTAGTCTGTGTGACTGCGTTTCCTTCTTTTCGTAGTGTGTCCTTCCGCCTGGAGTTGGTCATTGCCCTGCTTTGCTCTGCATTGCTTTCTTTGTACCTCTCACTTATTCGCTAAGTGCCCCCCCAACCCCTCCAAGCAGTTAAAGCCCCTCCCCATCCATTCATATCCACCAGGGACCAGCCACTTAGCTTTTGCTTAGGGTCATTCTTCCCAGCGAGCCTATTCTGCCTGTTTTCCTCGGAGCTGGGTGCTTCCCAGGCCTGCCCTCGGGAGTTCTGGTCTCCCTGAGCCTCTCCTGGGGGAGAGTGGACATAGCTATCTACTCTTATCAATGTAGATGCGCTTCTTCATCACAGCCCTGTGGAGTCCCCCTGTGCCATCTCGTTAGTTTCTAGAGCAGCCCTATTCCTGTGACCACATTCGGGCGAGGGAACCGGTGTGGCTGGGGGCCTGTCCACATCACGCAGCTGTGAGCGCTGGGCAGCCTGGCCCCGAGCACTCCCTGAGCGACCCGGAGCCTGTAGGGAATGCGCGGCTGCCTCGCGCCCCTGCCTCCCGGGTCAGCTCGTTTGCCCTGGTCAGTGGGCACGGGAGCTCTCCTCACTCTTTCTGCCTGGCCCTGCCTCTCGGAGCCGCCCCGCCCCGCCCCAGCTGGGGCCTCATGGACCGATCCGGCTGCTTGGAAGGGAGAGTGGAATTGAGTAATTTTGCTAGTGTTAACGAAAAAACCACTGAAACCTGTAAAGAATTTAGTGAGTTTATTTGAGCCACCCTGTGGACATCTGCGGGGAAGCAGAGCCTCAGTGAACGGAGAGGATGCTCAGAGGATGGCGGGTGACACCTGTATTCATACATCGCCATCGAAGGCGGGACACAGGTGGGTGACATGAATCCACTGGTGACGGATTAAGGGGGTGGGATAAGCAATCCCACCTGGGACTGGATAAAAAGTGAAATGATGGACACACACTTAGGTGGGTGCAGGAACAATGACCATGATAATGAGGGAATTTGTGGCATCTGTCCTGGCACCCAGCACATCTTGCTGTGCCCCAGGGGCTCCAGGAAAAGGGAAGTTACCAGTTACCCAGACACCTCACAGGTGTGTTATCTCAGAGGCAGAAAGGCAAACGGCTCAGGAAAGATCTAAGTGGATCTTTGTCAGGGAAAATACCGGCCCAGGACATGACTACCCACTATTAACTGTTTGTAGTGATATTTAGTTTTCAAACCATCTTGTGTGGTGACTTTAGATGTCTGAGTTTGCAAGATCGCCACGCAGCCTCCCCTGAGCTGTCAGGTCAGCACATGGCCCCTTCGTCCGCACTAGGAACAAAGGCGAGATGTCTGGGCTGGTCCTCGGGGAAGAGGCCCTGGTGCAGCCTCATGGTGACTGTGGACACTTGGGGGGAAGAGCAGGGAGGGGGAGCTTGGCCCAGGACGGGCGGCCTTGCCTGCGGAAATGAACCTGAGCAGGAGCTGGCCTGGCGGGCAGGGTCCCTCTCTTGCAGTAGCTCTGAGGCCATCCCCCAGGCCAGCAGGTGACCCCTGACTCAGCCCTGGTTCTCACCCACCCCGGGTGCCCTGAGAGCTTTATTATTTTTTTTCTTGGCCTAAGTGCCACGTGGCTCTTAGCGAATCTTATCTCTCCTGCTTATAACAAACACTGTTGCCGATGAGTTGTGTGTCCCTGCAGGAGAGGACGGGAGGGAGATAACACGCTGAGTGCTGTCACAGGCAAGCCCTGGCTTTGATTTGGAGGTGGCACCGCCCAGTGGGCTGAACACAGACGTGGGGGGGCGGGTGCCAGGGCCGCTGCCCAGGCACTGCCCCTGCCGGAGGTAGAGGCAGCTGGTCCCTGAGTCGGAAATGGAAACCAACCTGGCCTTTCGGTAACTGCAGGTCTGGGCACTGTTCCGTCTGTGAGTGGAAGGTGCTGCGGCTGGGGGTCCCCAGCCTGGGACCAGGTGTCCCCCGCGGTGAAGTGGGTCGTGGCCGCCTTCATGGTGCTGCAGCGTTGACTGATTTGCGAACCGGAGGCTCGCGGGGACCTCCCAGGCCGGCCCCTGTCCTTCGATGAATGAACTGCCACGTGGGGCCTGCTGCCCCAGGGGATGGAGGCGAAGGGGACGGCGTGGTCTAAAAGGAAATCTCGCGGTAACGGATTTTTATTTTCTCCACTTCTGCTTCTTGTTATCATAGGAACTTCAGGTTGGCCTTGGTCAGTTACCATACATGTAGAAAATACTGGTTTTACCTACCAGTACCCGCCCCCCATTCAGGTGCTTTTCAGCCTGGTTAGAAATTCACATTTAGGGACGGGATTGTGTCCCCCCTCCCGCCACGGCCGGGTCCCTTGTTCGTGTCCTCACAGTTGCATCTTGTCATTGAAAAGCGGCCGGACTTCCTTGTTCCTCTGCAGTCTGTTCGGCCCGTCTGGATTCGGTCATGCCTCGGACCCTGATTTCAAATCGTTTTTAAAAATATATATTTTATTGATTTGTTACAGAGAGGAAGGGAGAGGAATAGAAAGTCAGAAACGTCGATGAGAGAGAAACATCGATCAGCTGCCTCCTGCACACCCCCGACTGGGGATGTGCCCGCAGCCAAGGCACATGCCCTTGACTGGAATCGAACCTGGGACCTCTCAGTGCGCAGGCCGACGCTCTGTCCACTGAGCCAGACTGGTTTCGGCCTGGTCCCCGCTTTAGCACTCCACGCCTGTGCAGACCCCGATGTCCCACTGCTGAGAGCAAGAGCCTCCTCCTCGGCTGGGCGTTCAGGCTTCCTGACCTGGGAGCTTCCACTCGTCCGGGTCTCTGTCTTTTCGGGACAGTCAGGTTTACAGAGATGGGCTCCTCCCGCCCTTTCTGGAGCCAGGCCGAGAGCCCGCTTAGAGTCTGAACTTGGCCGCGTGCCCACACCCCCCTCCCCCGCAGTGCCATTGCCCGCCACGCTGCACATCGTGCCCTCCCTCAGCACGGAGTGCTCGCTCTCCGTGAACCTGCTGGGCACCTCGAGAGTGCGGCACCTCTTGTCTTCGTTTAATTCACGCCGCACCCCCGCGAGGCAGGGATCACCGGGTGCCTGTGTCTGTCACCACTGGGTGAGACAGCCGGCCGCCCTGTGAGTGTGATCGGGGCAGTGGACAGCACTGGGAAGGCTGTGTCCGTCACCGCTGGGGGAGACAGCCGGCCGCCCTGTGAGTGTGATCGGGGCAGTGGACAGCACTGGGAAGGCTATGTCCGTCACCGCTGGGGGAGACAGCCGGCCGCCTGTGAGTGTGATCGGGGCAGTGGACAGCACCGGGAAGGCTGTGTCCGTCACCGCTGGGGGAGACAGCCGGCCGCCCTGTGAGTGTGATCGGGGCAGTGGACAGCACTGGGAAGGCCGTGTCCGTCACCGCTGGGGGAGACAGCCGGCCGCCCTGTGAATGTGATCTGGGCAGTGGACAGCACTGGGAAGGCTATGTCCGTCACCGCTGGGGGAGGCAGCCGGCCGCCCTGTGAATGTGATCGGGGCAGTGGACAGCACTGGGAAGGCTATGTCCGTCACCGCTGGGGGAGACAGCCGGCCGCCCTGTGAGTGTGATCTGGGCAGTGGACAGCACGGGGAAGGCCGTGTCCGTCACCGCTGGGGGAGACAGCCGGCCGCCCTGTGAGTGTGATCGGGGCAGTGGACAGCACTGGGAAGGCTGTGTCCGTCACCGCTGGGGGAGACAGCCGGCCGCCCTGTGAGTGTGATCGGGGCAGTGGACAGCACTGGGAAGGCTGTGTCTGTCACCACTGGGTGAGACAGCCGGCCGCCCTGTGAGTGTGATCGGGGCAGTGGACAGCACTGGGAAGGCCGTGTCTGTCACCGCTGGGGGAGACAGCCGGCCGCCTGTGTGATCGGGGCAGTGGACAGCACTGGGAGGGCCGTGTCCGTCACCGCTGGGGGAGACAGCCGGCCGCCTGTGAGTGTGATCGGGGCAGTGGACAGCACTGGGAAGGCCGTGTCCGTCACCGCTGGGGGAGACAGCCGGCCGCCTGTGAGTGTGATCGGGGCAGTGGACAGCACTGGGAAGGCCCTGGGGAAGGAAGCCCGCTCCCTCGCTGCTCTGTGTCCTGTGAGCACCGCCGCCGGGATCTTCCGAACCTTCCCACGGGCCCGGGCAGCAGCTCCTGTGGCCGCTGCGCCCCCAGCTCTCGGTAGGCAGAGGGGAAGTGCCACTCCCCGGCTTCTGTCACCTGGTGCTTCGGTTGTTCCAGGCTTGTGGGGTGAGGAGCAGTGCTGCATCTCCGCATGAGTGTGTCCATGCGTGTTCCCTGGCGGCGGACCTTTGGACACAGGCATGCACACTTCACGCTTTGTCCGTGCATCTCCGCATGGCGTGTCCAGGGCGTGTTCCTCTAGGCGGCAAGCTGTTGGGTACAGGCGTGCGCACTGGGTGGGATGCCGGACCCGTGTCCTCAGGCGGCCCGGGCTCCTGCCTGCCGGGGGAGAGGGGCTGTGTGCCACAGCCGTGCCCACAGCGCATCGGAGCGGCGGCTCTGTGCCGTCACAGACAGCGGAGAAAACTGCTCCTGTGTGAAGAGGGGACAGCGCCCTCCGGGAGGCGCTCTCCGCCGCGCTCACCTGCAGCCCAGAAAGGCTGTGCTTGGCCGGGTGCGTCTTGTCAAGCTCCCCACACAGGTGATGACCGGCACGATTCCTGTGTGAGTTGTGTGTGAGTGTACACTTCCTTATGACACAGGAACCACACCAACTCCTGAGAGCCCTCTTACTCCAGGAGTAAGTCCTTTGGCATTCAGGTGAGCGTGTGTGTGCCACTCCCCCAGCGGCTCTCCCTGGTCCCCCGGCGGCTCTCACTGGTCCCCGGCGGCTCTCCCTGGTCCCCCGGCGGCTCTCCCTGGTCCCCCGGCGGCTCTCCCTGGTCCCCCGGCGGCTCTCACGGGTCCCCGGCGGCTCTCACGGGTCCCCGGCGGCTCTCACGGGTCCCCGGCGGCTCTCACTGGTGGTAGGCCCGCTCTAAATGCCTGCCTTCACCTTTCCAGTCAGGCGGATTTCGTTTGGGTCCCTGGGCCAGCGATAACTGTGAATCCCCATCCAGACTCTCTCTGACGGATGATCTGATACTTCGCTGGGCTTTCCTGCTTTCCCAGCAGCGTGAGCGCAGGCCGGGCCGGGCCGCTCCCTGGGAAATCACACTCATCTCCTCATCGTGCATATTTTCAAGGCGAGCCAGCCTTGAAAGGGGCTGCTACCACGTTTGGGGAGCCAGCGCTGTCTGCCTCTGGGAGCGCAGCTAGCGGAGGGCCAAGTGGGACAGCGGCTGGCCTGTTTCCGGAGCGGCCTTCCAGCCCTCACCCACGGACTGCCCTCCGCACCTGCCCGGCGTGCTGGCACTGCCAGCCTGACCGAGGCACCTGCGTAACCACGAGGGCATCGCAGTCCAGATGCAGGTGCAGGAGGCGGGCTGGCAGCTCTGGGCAGTGAACAGCGGGAGCAGCGGGGGCTCCGAGCCTCTGAGCGGGGTGGTGTGAGGAGGCGCCGGCAGAATGGCCCGAGGGCGCCAGGAGTGCCAGTCATGGGGACCTGGGTTCCGACACGAGAAAGGATGGGGTGGTGTTCCGTGGGCAGCACCAGCAGCGGCCACCCGTGTGCGCCCAGCCGCACCGACACTCGGGTGCATTCAGCTGTCCCTCCTGTCCCACCGCCCGGATCCCCACGGTGCCTGCAGGACCGTGGCCGCCGAGTCCTGCCCCCGGCACCCCCCACGGGAGGGGCTGCTCCCTGAGGACCCTGCGGGCGCCCCGGGGACGGAGAGCGGGTGGGTCTCTCTGGCTGCCTCTGGTGTGACCACGATGAGTTTTGGGTGTGTTTGCTTCCAGATCTTTCCAGCGCACGTACAAATACACATGTGCCGCCTGCGGGTGTTTTTACAAAGTAAGGAACGCTTGTCCGCTGTCCCCGCGCTCCCCGCTCCCGCCGTCTGCCCGGCCCTGGGCGCAGAGCAGCTGCAGTAACGCCCGCCCCCGCCCGGGACGGTCCCGCGCGCCGGGCTCCGGACACGCGTGGGTCTGGAGTTCCCCCAGACCGGTGGGGATGCCGTGACTCTACAGGTCACACACCGTAAAACCGGCAGAGGGGCTCAGCCACTTGCTCAAGCTCATGGCCTCATTCCCGAGACCGAGAGCACGTTTTAAAAACTCCTGTTGAGCCGAAGCCGGTGTGGCTCAGTGGATAGAGCTTTGGCCTGTGGACCGAAGGGTCCCGGGTTCGATTCCGGTCAAGGGTGTGTACCTTGGCTGCGGGCACGTCCCCAGTGGGGGGTGTGCAGGAGGCAGCTGATCGATGTTTCTCTCTCACCGATGTTTTTGACTCTCTGTCCCTCTCTCTTCTCTATGAAAAATCAATAAAATATACTTTAAAAAATAAAAAAAATTAAAACTCCTGTTGATAAATTCACGTTGTTTACACCCACTCATCGCAGGACACGTTTCCTCAGTGCTGGCTGTGTCGGGCGCGGTCCCAGGAGCTTTTCCGGAAAGCAGGCGTGGGGCGGGGACGGGGGGGTCCCACAGGGGGGTCTCCCCACGCTCCTCGGGAAACCAGGAGCGGTCTGGCCCCGCCTCGTTCTCGCTCACACTTTGCAGAGGGCCTGGGTTTGGAGGTCCGTGGCGGCTCGCCGGATGCTGAGCCCCGGGGCTTCACGCCGCCCGGGTCTCGGCCTGGAAGGTTAGCACAGACGCCCCTCGGCGGGCCTGCCGTCACCCCAGTCCCAGGGGAGGGGCCACTCCCACAGCAGGGATGTCACACAGTAGGTGGCTCTGGTGCTGGTTTTGAGGGTCGGCCTCCTGCTGGTGCCCGCCGGGAGGGCAGTCCACTGGCTGCCGGGGTCGTGGCGGACGCAGGGCTCAGAGCGGGCCGGGCGTCTGCTGGCCGAGATGCATGTTAGGCCAGCGGTCGGCAGACTCATCAGCAGAGCCAAATACCAACAGGACAACGATGGACATTTCTTTGGAGAGCCACATTTTTAAAAACTTAAACTTCTTCCCACGCCACTTCAACATAGCCTCGCCCAGGCCGGGGGCCAGAGAGCCGCATGTGGCTCGAGAGCCGCGGTTTGCCGCCCACTGGGTTATCCGAGTGCGTGCTGTGCGTGGGGAGGAGCGGAGGGCCGGCTGTGCGGAGGGCCGGGCCTGTCACTGGGCTGTGAGTCCGCCCGGGGTAGGGGATGGGGGGCGCACCCGGCTGGGGCCGCTCCCCGCTTTCTCTGCAAGTTTCGGTCGGTGCGGTGTCTCTGGGACAGAAAGCATGACATCAGCTTTGTCACCGAGTATTTATAGCGGCGGCACCTCCCATGTGGGTCCTGTCTGGCTGTGGCTCCCTGGAACGGGAACGGCGGCTCTCCCGGCACCGCCCTCTCTCAAGTGCTGCTCCTGCCTGCGCACCTTCCGATACCAGGCCAGCAGGGAGCGCTGCCAGTAGGCGCTGCCGCAGGAGGTGTCTGATTGACAGGTGAAGGGGCAGTGTGCTGCTGCCCTCCCTCCTCTGCCTCCCATTCCTCCCCTCCCTTTCCTCCTCCCCCTCCTTCCCTCCTCCTCCTTCCCTCCCCTCCTCCTCTCCCTCCCCTCCTCCTCCATCTTCCTCCTCCTCCTCCTCTCCCTCCCCTCCCCTCCCCACCCCCTTCTTTCCTCCTCCTTCCCTCCCCTCCTCCTCCTTCCCTCCCCCCTCCTCCTTCATCTTCCTCCTCTCCCTCTTTCCTTCCTCCTCCTTCCCTCCCCTCCTCCTTTCCCTCCTCTCCCTCCCCCTTCCCGCCCCCTCCTTCCCTCCTCCTCCTCCTCCTCCTCCTCTCCCTCACTTCCCCTCCCCGCCCCCTCTTTCCCTCCTCCTCCTCCTCCTTCCCCTCCTCTCCCTCCCCCTTCCCGCCCCCTCCTTCCCTCCTCCTCCTCCTCCTCCTCCTCCTCCTCCTCCTCCTCCTCCTCTTCTCCCTCCCTCCTCCTCCTCCCTCTGCCTCCCCAGCAGTTTCAAAAACATTTCTTATCAAAAACTGAGCAAGTGTTTGGTTCTGGTTCCCCTCATCGGCTCCTCTCTGCTGAGTGTTCCGAGTGAGCCCGGAAAGGGAGAAAGGACATTTGTCCTGCCCTCAATGCTGACATCGCCCTCCCACCTGAGGGGCTGTGGTGCGCAGGCGTGCAGAGTGGCTGTGCATCTTCCTTCCTGCCTCCCATGGCCGCTGCGATGGGGGGGGGCGGGGGGTGTTCATCCATTCGTGCAGAGG
>CM050511.1:121917640-121977640 GCA_027563665.1 Antrozous pallidus | reverse complement strand
CCAGCAGCTCAGCGTGGCCTTGGGTGACGAGAGAATGTGGGCATTCCTAATGTCACTTCCTGCCGATGCCCACCCGGTGCTTCCGGTGACCCCGTGTGTTCGATGTCAGCCGTTCCCGGTTACATCAGGGGCACAGCTCCCCAGTCCATCGGGGAGCAGGGCTGTGAGGCCGTGTGACGGGGCTCTGGCGTGCCCTGGCGGACTCTAGAAACATACTCCCCCAGGGCTGTGGGTCGGGCCTGCGGGGATCCGCTAGCTGGCTGTGTCGTCCTGGGCAAATTTTAAAACCGGTCAGAACTGGCTTCCCGTGAGAACGGGATGCGGGCACCCTTATCACCTCACCATCATTCGGAGGTTTGGATGCGAAACCATGTCAAAGCGCTTCGCTTAGCGCCTCTGCCAAACACAGTCAGTGCCAGTGGTCTCCATTACTGAGGGGGGGGGAGAGGAGAGGGGGAGAGGGGGGAGGGAGGGAGAGAGAGAGAGGGAGAGAGAGAGGGAGAGGGAGAGGGAGAGAAAGGGGGAGGGAGAGGGAGAGGGAGAGAAAGGGGGAGCGAGAGAGAGAGGGAGGGAGGGAGGGGGGGAGAGAGAGAGAGAGGAATATCGATGTGAAGGAACATCAGCAGTGGCCTCCCGCACGTGCCCTGATGGGGGGAACCCACAGCCTGTGCTTAGGGGACCGCGCTCCGACCGCTGAGCCCGGCCCAGCATCGCCGGCACTGTCCGTGGAATTCAGAGCGGATGACCGGCCACAGGGGCGTCCTCCATCGCCTGAACGGAGGCTTTTCTTGTCTCCCTGGCAGGGTAACGGCCACTCGGCACCGGCCTCTCCAATGCCTGGAGTTCAGCCCTTGTTTGTCTCTGGTCTCTCTTCTGGAACGTTCTGCCAGCCTTCCGGCTGGAGGGGAGTGAGTCCCGCCGCTTCACTCGCAGCCCTGGGGGTGGGGGTGATTCAGCTCGGGGCTCAGAGGTGTCTCCCCTGCTTCCGGGCATCTGTGCTCGGGCCTCCTCGCTCTGCTCACGCCAGTCTGGTCGTGCACGGTTTCCTCTGTCCCCACGAGTTCTGGCTGAGCAGGACTGTTGTTCCTGTCACAGCGAGGTCCTGTCCTGTGTTCCCGTGTTCCCTGTCCTGTGCGGTTCCGGGGCTCCTGGTGAGGACCTGCCCTGTGTTCCCCTGTTCCCGGGGGGGGTCCTGTCCTGTGCGGTTCCCCTGTTCCCGGCGAGGTCCTGTCCTGTGCAGTTCCCGTGTTCCCGGCGAGGTCCTGTCCTGTGCGGTTCCCGTGTTCCCGGCGAGGTCCTGTCCTGTGCGGTTCCCGTGTTCCCGGCGAGGTCCTGCCCTGTACAGTTCCCGTGTTCCCGGTGAGGTCCTGCCCTGTACAGTTCCCGTGTTCCCGGTGAGGTCCTGCCCTGTACAGTTCCCGTGTTCCCGGTGAGGTCCTGTCCTGTACAGTTCCCGTGTTCCCGGCGAGGTCCTGTCCTGTACAGTTCCCGTGTTCCCGGCGAGGTCCTGCCCTGTACAGTTCCCGTGTTCCCGGCGAGGTCCTGTCCTGTACGGTTCCCGTGTTCCCGGCGAGGTCCTGCCCTGTGCAGTTCCCGTGTTCCCGGCGAGGTCCTGTCCTGTACGGTTCCCGTGTTCCCGGCGAGGTCCTGCCCTGTGCAGTTCCCGTGTTCCCGGTGAGGTCCTGTCCTGTACGGTTCCCGTGTTCCCGGCGAGGTCCTGCCCTGTGCAGTTCCCGTGTTCCCGGCGAGGTCCTGTCCTGTGCCGTTCCCGTCCTCCCGGCTAGATCCCTGTCCTGTGCGTGCCCCCTGCTCCCGGCGAGGTCCTGCCCTGCGCAGGCAGGATCGTGCTTGCCGCTGGACTTGGGCGGGGCCCTTGGCTGTGTGCCTGGCAGCCTCAGGGCTCCCAGCTCCTGTCCTCATGGGCAGGAGGGCCAGCCACACTCGCATGTTTAAGGGCAGGAGACAAACTTGGAAGTGCTTGGCTGTGACAGGGGAGCCCGAGGGCACGTTCCCTGGAGAGGAGAGCCGTGCCGGTCCTGTGCAGACAGCTGTCGCTCTGCCCCTCTGACTCGACCCGCGTCGGGTGGCGCCGGCAGCCCCATCTGCCCGCATTGCCATCCGCTGTCAGCAGCGGCAGCTGAAGGGACAGCTTGCCCGGATTTGCATATGTGGTGTTTGTGCTATTTATAAGCAATTAGAAGTGGCACAGAGCCTGTTGATGGCAAGCTGGCACATCCAGCCAAACACAGACCGTCTGTTAGCACTTTGCAGGCGCACACGCAAAGCTTTCAGAGTAAACAAACATGGTCGCCCGTAATTTCCAGTTTCCCTGGGAAACAGGCGTTCAGCCGTTGGCCATACGATTTATAGACGTTTCCTGAGATCCCCAGTTTGCCTACCAGCCGTCTGCCATCAGCAGCCACCTACAGTGGCCTTGTTCTCGTGGCCCCTCCCCAGTGAGGACAGGAGTGCCCGTTTCCAAGCCAATGAGCATAGATTAACTCTACTCACTTAGCTAATGGGCACAGATTAACTGTACTTACTGAGCAAATGGGCACAGATAACCATACTCACTGAGCCAATGGGCATAGATAACCGTACTCACTGAGCTGATGGGCACAGATAACCGTACTCACTGAGCCAGTGGGCGCAGACTGACCGTACTCACTGAGCCAATGGGCACAGATAACCGTACTCACTGAGCCAATGGGCATAGATAACCGTACTCACTGAGCCAGTGGGCGCAGACTGACCGTACTCACTGAGCCAATGGGCACAGATAACCGTACTCACTGAGCAAATGGGCACAGATAACCGTACTCACTGAGCTGATGGGCACAGATAACCGTACTCACTGAGCTGATGGGCACAGATAACCGTACTCACTGAGCCAGTGGGCGCAGACTGACCGTACTCACTGAGCCAATGGGCACAGATAACCGTACTCACTGAGCTGATGGGCACAGATAACCGTACTCACTGAGCCAGTGGGCGCAGACTGACCGTACTCACTGAGCCAATGGGCACAGATTAACTGTACTCACTGAGCCAATGGGCACAGATTAACTGTACTCACTGAGCCGATGGGCACAGATAACCGTACTCACTGAGCCAATGGGCACAGATTAACCGTACTCACTGAGCCAATGGGCATAGATAACCGTACTCACTGAGCCAATGGGCGCAGACTGACCGTACTCACTGAGCCAATGGGCATAGATAACCGTACTCACTGAGCCAATGGGCACAGATTAACCGTACTCACTGAGCCAATGGGCATAGATAACCGTACTCACTGAGCCAATGGGCGCAGACTGACCGTACTCACTGAGCCAATGGGCGCAGACTGACCGTACTCACTGAGCCAATGGGCACAGATTAACCGTACTCACTGAGCCAATGGGCATAGATAACCGTACTCACTGAGCCAATGGGCGCAGACTGACCGTACTCACTGAGCCAATGGGCACAGATTAACTGTACTCACTGAGCAAATGGGCACAGATAACCGTACTCACTGAGCTGATGGGCACAGATAACCGTACTCACTGAGCCAGTGGGCGCAGACTGACCGTACTCACTGAGCCAATGGGCTCAGACTGACCGTACTCACTGAGCCAATGGGCATAGATAACCGTACTCACTGAGCCAATGGGCATAGATAACCGTACTCACTGAGCCAATGGGCGCAGACTGACCGTACTCACTGAGCCAATGGGCGCAGACTGACCGTACTCACTGAGCCAATGGGCACAGATTAACTGTACTCACTGAGCAAATGGGCACAGATAACCATACTCACTGAGCTGATGGGCACAGATAACCGTACTCACTGAGCCAGTGGGCGCAGACTGACCGTACTCACTGAGCCAATGGGCACAGATAACCGTACTCACTGAGCCAATGGGCACAGATTAACCATACTCACTGAGCCAATGGGCGCAGACTGACCGTACTCACTGAGCCAATGGGCGCAGACTGACCGTACTCACTGAGCCAATGGGCATAGATAACCGTACTCACTGAGCCAGTGGGCATAGATAACCGTACTCACTGAGCCAATGGGCACAGATAACCGTACTCACTGAGCCAATGGGCACAGGTTAACCGTACTCACTGAGCCAATGGGCATAGATAACTGTACTCACTGAGCTGATGGGCACAGATAACCGTACTCACTGAGCCAGTGGGCGCAGACTGACCGTACTCACTGAGCCAATGGGCACAGATAACCGTACTCACTGAGCCAATGGGCACAGATAACCGTACTCACTGAGCCAATGGGCATAGATTAACCGTACTCACTGAGCCAATGGGCACAGACTGACCATACTCACTGAGCCAATGGGCACAGATTGACTGTACTCACTGAGCCAATGGGCAGAGACTAACGGTACTCACTGAGCCAATGGGCACAGATTAACTGTACTCACTGAGCCAATGGGCGCAGACTGACCGTACTCACTTAGCTAATGGGCACAGATTAACTGTACTCACTGAGCAAATGGGCACAGACTGACCGTACGCACTGAGCCGATGGGCACAGATTAACTGTACTCACTGAGCCAATGGGCACAGATAACCGTACTCACTGAGCCAATGGGCACAGACTAACTGTACTCACTGAGCCAATGGGCACAGACTAACTGTACTCACTGAGCAAATGGGCACAGATTAACCGTACTCACTGAGCCGATGGGCATAGATAACTGTACTCACTGAATGAATGGCGGAGAGGGCGGAGACACCTCTTCCTCTGCGGAAAGTGCTGTGGAGGAAGCTGTGTGACAGGACGGAGGTGTGAGCAGTGAGAGTATCCAGGTGGCTACAGTGGCTCTTCACCCCGACACCTGCCCTGGAGGGAGGGCAGCGCTGAGCGGGCACACAGCCTCCTTCCGGGACTTGCTCAGGGTTGCGCTGTCCACCTAGGGGAGCTGCTGGAGCCGGCAATTGGCCGAGGCCAGGGAAGGGTTCGCAGGGCACCGAGGCGGAAGGGCCGGGTGCAGGGTCGCCCTGGGCTTGGAGCCGCTCATGCCTTGTACTAGCCATCCTCCTGACCCGAGGCAGCGGCAGCAGGGAGGAAGTGAGCCCCGTGTCCCGGTGTAGAGCATGGCCCCCGCCCCGCTGCGGTGCTCACAGCCCTGGGTGAGAGAAGCTGGCGGTTTTCTGTCACAAACTGAGATTTTACGGCGCCTTTCATTTCCCTGTGGATGCCATGAGGCAGGCGAGACAACTGAAGGAGTTTGGGGAACAGCAACTTTAGACGAAAGGGGGGATCAGACCGGGGAACGTCGGCACGGCAGACTCCCCCGAGGACATCAGGGGGGTGGGGAGGGACTGCCGGAAGCCTCCGAGGAGCACCCCCGCCCCCAGCGTCGGAGCAGCAGCTGCAGTGCCCGTGCGGCCCCCCGAAGCTCCTGATTACTTTCAGTGTGAGTGACAGGGGAGCAGATGGCGAGGGGGCGAGTGTGCCATGTGTGGCCATTGAGCCGCTCACCCGCCTGTGGGAGTGGAGACCGGCCCGGGCCACAGAGCGGATGGTTCCCGGCCTCCAGCTGCCCTACTCCGGCCCGGACTCCCGCTGTCTGTCCTCAGGAGGACGCGGCCCTGAGTTTGACATCATGGAGGGTTACCTGCACCCGAACCTCAACAGCAGACCTTTCCAACGGGGTCTCGTCTGTGGCCTGGTGACCTGGGTGCTGGGTTTTGTGATGACATGAGTACATGTTCACTTTTTAAAGTCTGCTGTGGTGTCTCGTTGGCTGCAGACAGCCTTTCGGGAGCACTCGCTGTGGGTGTCGGCGTTCATTGGTGTAAAGGCTGGCGGGTGGGGCTGGGGCTCAGCGACAGTCACAGCAGCTGCTGGCTTCACAGGCGGGAGGGGGCCGAGTCCTCCTCTCCTGGGGGGTCTGCCTCGCCGACCGCTCCCTCCCCCGCTCCTTCCATCGGTGGGCCCCCAACACCTGCGCGTTTCTGCGCTGCCCCAGTCCAGACTGGAGGGGGAATGGCCCGTCCGCCCCAGTCCAGACTGGAGGGGGAATGGCCCGTCCGCCCCAGTCCAGATTGGGAGGAGGAATGGCCCGTCTGCCCCAGTCCAGACTGGGAGGAGGAATGGCCCGTCCGCCCCAGTCCAGACTGGAGGAGGAATGGCCCCGTCTGTCCAGTCCAGACTGGAGGAGGAATGGCCCCGTCTGTCCAGTCCAGACTGGAGGAGGAATGGCCCGTCCGTCCCAGTCCAGACTGGAAGGAGGAATGGCCTGCCCGCCCCAGTCCAGACTTGGAGGAATTGCCCGTCTGTCCAGTCCAAACTGGGAGGAGGAATGGCCCGTCTGCCCCAGTCCCGACTGGGAGGAGGAATGGCCCGTCCGCCCCAGTCCAGACTGGAGGAGGAATGGCCCCGTCTGTCCAGTCCAGACTGGAGGAGGAATGGCCCCGTCTGTCCAGTCCAGACTGGAGGAGGAATGGCCCGGCCGCCCCAGTCCAGACTGGAGGAGGAATGGCCCCGTCTGTCCAGTCCAGACTGGGAGGAGGAATGGCCCGCCGACCCAATCCAGACTGGGAGGAGGAATGGCCCGCCCGACCCAGTCCAGACTGGAGGGGCAATGGCCCGTCCGCCCCAGTCCAGACTGGGAGGAGGAATGGCCTGTCTGCCCCAGTCCAGACTGGGAGGGGGAATGCCCTGCCCGCCCCAGTCCAGACTGGGACGGGGAGTAGCCTGCCCGCCCCAGTCCAGACTGGGAGGGGGAATGGCCCGTCGCCCCAGTCCAGACGGGAGGGGGAATGGCCCGTCCGCCCCAGTCCAGACTGGGAGGAGGAATGGCCCGTCTGCCCCAGTCCAGACTGGGAGGGGGAATGGCCCGCCCGCCCCAGTCCAGACTGGAGGGGGAATGGCCCGTCCGCCCTAGTCCAGACTGGAGGGGGAATGGCCTGCCCGCCCCAGTCCAGACTGGGAGGAGGAATGGCCCGTCCGCCCCAGTCCAGACTGGAGGGGGAATGGCCCGTCCGCCCCAGTCCAGACTGGGAGGGGAATGGCCCCGCACACAGGTCCCGGGAGGCTGCCTGCCCGGCAGATTGAGAGGAGCGTCCGTCCGGCGGGGCTGCCCTGAGGGCAGCTGCAGGCGCAGGGTTCCCCGTGGGGCCGCTGGCTCACATCCTCCCCAGCATCCGGAGTGTGGGCTCCACGCCCTCGTCAGCGTCGGGAAGGTCATTGCTGCGGGTCCCAGCGACTCGGGATTTATGGAGTGGTGATTGGAGAGCAGGCTCTGCCAGGAAGCGTGTCAGCGGCTGTCCTCCTGGCCCAGTGGAGGTGTTCGCTGGCTCAGGGTTAAGGGAAGAGATGAGTGTGAGTCCGTTCAAACTCTGAGTAACCGAGCGTGGCTGGGTGCTTCCGGCCGTGCGTGTATAATCACTGTTCTCCTTCCGGTCAGACCTGATGAACTGCTGACGCCTCTGCACACACACACACACACACGTGCACACACAACACACACACATACACTCTCACACACATACATGCACATACAACACACTCTCACACACTCTCACACATGCACACACGCATACATGCACACACAACATACACAGAGAGAACACATAAACATACACGCGTACACACACATGCACACACACACATGCACTCACACACTCACGCATGCGTGCACACACACAACACTCTTATACACTCTCTCACACACACACACACATGTTTGAAAAAGACCCCCAGCCCCTGGGCGGCCAACCTCGTAGAGCCCTTTTTGCCTCCCTGGCTGAGACAACCTCTGTCACAGCCTGTCACCCTGCCCGAAGCTCTCTGCTCGGTGTATCCTGTCCTTCAGCTGAGGGCGCTCAGAACAGGCTGCGGGGCATGCGTGTGGTTTGATCCTCTCATTGCCAGCACCCTCGGCGAGGGCTGTAAGGTGCCAGGGAAAGAGAGGGCTCCCCAGGCTGCGGGAGAGACGATGCGCTCCTGGAGAGGTTTCATTTGGGGGTTATTTTTCAGCTCTTTGCTTTGAAGTAAGTCAGACGTATGGAAGAGTTGCAAAAATAGTACAAAACCTTTCTGCACCCCCTTCCCCCTGACATTTTATAACATTTGCGCTCTCTCGCTTCCCCTCCCCCAATTTAACTTGTTGGCCCTGAATGTTTGAGATTAAGGACGGCTTTGGGGCTGGGTGAGCAGGTGGAGAGAAGGGGTGAAGTGGGAGCCCTTACAGCGCCAGGTGACAGTGTGGTGCCCGGCCAGGCTGGAGCAGCGAGGGCAGGGAGCGGGGGTGGGGGCGGCTCCTGTTTTGAGAGGAGACCCTGTCAGACGTGCCGATGGGCCGGAGGGCAGGGCGAGGAGGAGGATGGTGTCCAGATTGGGGCTGAGTAACTGGAGGAGTAGAATTGCCATCGTTGAGATGGGGACCCTGGCAGCAGGGGCTCTGGGCTAAATCTGGGGTCCCGGGCAGAGACCAAGGCATGCTGGGAGGAAATCAGCGAGCAGGCCGCCAAGGAACGCAGGCGGCTCATGAAGCCAGGTTAGCTGCGCTCACTAGTTAAACGGGTCTCCGCAGGCAGGCGGCCTGAACAGTGCGGGGTAAATCCAGGATAGCGTTTGACTCCCCCAACTTACTACTAACAGCCCGCTGTGGACCGGAGTCTTACGACGCCACGAACTGCCAATTCATACGTGTTCTGTGTGTGCACAGGGGGGCAAAGGCAGGCGTACAGCTGTGAGTAACACGGTTTATTCTTATGCTGTTATTTATTATTTTACTTTCCATGTGAGCAACTCTCTCCCTGAAATCAGTAAAAACATGCCGTATTTTTCTGTGTATAAGACGACCGGAACTGATGATGACGGGAGGAAGATAACAAACAACAGAGAGAGAGCGAGTGCCGGGCGAGTCCCTGGTGAGTTAGCAACGCCCATCATAACCCCAAGCTCCGGTGTTTTCACACCCGGCGTATAAGACAGCCCCCGACTTTCGAGAAGATTTTCCTGGGTTAAAAAGTCGTCTTACACGCCAGAAAATACGGTGCTTAAAAACATGTACGCTGCGTGGCCAGGTTATTGTGCGCTCAGAGGTCGCAGTAAGCTGGCCACTCAGTGCACATGTTTAAAGCAGGGCTGTGGACAGCTCTGCTCCCGTTCCGCAGGGAGACCACGGCAGTGTCCGCGCCGGGGGGCGTCCGGAAAGCGGGGGGCAGGCCCGTGAGAGCCTGGCGTCGCTGTGTGGACACCGTGCGGCCACCGCGTTGTCTCAGGCCGTGTGTCCTCGCCCTGTGAGCACAGCGGCTCCCGGCCCCGAACAGCTGCTGGGAGACCGGCCGTGGTGCTAAGTGGCCTCCATTAGCACACGGCCATATGCCACCAGCCCTGTGCCCACCGCCCTCCCCTCCCCGCACACGGGGATGGGGCGGCTGGGCAGCAGCCTCGCAGCCGCCCCTGGGGGAGCCTCGCCCGGTGCCTGCTGTTGTCTGCGGCTGTGACAGGGGGAGCCTGGGCGGCACTTCCTGAAGACAGCTGGTCACCCGGCCGCAGGCCTCCCGGGGGGCTGTCCCCTCGGGGAAGGAGGCGGGTGGGATGGTCCGAGAGCCGTTCTGAGGGGTCACAGAGGTCATACGTGAGTCGTCTCCGGGGACCCGGCTCAGCACCGTCACTGGGAAGGCGGTGCTGTTTCGGCACTCTTCGCTCTCCCCGGCTGCTGAGCGCGCCCGCCTGCCTTGCAGCTTCGCCTGGCTCCGGGCTCGGGGTCCGGGGTGTCCTGGAGTTTGCTCCCCGGAACACCGGAGCGGGGGTGGCGGGCTCTTCCGGGGAAGGGCCACCCAGTACATACCTGAGACGTGGGATCTGTCACGAAGGCACCGCAGGCGAGAGGGCGTGTGGCCGGCTGCGTCCCGGACGGGCACCCGAGGACCTGCTTAGAGAAAGGCGGGGCGGGGCAGAGAGAGACACCTCAATGTGAGAGAGGCACATGGATGGGATGCCTGCCTTACGCTGTCCAACTGGGGTCCAACCCGCAACGCAGGTGTGTGCCCCGATTGGAGTCCAACCGGCACTCTGAGCGCACGGACGGCGCTCTGC
Source organism: Antrozous pallidus (assembly GCA_027563665.1). Taxonomy (NCBI): domain Eukaryota; kingdom Metazoa; phylum Chordata; class Mammalia; order Chiroptera; family Vespertilionidae; genus Antrozous; species Antrozous pallidus. The sequence continues at coordinate 121,967,571 of CM050511.1, read as the reverse complement.
CAGCTGTGCCTCCGGCCGGGCCGGGGTCTCGTTCACACAGAGGCCGGATCGGGGAGCTCATTCACACAGAGGCCGGCATGGGGCACTCATTTACACGGACAGGCCGGATCGGGGAGCTCGTTCACATGGACAGGCCGGATCGGGGCGCTCATTCACACGGACAGGCCGGATCGGGGAGCTCGTTCACACGGAGGCCGGATCGGGGAGCTCGTTCACACAGAGGCCGGATCGGGGAGCTCGTTCACACAGAGGCCGGATCGGGGAGCTCGTTCACACGGACAGGCCGGATCGGGGCGCTCGTTCACACGGACAGGCCGGATCGGGGCGCTCATTCACACGGACAGGCCGGATCGGGGAGCTCGTTCACACGGACAGGCCGGATCGGGGAGCTCGTTCACACGGACAGGCCGGATCGGGGAGCTCGTTCACACAGAGGCCGGATCGGGGAGCTCGTTCACACAGAGGCCGGATCGGGGAGCTCGTTCACACGGACAGGCCGGATCGGGGCGCTCGTTCACACGGACAGGCCGGATCGGGGCGCTCATTCACACTGACAGGCCGGATCGGGGAGCTTGTTCACACGGACAGGCCGGATCGGGGCGCTCGTTCACACGGACAGGCCGGATCGGGGAGCTCGTTCACACGGACAGGCCGGATCAGGGGGCTCATTCACACGGACAGGCCGGATCGGGGAGCTCGTTCACACGGAGGCCGGATCGGGGAGCTCATTTACACGGACAGGCCGGATCGGGGCGCTCATTCACACGGACAGGCCGGATCGGGGAGCTCATTCACACGGACAGGCCGGATCGGGGAGCTCATTCACACGGAGGCCGGATCAGGGAGCTCATTCACACAGACAGGCCGGATCGGGGCGCTCGTTCACACGGACAGGCCGGATCGGGGAGCTCGTTCACACGGACAGGCCGGATCGGGGAGCTCGTTCACACGGACAGGCCGGATCGGGAGCTCATTCACATGGACAGGCCGGATCGGGGAGCTCATTCACACGGAGGCCGGATCAGGGAGCTCATTCACACAGACAGGCCGGATCGGGGCGCTCGTTCACACGGACAGGCCGGATCGGGGAGCTCGTTCACACGGACAGGCCGGATCGGGGAGCTCGTTCACACGGACAGGCCGGCCCGGGGGCTCGTTCACACGGACAGGCCGGATCGGGGAGCTCGTTCACACGGACAGGCCGGATCGGGGAGCTCGTTCACACGGACAGGCCGGATCGGGGCGCTCGTTCACACGGACAGGCCGGATCGGGGAGCTCGTTCACACGGACAGGCCGGCCCGGGGGCTCATTCACACGGACAGGGCGGATCGGGGCGCTCGTTCACACGGACAGGCCGGAGCGGGGCGCTCGTTCACACGGACAGGCCGGATCGGGGCGCTCGGTCACACGGACAGGCCGGATCGGGGAGCTCGTTCACACGGACAGGCCGGATCGGGGAGCTCGTTCACACGGACAGGCCGGATCGGGGCGCTCGTTCACACGGACAGGCCGGATCGGGGCGCTCGTTCACACGGACAGGCCGGATCGGGGAGCTCGTTCACACGGAGGCCGGATCGGGGAGCTCATTCACACGGACAGGCCGGATCGGGGAGCTCATTCACACGGACAGGCCGGATCGGGGAGCTCGTTCACACGGACAGGCCGGATCGGGGAGCTCATTCACACGGAGGCCGGATCGGGGAGCTCGTTCACACAGACAGGCCATGGCAGGTTCAGGTGTTTGCCCCTCAGATGCGTGAGGATGGAATACAGTGTGTGTGGGAGTGAGCCCTGGTACCCTGGCATCCTGGGTCTGGCTGGACCTGACCGTTGTAGCAACCGGATGCCAGCATGTCCTGTCCTCAGGGGCATCGCTGCCTACTCTGCGGCCCCCTCCTGGTCGCCGGGCTGCTGGCGGGTTCACTGCGGTGGCCTGGTGCTCCCTGTGGTCGTGGTGACGGGCGACACTGGAAACCCGTCCCCTCGGCATCCTCACATGGAGTGAGCGCAGCGGCAGAGATGGGAGGCGGCCATCTCGGATTCATAGCCGAGTCCTGCTCCTGGCGGGAGGGGACGCGGCCACCGCTGCGGCGAGCCAGGGCGGGACCGGCTCCCAGCCGGGGTGACGGCCGAAACCCTCCTCCTGAGACCGTAGTGCCGGTGGCGCCTACAGCTCCGGGTGGGGGTGTCGTGTCCTCTGTTTCACGCCTGCTCCTCCTGCCCATATGTCTCGAGGAGGGTATGTTCACCCCGTTCTCCCGTGTGGCCCCTCCTCCCACCCCTCCTGACTGCTGGTCCGCAGCTCAGCCCGGCTGCCCGGGTCCGAGGGTACCGGAACGCATGTCAGTGCAGGGGCTGTCGGAGGCGGAGCAAATGCCCAGCAGCTGCCCTCTTCAAGCTGCCGTAGGAACGGTCCAGGGGTGGCAGGGGGAAGGCCGGCGTCTCCAGGCCTGTCCCCCGTCCTGGAACCGCTTGCCCGCACTCCCCCCGAGGCTCAGCTGCATTGTGGACACCGTAGGCCCGCCTTGTGATCACACACAGGAGGCCGGGAGGCGCGTGCCGGCTCCTCTCAGCGGAAGTGTGTGCGAGGACACGCGTGTGTGTCAGCTCCCGGGGATGTCTTCCCGGCCGGCCCGGAACCCTAGTGACCCGACCTCCCGCCCCCGGGGAGTGGGCGTCCTGCAGCCCAGGAATCAGGCTTCCGAAGCGAGAAGCGGGCCTGGGGTGCGGCCGGGGTCGCACACCGTCGTGACCAGAACAGCGTGTGTGGGCCTGGCCTTCGTCTCCTGCTCTCCACCGAAAGCGGAAGGATGTTTTCCGTCAGGGCCTGAGTCATCCGTCCGCATACTAGTCTGACTGTGCAAGCCGTGACGTCTTCCCCAAAGAATGTGCTCTGGACGCTCCCAGCCGTGCCCGGGACTCCTGCTGCTCTCAACGGCCGGACGGCCGAGGCTCAGGGTCGGAACAGACGTGGCCCCCCGCGGGGCCGGCCGACGCGGTGGGTCAGTGCTGAGCCGAGCAGGGGCTGCGTCCCGCCGACAGGACAGCGACCAGGAGAGGCCCTGCCCTCTCCCCTCCCATTCTGATGAAACCAGCCCCGAGGGCCTGCGGTCGGTCGGCCGGCCGGCTGGTCTCCCCGGGCTGCCCGCACAGAGCCGTCACCCCGTGCTGTGGCCATTCGGAGTCCAAGTCCCCCTCCCAGAGAGCACCGCCCGCCTGCTCTGCGGCCCCCGGCCTCCGGCAGCCCCGCCAGAGAAGCGGAGGCCGGGAAGTGCGTGCGGAGTGGCCGGCCTCCCCGCCGTGACCCTATAAGGGAAGGCATGCTGGGGCCGTGCTTGCTGGCGGCTCCGTGCTCCCCGCCGCGCGAGTCGTGTCCCTCACGCAGCCCCTCTGAGTGCTCCCGCGGCGCCGCCCCCGGCAGAGAGGCCTGCCCGGTGTCACCCGCCGGGCAGCCGCGCCCCGCTGTCTGTGCTCGGAGAACGTCACTCAGAGCAGCCGCTGGGGGAGGACGGCTTGGCGTTTCTCTCTGCAACTTCCTCTTCCAAACACACCCCGGGAATCCGGTCCCTCAGAGGTCTAGGGACCAGCCGTGCGGAGCCCAGCGGGCAGGTCCCTCATGTCTGTGGGGTGCTGGCTTCCCTGGCAGGCGGCGTGCTAGGCCGCCTGGGTGCAGAGCGGTCACACGGAGGCCCCTGGCCTCAGACTGCCCCCCGACGGGGCGGAGACAGATTCTCCCAGCCACAGCGTGGCGAGGCTCGAGGAAGGCGGGCCGGGGTGCCGAAAGGCGGGTCGGGGGATCAGACGAGGGTGTACAGGTGAGGACGCACCCCCCAGAGAGCAGCAGGGAGCGCCAGGGCACCGTGGGCAGCAGCTGATGCGGGCGGGCAGACAGCATCGCTCAGGAGCGCTCAGAGGGACCCGGGCGGGAGGGTAGGGAGACGGACGGGACCAGGAGGAGCAGCTGGCCAGCTGGGGCAGGGTCAGGAGAAGGCATTGCGAAGAGAAGGTCGGGGACCAGGGCGGGTTCTGGGAGCAGGTCGGCCCCGGGCCAGCCACGTGTCACAGACGATGTCTAACGGGGCCCACGGGGCCCCGGAGCTCACTGAGGGGCTGGGAGGCCTGTGGAGCCGTGCCCCGGCCCCGCCTCTGGAGGCGGCGGGCCAGCAGCGAAGGGCCGCTCCCCGGGGCCCGGGCCCCTGGAGCCGAGGCGTGTGTTCCTCTTGTGGGCCGCAGGCCCGTCCCTCTTCGGCTCCTCCGCAGTCTTGTTGCAGCCGCGTCTGGGTCCAAGTTCGGTCTCTGCCCGCACCCGGGCTACGAGACAGGGTACTGCTCTCGAGGACCTGAATGCTTGCGTTTTAAAATACGAATGTTGTATTCATTCTTTTTACAGAGAGGAAGGGAGAGGGCTAGAAAGTCAGAGACATCCATGAGAGAGACATCGATCAGCCGCCTCCTGCACACCCCCTACTAGGGATGTGCCCGCAACCAAGGCACATGCCCTTGACCGGAATCGAACCTGGGACCCTTTAGTCTGCAGGCTGACGCTCTGTCCCCTGAGCCAAACCGGTTTCGGCTCCCTTCCACTCTCTTAAGAAGTCAACGGAAAAGTGTCCTCGGTGAGGATTAACAAAAACAGACAAAAACTTGCTGATGATTTAAATCTTCCTGATGATTGAAAACTTGCTAATGATTTAAAACGTGCCGACAGTCTGTCTCCTGGCCGCGAGAGGGAGGGGCTGGCCCAGCTCTGGAACGAAGAGGGGCTGGGAAGCAGGCCTGCCCGTGCCCTGGCAGCCTGCCTGGCCCCCCGCGGCCCCGTGGCGGCCGTGCAGACGGGCACAGCCTTCGCCTTCATGGGGTGAGCCGGCCCCACAGAAGCAGAGTCCCCGTGCGGCGTTTCCGAAACCGGGCCCCCGTGGTTATTGAAAACCGCTTGGCATGTGAACGCCCGTCTCCTTCTTGACGCTGGGATTTAACGCGGTGTGAGTGACCCCGGGTGATGTCAGCCCGCCTCCCTCTGCTGGCGACGTGGCTGGTGCCTCCCCGGAGCGTGCCGCCCGGCCCCGGGGCGGGCGTGGCCCCGTGTGTGTGTGTGTGTGTGTGTGTGTGTGTGTGTGTGGCGGAGGCGCTGCCGCTGCGGGCGGCCCGGCTCCAGCAGACCTGTGCCCGGGAATGCGCATTCCGCCAGCAGGGAGCGCCAGGCCCGGAGCCAGGGCTGGCGTCTGCGTTTTGACGCAGGCACATCAGCGAGTCTAACGACATGCCCTCGCTTTCAGCCATGGAGGAGCTGATAGTTGAACTGCGTGTCTTTCTGGAGCTCCTGGACCACGAATACCTGACGTCCACCGTCAGGGAGAAGAAGGCTGTGATCGCAGACATCCTCCTCAGGATACAGGCCTCCAAAGGTGCGTGGTCCCCCCCCCTCAGCCTCGCACCCTCTCACCCTCCCTTCCCTAAAGTGCAGGCTTCGGTTCAGTAACGAATGGATCTGTTTAATCGCAGAGCTGTCCTGGAAGGGCTCCCTGTATGCCAGGTGCTAGCCTTTAAGGGCTAATGGCACAGCGGGTGTAGGGGCGGGGGGGGCCCCGAGCAACCCACCCTTTGGAGGACTCAGTGTGTAGAGGTACCTTCTCATGCCAGGATTTGGGTGTTCCCGGGGAGGGCGGCTGGGACAGACCACGTGGTCTCGGGGTGCCGTTTGCAGCCCCTCATGCGGGCCCCGTCCTGAGTGTCCCGCGGAGCAGGGCCCCCCTCCGCAGAAGAAGCGCAGCCCCTGTGTGGCCAGAAGCGCACAGAAGGTGTGAGGGTGACAGGCAGCCAGTGGGAGAGAGACAGAGATGGAGGGCAGGGGGGAGAGGAGAGAGATTAATTTAGGGGTTTGCTTTTGCTGCTCTGGAGGCTGAGAAGGCCCTCCGTCCGGCTGCAGGGAGAGACCAGGATGGCGGTGGGTTCAGCGCGGCTGGGGGGCCTGGAATGGGGGAGGGCGTGTGAGTCCTGGTCTGAGTCCAAGAGCGCGAGACCCGCTGTCGAGGCAGGAGAGGGTGTCCCAGGCCGGGAGAGGGTGTCCCAGGCCGGGAGAGGGGTGTGCCAGGCCGGGAGAGGGGTGTCCCAGGCCGGGAGAGGGGTGTGCCAGGCCGGGAGAGGGTGTCCCAGGCCGGGAGAGGGGTGTCCCAGGCCGGGAGAGGGGTGTGCCAGGCCGGGAGAGGGGTGTGCCAGGCCGGGAGAGGGTGTCCAGGCCGGAGAGGGGTGTCCTAGGCCGGGAGAGGGGTGTCCCAGGCCGGGAGAGGGGTGTGCCAGGCCGGGAGAGGGTGTCCCAGGCCGGGAGAGGGGTGTCCTAGGCCGGGAGAGGGGTGTGCCAGGCCGGGAGAGGGGTGTGCCAGGCCGGGAGAGGGTGTCCCAGGCCGGGAGAGGGTGTCCCAGGCCGGGAGAGGGTGTCCCAGGCCGGGAGAGGGGTGTGCCAGGCCGGGAGAGGGGTGTGCCAGGCCGGAGAGGGTGTGCCAGGCCGGAGAGGGGTGTGCCAGGCCGGCAGAGGGGTGTGCCAGGCCGGGAGAGGGGTGTGCCAGGCCGGGAGAGGGGTGTCCCAGGCCGGGAGAGGGTGTCCCAGGCCGGGAGAGGGGTGTGCCAGGCCGGGAGGGGGGTGTGCCAGGCCGGGAGGGGGTGTGCCAGGCCGGGAGAGGGGTGTCCCAGGCCGGGAGAGGGGTGTGCCAGGCCGGGAGGGGGTGTCCCAGGCCGGGAGAGGGTGTCCCAGGCCGGGAGAGGGTGTCCCAGGCCGGGAGAGGGGTGTGCCAGGCCGGGAGGGGGGTGTCCCAGGCCGGGAGGGGGTGTCCCAGGCCGGGAGAGGGGTGTGCCAGGCCGGGAGAGGGGTGTGCCAGGCCGGGAGGGGGGTGTGCCAGGCCGGGAGAGGGTGTCCCAGGCCGGGAGAGGGGTGTGCCAGGCCGGGAGAGGGGTGTCCCAGGCCGGGAGAGGGTGTCCCAGGCCGGGAGAGGGGTGTCCCAGGCCGGGAGAGGGGTGTGCCAGGCCGGGAGAGGGTGTCCCAGGCCGGGAGAGGGTGTCCCAGGCCGGGAGAGGGGTGTGCCAGGGCCGGGAGAGGGTGTGCCAGGCCGGGAGAGGGGTGTGCCAGGCCGGGAGAGGGTGTCCCAGGCCGGGAGAGGGTGTCCCAGGCCGGGAGAGGGGTGTCCCAGGCCGGGAGAGGGGTGTGCCAGGCCGGGAGGGGGGTGTCCCAGGCCGGGAGAGGGGTGTGCCAGGCCGGCAGGGGGGTGTGCCAGGCCGGGAGAGGGTGTCCCAGGCCGGGAGAGGGTGTCCCAGGCCGGGAGAGGGTGTCCCAGGCCGGGAGAGGGTGTCCCAGGCCGGGAGAGGGGGTGTCCCAGGCCGAGAGAGGGGTGTGCCAGGCCAACCGAGAGCTTGCTGCTGCTCCTCCACCCTCTGTGCTCTGGGGGCCTCGCTGTTGGGTGCTGCGGCCCCCGTGGGAGAGGCCCTGCTCACTGAGCTCCCTGAGTGCAATGGCAGCCTCTCCCAGAGGCAGCCTCCCCGACACCCCCCAAAACGGGGCTCCCCAGCTCTCCGCGCCCCTCAGCCCAGTCCGTGTGCACAGATTCACTCCCACAGCCCGTGTTCCCTGTCAGCCACGCGTGTCACACGCGGTCCCGGCACAGCGAGCCGCCCTGGCCACTAGGGACAGTGGCAGCTCCGAGACCCACGCTCCCAGGAGCCAGCCACGCGCTGCCGGCGGGCCCTCCAGAGCGCAGCCTCGGCCAGCTGTGCCGGAGGGCGGGCCCGGACGGGACGGGGGAGCTGGTCAGCACGCGGTACCCGGGGTAGGAGAGCCCTCGGCGGGAATCCGGGTCCGTTCGGTGAGAGCGTGGGGGGGTGGGGCAGTGCTGGGGCCCCGGGGCTCTGGGAGACGGAGGGAGCTGGAGGAGACGTGAGGTTCCTTCTCCGCGGCTTCGCTGTGATCTGTGGGCACACACTCTGCCCACTTTGAGGTACAGCTCCTTGGTTTCAGGGTGTGAAGCCGTGCAGGACACAGTTCACTTTGCATTCTGGATCGGGAGGATGTAGCGGATTGAGGGGGCCGCAGGGGGCCTGGTGGGGGTCCCTGCCACCGAGAGGGGGCCCCCGGAGAGGCCCTGGGGCCGGAGCGGTGCTCACTGACGTGTGTCTCTGCGGGCCCACATGTGCGGCCGGGAGAGCGTGTGGGTGCCTTTCGGGTGGGGTGCTGCCCCTTTGATCCTGCACCCACCCCGCGGGGGCGTTTCTTCAGGGTCACACGCAGCGCGGATGGCCGGGGTTTGGCTCACGTCGGCACCTCGCAGGCACTCTGCTTCTGTGCCTCCCTGCGGGCAGGCAGGGGCCCCGGGAGGGCTGCGGTGAAGGAGATGATGAGCGCATTTCCCCGGCCTGACAGTGGGCATCCTCTCCGTCACCCCGCCCTTCTCTCCGCCCTCAGGGCCTGTCCCAGCGCTGCCCCGCCCTCCCCCACCCTTCCCCTGCCAGAGTCCAGGCCTGTGTTTCTTTCCTTTCATTAACATATTTTATTGATTTTTACAGAGAGGAAGGGAAAGGGATAGGCAGAAACATCGATGAGAGAGAAACATCGATCCGCTGCCTCCTGCACACCCCCTACTGGGGATGTGCCCGCAGCCGAGGTACATGCCCTTGACCGGGATCGAACCTGGGACCTTTCAGCCCGCAGGCCGACGCTCCATCCACGGAGCCACACCGGTTTCGGCAGGCCTGTGTTTCTTTACGCTTCCCCCCACGTTCCTTCTGATGTTTCCACTTCACCGATTCTCCCCTCGGCTCTTCTATTCGCTTGAGACTCGCCCACGGCGGTTCTCATTCTGTCTTTGTCTTTCTCTCCCCTCTGCCAGCCCGTTCTCCGCCGGCACCTGGTCCGTGCCGCGCCCGGAGGCAGGGGCTGGCTTTTCTGGTTCCCGCCAGCGGCTCTGCGCTGGCCGCCCGGGGAAGGACCCGTGCCCGGGTCTGCCCTCAGTCCGCTCTGCCCGCCCAGCGCGGGTCCGAGTGCCCGGGAGGGCGAGCCGTGCCCTCGGGTCAGCAAGAAGGCGCGTCTGTTACAGCCTCTGAGCTCAGGAGGGGCTCAGCGCGGACTTGCTGCTCCAGAGCCGCTGCCCTTCAGGGCACGGGGCAGCCGGGCAGGAGCTCAGGGAACGGGTCCTCGGGGGGCTGTGGCTGGTCCCCCACGTCCTCCTGTCGGCGCCGCAGTGGGTTTAGCCGTTTTCCCGACGGAGAATGCCGCTGCCCGCAGGGCGTGGGGGCAGAGGCCACAGGCGAAGGGTCGGGGGGGGGGGGGGGCGGGGGGGTGGCCGAGGCGCTGAGCGCGGCGTCCTCACCGGCCGGTGTGCTGATCCCGCAGGTTCTGAAGCCAGAGACCACGCTCCCAGGCAGGAGCCCCCCGGCGGCCTGCCGGCCCCGCCCCAGATGCCTTTGCCGGAGATCCCGCAGCCCTGGCTGGTGAGTGGCCCGGGGCTGCCGGTTCGGTTCGGTTCGGGGAGGTGGCCGCCCGATTCTGGAGGGAAGGGGCTGCCTCGGGTGCTGTGCGAGCTGCTGGGGCCGCAGGTGGGAGGTAGAGGGAGCCCCTCTGCAGCCCCCCCCCCCCCCCCGAGGCAGGCGCTGCTTAGACAGTCACTGGAACTCAGAGGCCTCGGCGGGCAGGTAGCTCCGTGGAGGCTGCGCTGACCCTCCCTCTGGGTTACGGCGCTGAAATGCTGCTCCTGGGATAGAAGTTCTTTAGAGGAAAAATGGGTACATACTCCTGGGACGAGTGCCTTACTGATCGTACGCATCCCGAACTTTCTGCAGTTCTTTGCCGCCTTTGCAGTCTGGGCCCCCTCACAGGGTTTTCACGTGTGTCCCCCTTTCCTGCGCTTTGCTGCTGCCTTCCGGGGAGTGATCCATTTGTCCCAGTTAGACGTGGTCCAGGTCTGGGGGGGAGGTAGACGTCGGTCCGGGTCTGGGGGGGAGGTAGACGTGGTCCGGGTCTGGGGGGGGAGGTAGACGTGGTCCGGGTCTGGGGGGGGAGGAGGTAGACGTGGTCCGGGTCTGGGGGGGAGGTAGACGTGGTCCGGGTCTGGGGGGGGAGGGTAGACGTCGGTCCGGGTCTGGGGGGGAGGTAGACGTCGGTCCGGGTCTGGGGGGGGAGGTAGACGTGGTCCGGGGGGGGGGGGTAGACGTGGTCCGGGTCTGGGCCAGGGGTTAGATGTTGGTCCGGGTCTGAGCAGAGTCGGTTGGGGCAGCTGGCTCTCGTGTCCGTGGGCTGTGGTTTTCTGACCCGCTCGCCCGGAGGAAGCGGGGCCCCTGCCCGCCGGCCCGCAGCCGACTGGGCCGCGTGTGCACAGGGCTGGCTCGCTGTTTGTTTCTTTCGTATCCTCTGTGGTTGTTGTTTGCAACTGATGTTAGAGAGAGAAAGGGAGGGTGAGAGCAATCGAAGCATCGCTGAGGCAGAATCATTGATCGGCTGCCTCCTGCACGCCCCCCACTGGGGATCGCCCACGCCTGGGCATGTGCCCTGGACCTGGAATTGAACTGTGACCTCCTGCTGCATAGATCAGCACCCGACCACTGAGCCACGCCGCCCGGCTCCTTTTCCTGTCTGACAGGGTCCCGCAGGGTTAGGAGCCTGGCGCGATGCTGGGGACCCCCCTCCTGCGGTCCCCACGTCCCTGATGCTGGCTGGTGAGCACCAGGCAGACGGGAATTGTCCCGGGCTCCCGGCTGCACGGGCCTCGGAGAAGCCAGCTGGAGATTTGGCTGGCAGAGGCGTGGAGGCAGCTGTGGGCACAGAGGCGAGGCACCTGTGCCAGTTCTGGGGGGTGTCCCCGGTTCGGTTGGGGAGGTGACATGGTGCCAGAGTGTGGTTTGCAAGGCGCTCCTGGGGTGCGGGCTGTACGCCCGGTCCCGCCGGCAGCTGTGGGGGTGTGGGTGCGGGGGCGGGGCGGGGGCGGGGCGGGTGTGGGGGCGGGGCGGGGGCGGGGGCGGGTGCGGGTGCGGGGGTGGGTGCGGGGGCGGGGTGGGGCCGCACCGTGAGCAGGAGCGGCACGGAGACCCGGCGGGCGCAGACGCCAGCGCCGCTTCCCAGAGACTTTCCCGGGAGAGGGACGCGCCCATCAGTGCCTGCGGGGCCGGGCGCCCCCTGTGACACTCCTGTCCCTTCCGTCCGCAGCCCCCCGACAGCGGGCCGCCCCCCCTGCCCACGTCCTCGCTCCCGGAGGGGTACTACGAGGAGGCCGTGCCGCTGAGTCCCGGGAAAGCTCCGGAATACATCACATCGAGTGAGTGTGACGGACGGTGGGGGGGCCGGGCTCTTGTGGGCAGGGGCAGGGCCCCGACACTGGGCGGGGGGGGGCGGGGATAGAGGGTGCGAAGGGCAGGTGTCCTCCCCCCGCCCCCAGGAACTCGGCGGTGACTCCACGGAGTGACGCTCCCTGTGGGCAGAGGGAAGGGCTTTCGGGGGCTGTCCTGGTGCCGGCGAGGTGTCCGCAGGCGGGGGGCGGGGGTGGGCACTGGGGACAGGGATCTCTCCCGAGGCTCCTGCTGGGCAGACAGTTTCCTGGGACGTTTCTGCGGAGCGGCTGTCTCGGGGAGAGTCCCCTCAGATCCCCCTCCGCGTCCCCCGGCTCTCACAGACCAGGGCGGCGTGGGGACACCAGCGGCCTCACTCCGCCCGGCCCTCGGTGCCAGCTCTCGCTGGGGCCCTGCGGGGTCTAGGCGCTGTCGTCCTCACGGTCATTGCCATCCCAGCACACAAGGCGGCCCCGTCCTCGCCCGCGGGCAGCGGGGTGCCCCCTGAGCCGGGCAGGCCGTGACGCGGCCCCTCCCTCGCTGTCGGCAGATTACGACTCGGACGCCATGAGCAGCTCCTACGAGTCGTACGACGAGGAGGAGGAGGAGGGCAAGGGCGAGAAGGCGCGCCACCAGTGGCCGTCGGAGGAGGCCTCCATGGACCTGGTGAAGGACGCCAAGATCTGCGCCTTCCTGCTGCGCAAGAAGCGCTTCGGGCAGTGGACCAAGCTGCTCTGCGTCGTCAGAGACACCAAGCTGCTGGTGAGGCGCTGGGCTCCTCCGGGCGTGCCGGTCCCCCGTCCCCGTCCCCGTCCCCGTCCCCATCCGTCGTCAGAGACACCAAGCTGCTGGTGAGGCTCCCCTGGGCGTGCTGGTCCCCCGTCCCCGTCCCCGTCCCCGTCCCCGTGGTGATGGAGACGACAGAGCGTTAGCCTCAGTGACGGGGAGAGGGACGCCTGGCCTCAGTGCTGGTGGAGGGCGCACAGCACCCCACGCTGGCCCCGCCAGGCCGTGGTGTGGACGGGAGGCGGTGAGGACGGGAGGCGGTGTGGACGGCAGGCGGGGGGGGGACAGGAGGCGGTGTGGACGGGAGGCGGTGTGGACGGCAGGCAGGGGGGGACGGCAGGCGGGGGGGGGATGGCAGGCAGGGGGGACAGGAGGTGGTGAGGATGGGAGGCGGTGAGGACGGGAGGCGGTGTGGACGGCAGGCGGGGGGGACAGGAGGCGGTGTGGACGGCAGGCAAGGGGGGACGGCAGGCGGGGGGGGATGGCAGGCGGGGGGGACGGCAGGGGGGGGGATGGGAGGCGGTGTGGATGGAGGCGGTGAAGATGGGAGGCAGGGGGGACGGGAGGCGGGGGGGACGGGAGGCGGGGGGGGGACAGGAGGCGGTGTGGACGGGAGGCGGTGTGGACGGAGGCGGTGAAGATGGGAGGCGGGGGGGACGGGAGGCGGGGGGCGGGGGGACGGGAGGCGGTGAGGATGGGCTGTGGTGAGGACAGGCCGTGGTGATGGTGAGGACAGGAGGTGGTGAGGACAGGCCGTGTCTCCACATGAGACACCCACCCCCTGAGGCAGGCAGAGGCAGCTCCCCGGGTGTCTGCGGTCCGGGTGAGGCGGACACGGAGCTGAGCTGCCGGCGGCTGCAGGCTGGCGCCTCCCGTTGGGTGAGTCAGTGGATGCTCAGAGCCGGCAGAGGGGCTGGGCGCCGCGCAGGGCCAGGGAGCATGGCCAGCACAGGAAGTTCTTTTGCAAAGCTGAGGGCCAGCTTTTTTTCTTCTCTCTCTCTCTCTCTCTCTCTCTCTCTCTCTCTCTCTCTCCCTTCTCTCTCTCTCTCTCTCCTTCTCCCTCCACCCTCCTTCCTTTTGTGGGAAGCCGAGGAGCAGGCGAGGGGAGTGGCGGAGAGGCGGGGGGTAGGGGGGACACAGACCCTCTGCTGGGCAATGCCGGACACGACCTTCCCTGCCGCTCCCACCTTCCTCCGGCGCCAGGACCTCGGTGCTCCTGGAGTTACGATTCTCAGAGCGAGTTTACTTTTGTTTTTCCTTCAAATGGACCAGAGGGAAGGCATCGCTCAAACTCTGCCATTGCAGGAGGACAGGAGAAACGGTGTTCCTGTCCTCACTTTCCGGGGACAGCCAGCTCTACAGATTCCCCTGTGAGCTTTGGGGGTCTCAGTTCACTCGATCGATTCTTAGCACATGGAATATTTTTTAATCGGTAGTTTTGTTCAGTTATTTCTAAAAAACAGCGAGAGCGCATGTGTTTTCCACGTGTGTGATCTAAAAACTCCCAAATTTAGAACGTGCCAAAAACGACGGGGGTTTTAAAGTAAAGAATGGAAAGAAGATGAGGAAGGTTAACATGACGCTTGTTATCAATCTGACCCGCTGGCACAAGATGTGGGTGTGTTACATCCACGCTTTCAAACACGCTGGCGGCTGGTGCGAGTTCCGGCACCCACGGGAGCCGCTGTGCGGGCAGCCGTCGCCTCGCCGCCCCCTCCGCAGGCTGCCCGCACGCCCCCCGCCCGCCTCTTCTTCGTCCTCCGCGTCCCGCCCTCAGCCCCATCTGCACGGCCGGGGAGCGCCACCGCCTGGAGTGGCTGCAACAGCTCAGAAGTTAGCGGAAAACCGAGAGAATGCCTCTCTTCAGTGGCGTGCGGAGACAAGTTAGCGGTTTCCACTATGAAGCGTTTTTGTTCTGGTCCCAACACGGCCTGTGGCCCAGCCCGCTGGCCCTGTTGGCCCTGAAGGAAGATGAGCGGAGACAAGGCACATGCTCTCGGAGTCTGAGCAGCAGGGACTGGAGGCGGGAACAGGAAGCGGCGTCTTGCCCGAGGTGTTCCTGGGAAGACGCCACGCCAGGGTCTTTATGTCCTTCCCAGGGAGCCTGCTCCCCTCTGCCCGGAGCCCCCAGGCCGCAAGCCCCGTCCCCGCCCTGTAGCAGCGTGGACAGCTTGCCCCAGGTCACGCTCCCTTCCCAGCGCGCTCCTCTGCGAGGGGGCGCTGTGCAGTCCTAGCCTCAGGGTGGGGGTGCGGGGGGTCCCCCCGACGGCACCTTCCAGCTCCGAGCCCTGGCCCCACCGCCGCCATTGCGGTGCACCGGGTTACAGCTGCTTCCCCGCCGGCCCTGCCTCTGCCTCTTCCCCAAGAGGAGGCCCTGCTGCTCGCTGCCTCAGCAGCCTCTGGGGCCCCTCAGTGACCTCCGACCACCGAGGGCAGCTTGGCAGCTCCCCGGGACGCGGCCTGGGCCAGGCGGTGGCTGAAGAGCAAACATGAGCTGTGGCGGGTCCTTTCAGTGCTGTTCCTTCCCGCCCGCGCAGAAGGCGGAATCCCGGGCATGTGACCTTCCCTGCAGCCCGAGGTGCACTGGCTTAGGGGTGTGTTTTGTTCCTCCCTTTTATTTATTTAGTTAGCTTTTAAAAAATATATTTTTATTGATTTCAGAGAGGAAGGGAGAGAGAGAGAGAGAGAGAGAGAGAGACAAACATCAATGATGAGAGAGAATCATTGATCAGCTGCCTCTTGCACGCCCCCTACTGGGGACCGAGCCCACAACCCAGGCACGTGCCCTTGACTGCAATTGAACCTGGGACCCTTCAGCCCACAGCCCGGCGCTCTATCCACTGAGCCACACCGGCGAGGGCAGCCATCGTTTGAGATATTTTAAGAAGCGGTGTGTTCCGTCCACGTGCCGTTCAGGAAGCGTGGTTTTGGAACTGCGGGCCATCACCTCTGATTATTAGATAGGATTTTATTGATTTTTTACAGAGAGGAAGGGAGAAGAACAGAGAGAAGCATTGATGAGAGAGAAACATCGGTCAGCTGCCTCATGCACGCTCCCTACTTGGGGACGTGCCCGCAACCAAGGTCCATGTCCTTGACCGGAATCGAACCTGGTAACCTTCACAGTCCCCAGGCCAACGCTCTGTCCACTGAGGCACACTGGCTAGGGCGATGTGTGTACTCTTACTGAATGTGTCCATCCGTCTTCCAGAGCGAGGGTGGAGAGGAGGCAGGTGGAGGCCAGGAGTAAAGTGTGCAGGGCCGTGCATGTCAACAAACCTAGTGATCGCATTCGCGGAGCCTCCTGAGAAAGCGCGCTAGGTCGCCAGCGGCCGGTGCGGGTCCTTCGGTTCCCCGCGGGCCGTGTCAGTGATGGCCGGAGACTTTGCCGAGTTCCTGGGTGGATGCATTTTCCTGTGCTCAGAGACGAGCGGGGTGCAGAGTGGGGTGGCGGCGGGAGCCTGCGGGTCCGTTTGCCAGGCGCTGAGCAGCCCCGCTATTGGCGAGACCTCCAGTTGCTGCGCCCACGCCCCGCTCCCCCCTCCCCCCCCGTTTCACTCTGCCACGTGTGGTCAGTGCCCCTGCCTGACCCCCACCCCGTGACCCGACGTGGCTTCCCCCTGTCCCACAGTGCTATAAGAGCTCCAAGGACCAGCAGCCGCAGATGGAGCTGCCCCTCCCCGGCTGCAGCATCGCCTACACCCCGAAGGACGGCAAGAAGAAGAAGCACGAGCTGAAGATCACCCAGCAGGGCACGGACCCTCTGGTGCTCGCGGTGCAGAGCCAGGAGCAGGCTGAGCAGTGGCTGAAGGCAAGTGTGGGCGTGGCCGGGGGCAAGTTGTGGGCGTGGCTTGAGGCGAGTGTGGGCGTGGCTTTGGAGCAGGGTCACAGGCGGCTGCTCTAAGGTCTGGCTTCATTTTATTTTGTGGTGTTTCAGGCAGCGCAGACATAGGCCAACCTGAACAGTTTGGTCCTCGGTCTCGGGGTGTTCCGATGACCTTCACTGTCACGCTCTCTTCAAGGACACGCTGGCCCCGTCGGCAGGCTGCTTCTAGCACCTTCTGCCTTGGATTTTCTAGTTTCACTGTATCGTGTCCGGGGTGCAGATTCTTTTATATTTACTCTGCTTGGGCTTCCTTCGGCTTCTGAAATCTGTGGGTTGTCGTCGTTCTAAGTTTCAGGAAAAGTCCCAGCCATTTCTCTTCACAGATAACTTTGCCCCCATTTTCTCCCCTCCTCCTGGTAGGGAGGCCTTTTCCCTATTTTGTACGTCTTCTCTTGTCCTTGTATGTACTGTCCCCCGTTTTAAAACATTTTCAGTCTGGTCGCCTTCTTGTTACGTTCCAGCCCAGTGTTTCTCTTTTGAGCTGTGTCTGATCTGCCATTAAGTCTGTCCCGTTCAGTGTGTTCTGAATTGCGGTCGTGGTAGTTTCCAGATCTGGAATTTCCACTGGTTTCTTTCGGGAACGTTCCGTGGCCGTTCACCTCCACAGCAAGCACGCAGCGGGCCCGAGTTCTGGCTGCGTTTGGTGAGGGCTGCCTGTGGCTGTTCTTGTTGTCTGCTGGGCCAGGTCCCCGGGGGTCATGCTGGCCATTGTATCTGGGGAGAAACACTATTTCAGGAGTTTTTATATCAGCTTCTTTGAGGCACACCACACAGCTTGCCCTGTTCAAGTCTGACTCATTGTTTTCAGTGTAGTCACAGTTGTGCAACCATCGCCATTAATCTAGTTTCAGCACATTTCATCACCCCAAGGTGAAAATCCGCACTCACTCCGCAGCAGTCACTGCCCGCCCCAGCCCCAGGCCACCACGCCTCTGTCCTCACCCACCTGCCTGTCTCCCATTCTGTGTGCACTCACTCGTGTCCCTGGTCACGGGCTGTTTTCCCTGAGCGTTGTTTTCAGGGGTCATCCGTGTTGTCGTGTGTATCAGCAGTCCATTCCTTTATATTGCTTTTTACGTCAAAGCCTGGAAACTTGTTTTCTCCAGAGTCCCGAAGATTTCTACCCGTGTCTCCTTCGAGTAGCTTTCTGTAGTGTTAGCTCTTATGTGGACTGTGGCCCTTGCTGACACACGTGGGCTGTTACCGCATTGCCATCCGCTTAGTACCGAGGCCTCCCGGGCTGTGAAACGTGGTTTGAACGTAACCATTCGGTGTCTTTTGAGTGAGGCGCACCCCCGTTGTCAGTGTGAGAGCATGAGACTGTAGCCAGGGCGGGACTCACACTTCCAGATCCTGCCACGTTTCTCTCCGTTTGTCTCCACCTTCCACTGCCAGCAGCTCTGGCCAGGACTCACTGTGTGCGTGTGTGTGTGCATGTGTGTGTGTGAGTGAGTGTGTGTGCACGTGTGTGTGAGTGTGCGTACATGTGTGAGTGAGTGTGAATGGGTGTATGTGTGTGCACACGTATGTGCGTTGTGTGTGTATGTGTGAATGAGTGTATTGTGTGTGCATGTGTGTGCACAAGTGTGTGTGTGAGTGTGCGCACGTGTGTGTGAGTGTGTGTGTGGGTGTGTGTATTTCTGTGCACGGATGCCAAAAACATGAGCGCGTTGGCAGGCGGGTCGGGAGACCAGCCAGCGTTCCCAGAAGCGGAGCGGGCAGGCTCCTGTAAACGTGCAGAGGTTGTGTTTCTGGAGATGAGGGCTCACGTCGAAAGCAAACAAAAACACCCAGAACGTAAAACAGGTTGGCTTCTGAAGGATCTGTGACTGAATTTGGAGTCAGTTCTTTAAACACAGATGGGACTTCTCACAGGACACGGTGTGTGCAGTGGCAGCAGCAGAACCAGCCCTCCAGTGTGGCTGTCACAGCGCCGGCGCTGGCCCTGGAGGGGTTCTTCTGGAACTCTGCGGCGGGGGCCCTACGGGGTGCGGAGCAGAGACAGCTGCATGGAATTCCTGCTGTGCTCCCACTGGCTGGCCCGTAGGACAGGGAGGGGGGCGCTGACCCAGAACAGAGGGGGCGCTGACCCATAGAAGGGGGGGGGGGCGCTGACCCATAGAATGGGGGGCGTGGCTTTTCTGTCCAGAGGCGCTTGGGTTGAACTCAAGAGGCAGTTCAGTTCCGAAAAGAACGGAGACATTTTGACAGACTCTCCTGCTCACTTTCCTGTAGGGAGAACATGACCCAGGATTTATCTCATTTACTGCTTACCTCCCCCAACCCGCGCCCCTGATGTCAGAGCCCAGGCCCCCCCCCCCCCGGGCTGCTCAGGCGTCCGGAGGGGGACCTTGGTCACAGGGGCTGGGAACGCAGCTTAGTGTCCTCCCGGCGAGGCCTTTCTGGGCCTCCCGCTCTCGGTCAGCCCTCCCTGGGGTGAAAGGCCGCTTGGTTCTCCGCGGCCCCTCCCGTCCCAGTGCCTGCGTGTTCCGGTGACCTGTGGTTCGCAGTGGCACCTCACCTTTCCCGGAACGGCAGCCGTGAGAGCAGAACCCACGCAGACGTGTCCCCTTGCGCCCCAGGACCTTGGCCAGCACCAGGAGCGGGACCCTCCCTGGCGGGCGGCCGAAGAACAGAGGCGGCGCTGTGACCTGCGGGTTCCTGCTCGCCGGCGCCTCTGCCACTCCGGCCTCCGAGTGGAGCCGGAGAGCTGGGTCTCCGGGCGCACTCACCGGTGTCCATGCTCGTTGCAGGTCATCCGCGAGGTCTACAGCGGCTGCGGGCCCGTGGACGCCGAGTGCCCCCCGCCGCCAGGCTCCCCGGTGCACCAAGGCGGAGCTGGAGAAGGTAAGGGGCATGCTTCTTCGGGACTCTGGGCCTTGAGCACTCCCCCGCCCCGCCAGCTGGGAGCCACGGGAAGACGGCCGTCCTGCTCCCGTGTTTCCTGAGCTGGCGCTTTACGGCTGCGTGGCCGCCGTCCTATTCCCACTGCAGGTGGAGAAGGGGGCGGGAGGCGTCAGGGCCTTGCTCAAGGTCACCTGGCTGTCACACGGCAGCGAGGAATCGGAACCCACGTCTGTGTACTCCGGGGCACAGCAGGCACTGCCCGGGCGTCCCTCCCCCAGCTGTGTCCCAGCAGGCCAGGCTGCGTGCCCTGAGCCCTCTGCTCTGTGCCCGCGTTCCCTGTAGAAGCGCCCGGGACGGCCCAGCAGGGGGGCAGGGCCAGCCCCTCTTGTTAGAAACGTGTGAACCTGTCACTGTCATGCCACAGCCCCGCCCGCTCTGATGGCCCCTGCACAGATCTCGTCTCCATGGAGACCCCGGCTGTCTGCCCCTGGTGCCTGTAGCCGGCTGTGTCCCGAGCTCTCTGAGGCCTCCCGGGTTAGCCCCTGCCGGGGAACAGACACTTCTTGTCCCTTATCGAGTCAAGGTTCTCCGGAGAAACAACTATTGGCGTGTGTGCATGTGCGTGTATGTACTGACGTATATGTGCATATGTGCGTGTTTATATATGATTTACGTAAGGAATTTTTTTATGTGTAAGATTTATCATAAGAAATTGGCTCATGTGATTATGGAGGATGGCAAGTTCAAAGTCTGCAGGGTGGGCCAGCAGGGGAGGTCTGAGGGCCATCTGCAGAACTCTCTCTTGCTCAAGAGGCTGGCTTGGAGTGGTGTGCAGGCCTTCAACTGATGAGATGAGGCCCACCACAGTAGGGAGCACCATCTGCTTTACTCAGTTCACTGATTTAATGGTTAGCCCTGGCTGGTACGGCTCAATAGTTAGAGTGTTGGCCTGCACACCAACGAGTCACAGATTTGAGTCCCAGTTAAGGGCACGTACCTGGATTGCAGATTTAATCCCTGGCCCTGTTGGGGTGCATCCAGGGGGCAACCAGTTGTGTCCTGTCTCAGTGTTCTCGATTTTCCTCTCCCTCTCCCTCTCTCCCTCGCACTCGCTTTAAAATGAATGGAAAAAATATTCTGGGATGAGGATTAACAACAACAAATTAGTCTTATCCAAAAACACCTCCAGCCTGACACAGAAAATTAGCCCTCACAGCCCTCATTCTGACGCTGCAGTCCGTCCTTCCTTCCTTCCTTCCTTCCTTCCTTCCTTCCTCTTATCACAAATGAGTCCCTGCTTGCTATGGAGAGTTCAGGCTCAGAGAAACACACAGCAGGAGTGAGGCCACCCAGGAACCCACCACATGGAGGGTGCAGCTCCTCCTAGCATTGCACATTTTAACCAGTTTTTCCTGCTCCTGGGTTTCTTCTAGAGTTCAGGTATTCTGGTGCATAAAAATGTTACTCTGCCCCCCACCCTTTTTTTGCTTACCTTATATACATTATTACCAATTTCCCAGGCTTTTGAAAACTAGTAACAAGCAACAACTGTTTTTGCACTTTTAGCAACTGAATGATATGAAGTCATATGACTCTACTATCATATTACTTCCCCCCTTTCCAAATGTAACTCCTTATTTTTTCCCCATTTAAAATAACGTGGCGTCTCTTACAAGTCTTCGCTGCTTCTCTGTTGCCTGAACAGAGACCCCTAGAAGCTAGATCACCAGGCCCCCGCGGAGAGGTGCTCTTTAAGACTTGCCCCATGTTGCTGAGCAAACAGCTCTCCTGAAAGGCTGGGCCGGTTTCGCTTCCCATCAGCAGCGCATCGGGGTTTCTCTCCCACCCACTCCCCGGGCCGGCGGCACCCTTCACTCAGCGTGGTTTCCAAGGCTGTGCCGGGCCCGCCCAGACCCGCTGCCCTGGTTCCCAGGAGCACTCCCCGGCCTGAGAGCTGGGAGCACCGCTGTCCTCCGCTGGCACTGGAGGCTGGCACGTACCGGTTCCCACAGGATGCCACGGGTCCTCCCGCGGCTGGCCCACACCGCGGCACGATGCGACACCGCCCGCCTTCCTCGCCAGCGCAGCCCGGCCCCCTCCTGCGGTGGCGTGTGTGTGCCCGTGCCCCAGCCCCCCGCCCGGGGCTGGCAGTCCTGTGGCGTGGGGGACAGTGCAGGGCATCTGGGAGGGCGGAAGCCTGTGCATTCTGCGGTGACGCCACAGCCTCTCCGGCGGGAATGCCAGGTGCCAGCTCTCAGCCGTGCTGCTGCTTTTCCAAACGTCTTTATTGACTTTCCTGGGCTGACGTTGGTTAATACAATCATGGAGTGTCCAGGTGAACAATTGTATACCGTATTTGTGCTCACCGCCCTGAGTCCAGTCTCCCTGTCACCATGTCCCCTCGACCCTCCCGCCGCCCCCCACGCGCCTCTGCTTCAGACGCCGAGTGACCGACCGTCCTGGCTGCCCGACTCCAGGTCTGGGCCAGCGGGCAGTGCTCCGGGCCCTCGCGGGTTTGCCGGCAGCCTGACTGTGGCATCCTCAAACAGATATTTGACACATCGTTCACGAGAGGAAATTAAATGGGCCACGTAGTGTTTATTTCTGGAAGCGTGATGTGGCTTGGTGAGGGGAGTTTTCTGTGGCCCTAGTATTTGTTAATCACCGTGAGAGGGTGAGGTGAGGGAGTGTCAAGGCACTGTTGTTGGGGTTTCCCTCTCTTCTCCATGACCAGCGTGGAGAGAGAAGTAGGGTCCAGTTACTGAGTAGAGGGGCTGGGGATTGAGAAATAATAGGGAAAAATAGACGACACAGAAGTAGAAAATAAAGCTGGGGCTGGGTGGAATCTCTGCTCTCCGATGGAGAGACAGGGAATTCCAACCCAAACGCAGCGTGTTTGTTTATACTAAAACAAAAGGGGTTTCACATGAAAATGCTTAAAAACAAAGGAGCTTAAGTGAGCCCAGGCCCCACTCATTCCCTCCTTCCCGGGGTTCTGCTGAATCTACATTTCAAGGGCCCTCCCCCCGACACCTGAAACAAGTTAAGAGTCAGGACTGATAACGCATCCAGCCCTTTTGGTGGATGCGTTTGTTTCCGAGACATGGCTTTGCCTGGGGCCTCGGATTCAGCTGACACTGATTTTAAAAATGCCCAGGTGTCTTCCCCGGGGGCCCTGTGCGCCCTGTGCCGTGTGCTGGTCACCTCGGTGGCTTTCTCCTTCGCTCGTGGCGTCGTTTCAGCTTTGGAGAACGGGCACCCAGGGAGTCCTGCGGCCGCCGAGCCCTCGCTGTCCCGGACGGCTGGGCGCTTGTCCCGCGTTCGCCCGCGCTGAGATAACTGGACGGGTCCGGGCCGTCACTTGGCCAGCGTGGCCTGG
Source organism: Antrozous pallidus (assembly GCA_027563665.1). Taxonomy (NCBI): domain Eukaryota; kingdom Metazoa; phylum Chordata; class Mammalia; order Chiroptera; family Vespertilionidae; genus Antrozous; species Antrozous pallidus. The sequence continues at coordinate 121,945,374 of CM050511.1, read as the reverse complement.
TGAGAGTGACCCGCCCTTCTCCCTGCAGAAGCTGTCCTCGGAGAGACCGAGCTCCGACGGGGAGGGCGTCCTGGAGAACGGCGTCGCCCTGTGCAACGGGAAAGAGCAAGGTGAGTTCTGCCCGGGACAGGACCAGACCCCAAACACAGCGGCCGGTCCGCCAGCTCCGGCTGCAGGCACGTCTCCTCTGAGGTCCGGTCACCGTCCTGGTGCACTGACGGGTCCCAGAAGGCCCTCCGGCGGGCAGGAGCCCTCTGGGCCTCCGCTGGCCTGTGTCTGGGGTCCCTGCGTCCAGGGTCCCTGTGTGCGGGGTCCCTGCAGCCGGGGTCTCTGTGCCCGGGGTCACTACGCCTGGGGTTCCTGTACCCGGGGTCCCTACGCCCGGGGTCCCTGTGTCCGGGGTCCCTGTGCCCGGGGTCCCTGCAGCCCGGCGGTGCCTGGCGGGGTTTAACTGGGTGGCTCAGTGGGCATTTCTTCATGTAGTTTGACGGGACGCGTCCTCCGGGAAGGGCTGTGGGTGATGAGCAGGGACACGTGCCCACCCGTGGCAGCCGAGGCTCCATCGGGACGTTTCCCTGATGAGCTCAGCCCCCCGTCTTCCAAATGAGGCCAGACGTGCAGACGTTGGAAGTCCGTGTTTTAAAAAGAATTTCCGAGATGTGTTTCACTCGCGTTAAAGAAATGATTTTGAGCTGTGGTAGAAACACACAACAAAAGTTTACCGCCTTGACCATGCTGAGTGTCCAGTCCAGTGGCATCAGGCACGTTCGCGTGGCTGTGCAGCCGGTGCACCATCCTTTCTAGAACCTTCCGTCGTCCCAAACTGAAACTGCTCCCATGAAACACCCCCTCCGCTCCCTGTTCCCCCAGGCCCTGCAGCCGCTGCCCCTGTCCCTGTGGGTCTGAGTCCTCGGGGACCTCGCACCGGTGGCACCACGGCGCCTGCCTGTGGGGCTCACCTCGCCGCCCACAGTCCCTCAGGCCGCCCGGGCACAGGGTCGGAGCCCCGTCCTCTCTGCGGCTGGCGACAGTCCCGGGTGCCGGGGCCCGCATTCTCCGGTCTGGACGGTGGGGCGGGGACGGGTCACGCGGGCGCAGGCCTCTGCTCCGCCGGGTGGCTCTCTGCAGCCGCATCCGGGCGTGCCTTTCGCCCTCCGTGTCGGGAGCGCTCGGCGGCAGGCGTTCTCCTCGGCCACAGGCCACGTCACGTGTCGCCGCGGCCGGGAGCCCCGTCTGTGGGGTTTGCCTGGGGGAGACCAGCGTCCAGTCTCGGGCTGCTGCCCGGGCCCGCGGGAGCGAGTGCGCGGCTGCGGGATGACCGTACCCGCCCGGCGCCCGGCTTTACGCGGAGCAGCCTCCGTGTTCTGAAGGGGTGACGGCGGGCCGGCGCTTCTTTGCCTGCTCGCTGCTCTGTGTATGGCAGACGCTCGGTGGGCAGGTCCTGCAGGAGGCTCACGGTTGGCCCGCACTTGACCTCTCCTCTCTGCGGCTCACTCGGGACTCTGCGCTGAGGGCTCAGTCAGGGTCCCCTCATCCAGGCCGAGGGAGCCCCGACGCACACAGCTCCTGGCCACGTTCCCCCTCGATTGCGTGGCCGCGGCCCAGCCCCTGCGGTCTGAGCCACAGGGTGACTCTGAAGCTCCCACGATCAAGGCCAACGATGTCCCCCGCGAGTGACCAATTCTGGTCTGTGACTCCTGCCGGTGCCGCCTCCATCGCTCGCACGCAGGGCACGGGGGAGCTCCGCTGTCCCGAGAGCACCGCACCCCGGAGGGTTGGCCGGTGTGGCTCCGGGGTAACTCACTCCCTGAGGCAGCTCTCCGGCGGGGTAAGCCGGGCCCCGAGGCCGGCCTGCAGCGGGCTCCACAGGAAGATCGGGGGAGTCGTTGGCTGGGGCTCATGCTGTTCACTGTCTCCCAAGTCAGGCCTCTGACGTAACAAGCATGTTTGCCTTGTTGTCCACAGTCAAGAGGAAAAAGAGTTCCAAGTCGGAGGGCAAGGGCACCGTGTCCAAAGTCACCGGGAAAAAGATCACCAAGATCATCGGTTTGGGGAAGAAAAAGCCGTCCACCGACGAGCAGACCTCCTCCGCCGAGGAGGACGTGCCCACCTGCGGTAAGACAGCCCCTGAGCCCCCTGATCCCCCTGATCCCGCTGAACCCCCTGAGCCCCCTGAGCCCCCTGATCCCCCTGATCCCGCTGAGCCCCCTGATCCCCCTGATCCCGCTGAGCCCCCAGAGCCCCGACCCCCTGATCCCTGATCCGCTGAGCCCCTGATCCCCTTGATCCCCTGAACCCCCTTGGAGCCCCCTGGAACCCCCTCTGAGCCCCCTGAACCCCCTGATCCCGCTGAGCCCCCTGAGCCCCCTGAACCCCCTGAGCCCCGTGAGGCCCCTGAACCCCCTGATCCCTGGTGAGCCCCTGATCCCCCTGAGCCCCTGAGCCCGTGATCCCCTGAAAACCCCCTGATCCCCCTGAACCCCCTGATCCCCCTGATCCCGCTGAGCCCCCTGATCCCCCTGAGCCCCGTGATCCCCGTGATCCCCCTGAACCCCCTGAGCCCCATGATCCCCCTGATCCCCCTGATCCCCCTGAGCCCCCTGAGCCCCGTGAGCCCCCTGAACCCCCTGAGCCCCGTGATCCCCCTGATCCCCCTGAGCCCCCTGATCCCCCTGAGCCCCCTGAGCCCCCTGAGCCCCCTGAGCCATGATCCCCCTGGAGCCCCCTTGAATACCCGGAGCCCCCTAGCCCGTGCTCCCCTGAAAACCCCCTGATCCCGGATCCGCTGAGCCCCCTGAGCCCCGTGATCCCCGTGATCCCCCTGAACCCCCTGAGCCCCATGATCCCCCTGAGCCCCCTGAGCCCCCTGATCCCCCTGAGCCCCCTGAGCCCCCTGAGCCCCGTGAGGGAGGCCCCTGAACCCCTGAGCCCCGTGATCCCCCTGATTCCCGACTGAGCCCCTGATCCCCTGATTTCACCTGATCCCTGTGCCCATGATCCCCCTGAACCCCTGATCCCCGAACCCCTGAATACCCCCTGATCCCGTGATCCCCCTGAGCCCCTGAAAAGCCCCTCTGATCCCCTGAGCCCCCTGAGCCCCGTGTGGAGCACCTGAACCCATGAGCCCGTGATCCCCCTGATTCCGCTGAGCCCCCCTGATCCACTGGATCCCCCTGAGCCCCATTTTTGATCCCCCTTGAACCCCCTGAGCCCCCTGAACCCCTGAATCCCCCTGTTCCTGACCCCCTGAGCCCCGTGATCCCCCTGAACCCCCTGAGCCCCCTGAACCCCCTGAGCCCCGTGATCCCCCTGAGCCCCCTGATCCCCCTGAGCCCCGTGAACCCCCTGAGCCCCCTGAGCCCCCTGATCCCCCTGAGCCCCGTGAACCCCTTAGCCCCCGTGATCCCCTGAGCCCCCTGACCCCCTGAGCCCCGTGAACCCGCCCTGAGCCCCCTGACCCCCGGAGCCCCCGGACCCGTGGCCCCCTGAGCCCCCGGAGCCCCGTGGACCCCCTGAACCCCCTGATGCCCCTGAACCCCCTGATCCCCCTGAACTTCCTGAGACCCCTGAGACCCTGAGCCCCCTTAGACCCCTGAGCCCCCTGAGCCCCATGAGCCCCCTGAGCCGCAGGAGCCCCCTGAGCCGCAGGAGCCCCCTGAGCTGCGCATGTCGTCCCCGAGTCACGGCCCCTCACTCTGGTCACGTGGGCTCTGGGGGTCAGGCTGGTGACTGCGTGGGGAGACGTTTTACGCTGTTGCTGCTTGTTAGGAGGAGCCTGCAGGGTTTGACGTGAGCTCTGTGGCTCTTCGCTTGTGACCCATGATGGTCTCCCCAATTCCTTCCGGCGTTTACACTGAGGGCTGTGGGCCTGGGAGGGCCGGGTGTGAACATGGCCAGACGTGAAGGCGCTGTGACCAGCCATTGCTCTCGCTAAAGTAAAGCCAGAGTTTCTCGTGCCGCTCCGTGTCTCAGACCAGTGTCATCCCGTCTCACTGAGTGACCACCTCCCACATCATGTTTCATCCGTGTTTCCGGAGCGCTGCCGTGGCCAGGACCGTGTTCACGTGTGTGCATCGGCGACCGAGACAGCCCCTCCCTCCCACTTCCCCTCGGGGCTCTGCCCCTCCCCCCCACTTCCCCTCGGGGCTCTGCCCCTCCCCCCACTTCCCCTCGGGGCTCTGCCCCCTCCCCACCACTTCCCATCGTGCCTCTGCCCCTCCCCCCACTTCCCCTCGGGGCTCTGCCCCTCCCCCCACTTCCCCACATAGGGGCTCTGCCCTCCCCCCACTTCCCTCGGGGCTCTGCCCATCCCCCCACTTCCCCTCGGGGCCTCTGGCCCCTCCCCCCACTTTCCCGCGGGGCTCTGCCCTCCCCCCCACTTCCCTCGGGGCTCCTGCCCCTCCCCCCCACTTCCCCTCGGGGCTCTGCCCCTCTCTCACACTTCCCCTCGGGGCTCTGCCCCTGCTTCAGGGCAGGTTCCCAGGACAGAGTCCCGGGCCGGCTGTCACCGGGTCCCTGGATGGTTCGAGGGTTCATTTCTCTGGCCAGATCCGGCCTCCCCTGCTGGAGAGCTCCCCCTCCAGGCCCCGAGCCTCCCTCCAGGGCAGGGGCTGGCCCAGGACCCTCAGGAGGGGCCACCCTGTGCCCCAGCAGATGGGGGGGCTCGAGAGCAGTGGTGTCTTCGCATCTCCTTACACGTGGTCACATTGGCCCCAGGCCACTGTCATTCATGCCCACGGACTCTGATGGTGGCTGTAATGGGGGTCACTCCTCGAGTGTCCAAAAGCGGGCCCCCCGCTGGGCGCAGGCGCAGCTGGGCCAAGGCCGCGGCCGGCACTCGTGGTCCTCCTGCGGTGCTCGGGCCGTCGGCCCTCACAGCGGCTGTGGGCTCCTAAGTAGCGCTTCTTCCCTATCCTCCTGTCCAATAAAGAGGGAGAATGCTAACTGACCGTCACTCCCTCACAAGGATGGCTGCACCCACAGCTGAGGCCAGGTTCCCTTAAGGAGCCTTAACGAGCCATCAGCAGGGACCTGAGGCTGCGCCCTCCCCCGCCCCATGGGGATTGACGGGACCTCCGGCCGTGTCCCCCGCCTCCCCCAGCAGGGCTGGATGGGGGACCTGCAGGTGCACGCCCCTCCTGGTGCCAGGCCAAGGGACCTGAGGCTGTGCCCGCCCCCTCCGCCTGGCGGGGCTTGACAAGGTGGGGCTGGCTGGGTCTGGATCTAGCCCAGTGTCGGGGGACAGCCGGGTCTGGGTCTCATGTGATTTAGAGGCACATGTGGGTGGGCAGGGACTAGGCTCTGGGCCCCCCTTTTAATGTGCATGAATTGTGCACGGGGCCTAGTAGAGAACAGATCTATCAGCCGTGTGTCACGTTCATTTCAGCGGCACTTCACTGGGTGAAGTTGTAGCGTAAGATGCGCAGTGGGTTCACAATGCCGGCTCTTCACGGTCCCGTGACGCCCCTCCCGTGTGCGCGTTCCTGCCCGGGGCCCCTCCGGGAAGAGCCGTCTGAGACAGCCGAGCGTCCTGTCGCCGCAGGCCACCTGAACGTGCTCTCCAACAACCGCTGGCGCGAAGCGGCTGGGGCGTCGTAAAGGACAACAAGCTCGTCCGCACAAGGACCGGACCGACTGAAGACCCAGCTGGGTCATCCCCCTCCGGGGCTGCGAGGTCATCCCGGGGCTGGACTCCCGGCACCCCCTGACCTTCCGGCTGCTGCGCAACGGGCAGGAGGTGGCCGTGCTGGAGGTAGGACGGCCTCCCCCCGCAGCCGCTGCCCCGCCCGAGTCCCTGCCTCGCTGAGCTGCGGCGCCCCTGTGTACCCTTTTCTCCCTTCCCTCTGCGTGTGTCGTTCCAATGTCTCGTGCGTGGCCTCCTGAGGGGGTCCCGGGCGGAAAGAGGCCCGCCCGATCCTGCTGAGCCCCGCACCAGTGAGGCCCAGGCCCTCAGGGGTCGCCCCCTCCACGCCTGGCTTCAGTGTTTCCAGCAGAACGTCCTCGCCGGGTCGGCCTCCAGAGGGCGCTGTCCTCCCTCGTCCTGCGGGGCCCATGGCGGCTCCAGGCAATGAGTGTGCAGATGCCCATGGCCCGCGAGCGCCTGAGGTGGTAGGGGGGGGGGGGGGGGTGGGGGGAGACCCCAACCTGGGTTCCCAGGAGCCCTGCCTCTGTGCACAACTGATCCCGTGGCTGCTTTTGGACCCGGCTCGCTGAGGAGGAGAGGTCTTTAAACAGCCTCAGCCGCCTCTTCCACCTCCCCCTGTGGTCTGGCGGCTCAGTGGTTAGGGCTGAGCTGTGGTTCCGGTTGCAGAGGGAGCAGATCAGATTCAGGGTGGGGAGCATTTTACCAGTAAACGTCCCAACAGCAGGCACCGGGGACCCTCACTTCCGTCCTGGGTCTCATCGTTGCGCTTCAAGGCTCGGCTGAACGCAGAGCGGGTCCCGCCGCCCGGCCGCCCGCCCCTTCCTCCGGGGCACACTCGCACGAGCCTCGGGTCCCCACGTCCATCTGCGCGGGCTCCGTGCCCGCACCCCGAACCCGCCGCAGCCGATCCGGTGACACGCTCCCCTCCCCGCAGGCGGCGTCCTCGGAGGACATGGGCCGCTGGATCGGGGTCCTGCTGGCGGAGACGGGCTCCTCCACAGACCCCGGCGCGCTGCACTACGACTACATCGACGTGGAGATGTCGGCCAACATCATCCAGACGGCCAAGCAGACCTTCTGTAAGTTCCGCCGGCGGGGACGTTGGGGGAAAGCCTCGTCCTTCTGACCCTCGGTTCCTCGGGACGGGCTGGCGGGCCTTCCCCCTAAAAAGCAAGCTGGTCACTGCTCCGGCTTGCGGCTGCTCCATGTCCATCAGCCGCAGAGGCAGCCGCAGAGGCATGCCGATGGGCATGGCCGTTTCAATAAAACTTTATTTGCGCGCACAGGCAGTGGGCCGGATGTGGGCTGTACTTTGCTGACCCCTGTTGCGGGGAGGGTGGACAATCACAAGTGATGGTACATGTTGCTGTAATGAGGACTGTCTTTGAAGCCGTTAATCACGTACCTTTACCGTTTAAGTTGTGGGTTTTTTTTTTTAAAAAAGGCTGCATCAAGAGTGTTCTCTTTGAACCATGAATTTTTAAAAAATATATTTATTGATTTTTCACAGAGAGGAAGGGAGGATAGAGTTAGCCATCGATGAGAGAGAAACATGGATCAGCTGCCTCCTGCACACCCCCCACTGGGGATGTACCTGCAACCAAGGTACACGCCCTTGACTGGAATCGAACCCGGGACCCTTCAGTCAGCAGGCCGATGCTCTAACCATTTAGCCACACCAGTTTCGGCAAACCATGAGTGTTTGAACGTGTTGCTGCAAAGACACTTAGGGCTGCAGTCCTCAAAGCACCGGCCCTCACTGGCGTCCGGAGGGGTCCGTCTTGCTGTCGCGCCATCGGCGTCGGAGGAGCAGACGCAACGGGCACTCGCGGAGCCGCCTGCTGCTGTGGCCTTGGCATCGCCACGCTTGCCCGGGGGGAGAGCTGGACTCCCGGGGCGTCTCTGATGAGGCACTAGGTGACTTCCCGTAAAAGTCTGTGGCCCCGGCCGCTCGGCCCGGACGCTCGGGCTGAGGGCCCCCACCTTGGTCCGCAGTGGCGTCGCCGCGGCGGCTGAGCAGCCCGGACAGAGGAGCCGGCCTGGGCGGCTGTGCCCGGCAGCCCCCGGCGCGGGAGGGTCCGCGGCACACGGCGCTGAGCCTCGCTCGGTCGCTCTGCGCGGCAGTGAGCACTCATCAGGGACCGGCCGGCCGTTCCCCTCGGTGCCCCCACAGCAGCCGTCCATCCGACCGCAGTGCGGGGAGAGCGAGCGCGCCTCCTCACCCCTCGTCACGCAGCTCGCCCACCGAGGGGCTCTAAGGGGGGGCGTTTGGCCACGTCGCCCCTAGCATGAAGGGAGGAGTTTCCGGCGGTCCGGGGCAGTGTGGACGGGGTCAGTGGCCGGTGGCCGCCATGCTGTCGGGGGGGGTGGGCCCACCCTGGGCCCTGAGCACGCGTGCTCCCGGGAGCGACGGCACGGCTGGGCTCCGCGTGCTCAGGGAGGGACACTCCTACGCCGAGCGGGAGGCCCCCGGAGGGCAGTGGGGGTGCGGCCCTGGAAATCAGCCGTTGGCGGTGCGGGTGAGGGCTCATGGCTGCAGGAACCTTTGCCACGCTGACACCTGTGGAGATGTCTGTTGGCAGCCAAGTTTGCTTTGCCTGCTGGGTCTGCGCGTTCTCGGAAACACGAGAGAAGAGGCTCACCGAGGAAACTGTCCAAAGCCGGGACCGGAGGCCCCGGGTGAACCAGTGTGTCCTGGTGCGCGCTGGCCACCAGGGGGTGCTCTTTCCCAGGTCGCGGGCTGGGTCAGAGGAGGGCGGCCTGTGGGGTCTCCGTTGGCCGGCTGCTGGCGCAGGCCCCGAGGCCTGCGGGCGCGAGGGCGCCGGGTGCGGGCTGCAGGGCGGGTCCCGCATTCTCTCCCGGACCTCCCCCCAGCCCTCCTGGTGGGGCTTCGGGAGGCGGTGACGGTGACGGTGAGGGCGATGAAAAGCAGCGTCGGTATGGACAGAGGACAGGAAGCTGCTTCTCATCTGAACCGCTGGACGTTATGTGAAAACCAGAGGCCCAGGGCACGAAATCCGTGCAAGGAGCTCGGCCCTCGCTGCCCAGCTTCGTCCGGACGTCGTTCTGCTGTTCGGTCTCATTAGCATATCAGCTCTTTATTCGATAGGATGTGTTCCCCCAAAACACAATGAACCTGAGGACACTCCGCTCAGGGAGGGGCCAGACACCGGAGGACAGAGACTCATGCACCTCAGGGGTCCCGTCGAGACCAGTTTACCGGACAGAAAGCAGAGGGGGTCCCGGGGCCGGGCGAGGGAGGGAGTGTGTTAATGGGGACCGAGTGTCCGTGGAAGATGGCAAGTTCTGGGGGGGACGGTGGGACGGCTGCAGGACAGAGAGTGGCCTGATGGCCTGACCCGGGCGCTGGGCAGCGGCGAGGAGAGGGACTCCTGTCGGAGTGTTTCCCACAGCGCGTGTTCCCTGTGAGTGACGTGTTGGGGGCCAGCCACGGGGGCCTCTGGTTCCCACGCGTTCTTGGTGGTGGCTGCAGCAGCGGAAGGTGCTGAGGGAGGGAGCGCCCGGCGGGCGGCGTCCTGGGGCTGCCGACGGGCGGGGCCGGGCGTGTGGGAGGCGGCGGGTGTGGCGGAGGCTCCTCCCGCCGGACGGACTCCCTGAGCAGACGTCTGTGACGTCTCAGGCTCACATCCCATGCGGGTCGCTTCTGTCCTGGCCCTCGTGGTCCCCGCTCCTCCCTGGCATCTGTGCCCCGGGAGTGCTAGGCACAGCGCCAAGAGCCGGAGCCGCACCGAGCACGCGGCCCCGCCGGGCGGTGCCCCCGCGGGAGGCCGACACCAGCAGATCCCTGTGGCGTGCCGCCTGTGCCGGGGCCGCACGGAGAGGACTGGCCTGGGCCGGCTTTTCACTCGTTCCCGTTACCGCCTCTCGTGACCACGCGCGCGCGTGTGTGTGTGTGTGTGTGTGTGTGTGTGTGGTGCCTTACCCCAGATACCTCCAACGAGTCACTTAGTATGTTTTTAATATATTTTATTGACTTTTACAGAGAGGGAGGGAGAGGGAGAGAGAGTCAGAAACATCGATGAGAGAGAAACGCTGATCAGCCGCCTCCTGCAGGGCCCCCTCTGGGGATGTGCCCACAGCTAAGGTACATGCCCTGGACCGGAATCGAACCCGGGGCCCTTCGCTCCGCAGGCCGACGCTCTATCCACTGAGCCACACCGGTCGAGCTCCAACGAGTCATTTAAATGAGGAGACCTTAGATGTATCTTTACTAACAAATCAGAAAGCTAAAATATTTAAATTGTTCTCTTCTGGCCATACTTTATGTCGTAAGTGTAGAGCGATTGTATATATTTCGTTGTCAGAAGAAAAGCAAGAGGAGCTGTTTTATAAATGAGTCTGGTGCGCTGGGCCGAGCGAGGCGTGCACAGCCGCCTGCCCCCAGCAGAGGGCAGCAGCTCCCTCCGGAGCTCCTGGCCGCTGGCCCAGGCTCCCAGCCCCGAGCCGGCTGCCCCTGTGCGGGGCTGGCCCTGCTGGAACCGGCACAGGCAGGTCTCGCTGCCCCGATGCCTCCTGCCTCCCCTCCTTCCTTCACCCGGGACCACAGGAACGGAGCTCCCGGGGAAGTAACGGGACACAGTGTCCTTCAAAATCGCCAGCCTGTGTGCGTTAACCCCAGGAGAGAGCGCTCCCAGGGTGTCTCCTCCCAGGCCGGCGTCCCTTCACTGTGACCCCCTCATCGCACTCACTCGGCGCCCCTCGAGCCGCTCCTGCGCGGTGCCCAGGCCATGCCCCCCGCGGCGATGGGGACGAGCAGAGTTGGCGTGCGGCCAGCCGGCCTTCCGGGGGACAGCAGCCAGTGAGCGCGGAGTTCCGTGTTCGCATGACTGGTGACGGGAGGGGGGACCGGGAGGACAGTGTGCGGAGGGGGGTGGGTACTCGGTGAGGGTGGGGGACCGGAGGACAGTGTGCGGGAGGGGAGGGGGGGTGATCGGTGCGGGGGGGGGGACCGGGGAGGTCAGTGTTTGCGCGACGGCGTGAGGGGGTGTGCTCGGTGGGACGAGGGGGGACCGGGAGGACAGTGTGCGGAGGGGAGGGGGTGCTCGGTGTAGGGGGGGGACCGGGAGGACAGTGTGCGGAGGTGAGGGGGGGTGTGCTCGGTGTAGGAGGGGGGGGACCGAGAGGACAGTGTGTGGAGGGGAGGGGGGGGTACTCGGTGTAGGGGGGGGGACCGGGAGGACTGTGTGCGGAGGGGAGGGGGGGTGCTCGGTGTAGGGGGGGGGGGGAGGACTGTGTGCGGAGGGGAGGGGGGTGCTCGGTGTAGGAGGGGGGGGGACCGGGAGGATGTGTGCGGAGTTGAGGGGGGGTGCTCGGTGTAGGAGGGGGGGGGGACCGGAGGACTGTTGTGCGGGGGGGAGGGGGGGGTGCTGGGTGTGGGGGGGGACCGGGAGGACTGTGTGCGGAGGGGAGGGGGTGTGCTCGGTGTAGGGGGGGGACCGGGAGGGGGACTGTTGTGCGGAGGGGAGGGGGGTTGTCGGTTGTAAGAGGGGGACGGTGAGGACAGTGTGCGGAGGGGAGGGGGGCTGTGTCGGTGTAGGGGGGGGGACGGGAGGACAAGTCGTGCGGATGGGAAGGGGGGTGTCGTGTAGGGGGGGACCGGGAGGACAGTGTGCGGAGGGGAGGGGGGGTGCTCGGTGTAGGGGGGGGACCGGGAGGACAGTGTGCGGAGGGGAGGGGGGTGTGCTCGGTGTAGGGGGGGACTGGGAGGACAGTGTGCAGCGGGGGCGGGGGGTGCTCGTGGTCTCAGGGACGGGGAGGGAATCTGGTGAGGGTCCGCAGTCGGGGCGCCCGGCTGGGACTTTAGGGACAGGAAGCGGCACCAGAGCCCCCAGGCCGCCGCAGCCGTGTTGGATGTTCTCCGAGCAGAGGGGCACCCGTTGTCAGGGCTCCCGGCAGCCGGATGGGGCAGAGGGGGTGCACTGTCCGGCGGTGACGCCGAGTGCACACGGGAACTGGAGAAACGCTGCGTAAAACCTAGAGAGCCCAGAGCTCGCTCCTGGGAAGACGTGTGGTCCCTGAAGGAGGCCTGTGCGAGCTCAAAGCAGCAACTGCCGGCCCCTGCGTGAAAGGGCAAGGCTGTGTTCCAATAAAACTTTATTTATAAAAACAGTCAGGGGGCCAGAGAAGCCTTTAGGCCACTGACGATAATGCACTGCGGCCGCCCCGGCTCGGAACCGCAGGCGAGCCCCCTCGCGTTCTCCAGGCGGGGGTGCGGCTGCGGCTCCGGCCCTCCCGCACAGGGGCTCCCCCACAACCTCTGACCGGGCTCAGGCCAGACTCACCCCCCTCCCCTCCGCACACTGTTCCCCCCTCACCTCACGCCCTTCCTGTCTTTCAGCTTCATGAACAGACGTGTCATCTCCGCCAACCCCTACCTCGGGGGCACCCCCAACGGCTACGCGCACCCCAGCGGCACGGCGCTGCACTACGACGACGCCCCCTGCGTGAACGGCTCGGTGAGTGCCCAGCCCGGGGCGGCCGCCGGTTCCGCCACACGCGGCGCCGGCTCCATCCCGTCGCCCTGTCCTTGGTCCCGGCTCCTCGTCCGTCCTCATCTGCACGGGGACACGCAGGCGTCTGACACCCGTAGGCAGTTTCGCCTCCGTGTTCCCTGTCGCCGTCATTAAACACATTGGAGTCCGAGCCTTGGGCAGGTCACAGTGTGGTGACCGTCACTCACCGGGGAGTCGCCATTTCCGGGGGAGGCACGAGCTGAGCAAGCACAGGAGGCAAATGAGGGAGGGAGGGAGGGAGGGGAAGAGACAGGGAGACAGGGAGATAGGGAAGGAGAGAGGGGGACTAAGGCCTGGAGGGAGGGAATGTGGAGGGAGGGAGGGAGGGAATATGGGAGGGAGGGAGGAAAGGTGGCAGGCAGGGAGGGATGCGGGGGGGGGGGGCCGTTGGTCGAGGGAGGGAAGGAATGTTGCCATAGATCTGGCCATGCTCCAGGCTCACCCCCCCCTCCCCCGCCAAGGGCCGTGGTGAGCAGGCTGACGGGGTGCTGAGCAGTGCTGTGTGGCCTTGGGGACGGGTCCGGCAGTCAGGGTTTCGGTGTCGCAGTGAGGAGAGAACTCAGTAGGCGTGTGCTGGGTCCGCTCGTCCTGCCGGTGACAGACACCCGGGCCGGCGCTGGGCCGCCTGGGGTCACGGGCGCGCTGAGCCTTGGGCACCAGGGGGCTCACACCCGCCCTGCACTTGTCTCGGCCTGGACGGGCCGGTTGGCACGGTGAGCGTGGGCGTTAGAGGGGCACGGGCTGTGTGGGCATTTTCAGCCCGGCCCAAGTTTTACACCCCGTCAGCCGCCATAACACCCCATCTGCCACCATAACCCCCCATCTGCCGCCATAACCCCCATCTGCCGCCATAACCCCCATCCGCCGCCATATCACCCCATCTGCCGCCATAATCCCCCATCTGCCGCCATAACCCCCCATCTGCCGCCATAACCGCCCATCTGCCGCCATAACCCCAATCTGCCACCATAACACCCCATCTGCCGCCATAACCCCCATCTGCCGCCATAACTCCAATATGCCACCATAACACCCATCTGCCACCGTGACACCCCGTCAGCCGCCATAACACCCCATCTGCCACCATAACCCCCCATCTACCACCATAACCCCCATCTGCCACCATACCCATCTGCCGCCATAACCCCCATCGCCGACATCATCAACCCATCTGCCACCATAATCCCCCATCTGCCGCCATATCCCCCATCTGCCGCCATATCACCCCATCTGCCGCCATAACACCCCATCTGCCACCATAACCCCCATCTGCCGCCATAACCCCCATCTGCCGCCATAACCGCCCATCTGCCGCTATAACCCCCATCTGCCGCCATATCACCCCATCTGCCGCCATATCACCCCATCTGCCGCTATAACCCCCATCTGCCGCCATATCACCCCCGTTCTGCCGCCATAACCCCATCTGCTCATATCACCCATCATGCCGCATAAAAAAGCCCATCTGCGCCATACCCCATCTGCCGCCATAACCCCATCTGCCGCTATAACCCCCATCTGCCGCCATATCACCCCATCTGCCGCCATATCACCCCATCTGCCGCCATATCACCCCATCTGCCGCCATATCACCCCATCTGCCGCCATATCACCCCATCTGCCGCCATAACCCCCATTTGCCGCCATAACCCCCATCTGCCGCCATAACCGCCCATCTGCCGCCATAACCGCCCATCTGCCGCCATAACCGCCCATCCGCCGCCATATCGCCCCATCCGCCGCCATATCACCCCATCTGCCGCCATAACCGCCCATCTGCCGCCATAACCCCCATCTGCCGCCATAACCCCCATTTGCCGCCATAACCCCCATCTGCCGCCATAACCGCCCATCTGCCGCCATAACCGCCCATCTGCCGCCATAACCGCCCATCTGCCGCCATATCGCCCCATCCGCCGCCATATCGCCCCATCCGCCGCCATATCGCCCCATCTGCGCATATAGCCCCATTGCCCACCATAACACCGCATATCTGCCCATAACCCCCCATTCTGCCGGCATAACCCCATCTGCAGCATATCACCCTCTGCCACCCATAACCCCCATCTGCCACCATAACCCCCCATCTGCCGCCCGAACACCCCATCTGCCTCCATATCCCCCCATCTGCCGCCATAACCCCCATCTGCTCCATAACCCCCCAATCAGTCGCCATTAACCCCCCATCTGCCGCCAGACAGAACCCCCCATCGGCCCTCCATATACCCCCATCTGCCGCCAGAACACCCATCTGCGCAGGAACACCCATCTGCGGCCATAACCCCATTCTGTGCCACCATAAACCCCCATCTGCCGCCTTAACCCCATCTCGCCGCCATATCACCCCATCTGCCGCCATAACCCCCCATCTGCCTCCATATCCCCCCATCTGCCGCCAGAACACCCATCTGCCGCCAGAACACCCCATCTGCCGCCAGAACACCCCATCTGCCGCCAGAACACCCCATCTGCGAGGCAGGCAGAGCCCACGGCCTTCTGCAGGCAGGGTGGGGTCAGGGGCGCCGGGATCAGTGCAGCGGGCCCTTGGGGTGCGGGAGATCGGCTCTCTGGCCACGTAACGCGGTTCCCGGGAGTCGGAACCACGCCCATGAGCACCTGCGTCACTCAGCGGAGCTCAGACACAGCGGGATGACAGGACTCAGGAAAGAACGTAAAAGAAAGAGAACTCCTGACCTTTATTGGGGCAAATAAATAACAAAACCACAAAGCGCCTACTCGCAGATGTCGAAATGACGGAACTTTTTAATGAATAAATGACAGTGGCAGTGTAACCCGAGGACTGTATATAGCAACTAAAAATCGGGTTACCAGCCACGGCCTCCTCAAGGCCCTTCCTCCCCCATTGGGTGGGACCCTGCCCGGCAGTCTGTCCTTGAGCAGTCTGTCCCTCCTTACTTGATTCTCACATATCTCCCTCCTTCCTGTTCCAGGCCCCTGTCACCCTTCCCTCTCTCCCTCCCTCCCTCCCTCCCTCTTTCCCTGTCATCTCCCCTCCCTCCCTCTTTCCCTATCATCTCCCCTCCCTCTCCCTCCCTCCCTCCCTTCCTGTCATCTCCCCTCCCCCCCTCTTTCCCTATCATCTCCCCTCCCTCTCCCTCCCTCCCTCCCTTCCTGTCATCTCCCCTCCCTCCCTCTTTCCCTATCATCTCCCCTCCCTCTCCCTCCCTCCCTCCCTTCCTGTCATTCCATCCCCCTCTTCCCTATCATCTCCCCTCCCTCTCCCTCCCTCCCTCCCTTCCTGTCATCTCCCCTCCCTCCCTCTTTCCCTATCATCTCCCCTCCCTCTCCCTCCCTCCCTCCCTTCCTGTCATCTCCCCTCCCTCCCTCTTTCCCTATCATCTCCCCTCCCTCTCCCTCCCTCCCTCCCTTCCTGTCATCTCCCCTCCCCCCCTCTCTGTCATCTCCCTCCCCTCCCTCCTCCCTTCCTGTCTCCCCCCCTTTCCCTATCATGTATTCCCTCCTTTCTCCTCCTCACTCCCTTCCTGTCATCTCCCCTCCCTCTCCCTCCCTCCCTCCCTTCCTGTCATCTCCCCCCCCCCCCTCTGTGTCCAGCCCTGTGCCGGGCTGAGCACTAAACGGATGTCCTTAAAGGGCCTGCAGGCTAGTGGGTGAGAAGGGGGTGGAGGGGAGCCCGTGGGGACCTGGGCCGGGCAGGGCCTGTTCAGGGGCAGATGGAGGTGAATGCTGGGTCCGTGGTGGTCGGGATGAGGGTGTGAGGGAGCCTCTCCGACACCCCAGCGGGGCGGCAGGGTGCACTGGCTGGGTCCTGCCTCAGGCTGGCAGGGGTGAGAGCCGAGGGGGGAACCACGTCCTGTCCCACAGCGAGAGAGCATCGTGTCCAGGCAGTCTCCCCTCTGCCCCATTCCCGCCACCACCTTCACCCCTGTGCCTGCAGCCAGCAGGGGGGGGGGGGCGGACACAGCCGCCACCGGAGCTCCCCTTCCGCCTTTCTGCCGACGCAGAGCGGGCCGGCGGCCTGAAACCCGACAGGCTCTGCGGGCGCTGGGTTCGGGGCCGTGCCCTCAGTGTCCCTGCCCCCTGGCCCGCAGCGGTGTCAGTCCCTGGGGAAAGGTTTTCTCGGAATAGCGAGCACCGTTACGGCCATCCTGCTTGGGAACGCCCGTGCTCCGGGACGATCTCCTTTCAGGGCCGCTTGGTGGCGGCCTCTCCTCACCCTGCGGGGGGGCAGGGCAGGTGGGCAGCCCCCCAAACCGGCACCGGCACCGATGCCCTGGCTCCGGGCCCTCAGCCAGCCCCTGGTTAACCTGGGCCCGGGCGGGGCACGAGGCGGTGCCCGGCTTAGCGCTGCCTCACCCGTGTCCCCCATCACCTGTGGGCCTCTGCCTCAGTTTCCCCCGCTCCTGAGGCACCGCAAGCTGGAGGCGGCGGGGTTTGTGAATCACTCCGGACAGAGCCAGAACCCAGTGGTCACCGCAGAGTGAAAAGATGGCTCGCTTGGGTCTCCATCCCCAGCCCCCCCCCACATCCCCGTGTCCCCCATCCCCGTGTTCCCCATCCCCGTGTTCCCCCATCCCCGTGTCCCCCCAACATCCCTGTGTCCCCGCATCCCCATGCCCCCCACTATTCTCGTGTCCCCCATCCCCGTGTCCCAATCCCCGTGCCCCCTTCCCCGTGTTCCCCTTCCCCGTGTTCCCCTTCCCCGTGTTCCCCTTCCCTGTGTTCCCCTTCCCCGTGTCCCCATCCCCGGTTCCCCCATACGTGTCCCCAACATCCCTGTGTCCCTGCATCCCCATGCCCCCCACTATTCTCGTGTCCCCCATCCCCGTGTCTCCCCATCCCCGTGCCCCCATCCCCGTGTCCCCCATCCCCGTGTCCCCCCAACATCCCTGTGTCCCCCCATCCCCATGCCCCCCACTATCCTCGTGTCCCCATCCCCGTGTCCCCCACCGTGCCCCCCAACATCCTGTGTCCCCTCCCTACATTGCCCCCCAATATCCCGTGTCCCCACCATCCCCTATTCCCCCATCCCTGTGTGCCCCCCATCCCGCATGTCCCCGCCCGTACTCCCTCCCCGCAAGCACATGGCTCTGCTTTTTGGATCTGGGGGACCCCTGAAATCTAAAGCGTGTCTCCCCGCTTCACCAGACAGAGCAGACTTTCCTAAGCCGGACTCTGGGTGGGTTCGGGAAGGAGAGGCTCCTTCAGGCCAGACAGGGCTGGGCGCCGATCCGCCGCCTGCCGAGTGTGTGCTTCCTGGGCGCGCATGGGGGGGGGGGGGTGTATGAGGCGTTATCCCGTTTGCTAATCCGGTCCCGTGCTAAACCGTGTACCGTGCTAAACACGTGTCCGTGCTAACACCGTGTCCGTTATAAATCAGCTGTCCCCTGCTAACACCGTGTACAGTGGCTAACTCCGTGTCCCGTGCTAACACAGTGGTCCTGCTAACTCGTGTTCCCAGTGCTAACACCGTGTCCCGTGCTAACACCGTGTCCCGTGCTAACTCCGTGTCCCGTGCTAACACCGTGTCCCGTGCTAACACCGTGTCCCGTGCTAACACCGTGTACCATGCTAACACCGTGTACCGTGCTAACACCGTGTCCCACGCTAACCCGTGTCCCGTGCTAAACCGTGTTCCCATGCTAACACGTGTACCGTGGCTAAACACCGTTGTCCGTGCTAACCTCCGTTTGTCCCGTGCTAACTCCGTGTCCCGTGCTAACACCGTGTACCATGCTAACACCGTGTCCCGTGCTAACACCGTGTACCGTGCTAACACCGTGTCCCGTGCTAACACCGTTGTCCCGCTGCTAACACCGTGTACTACTGCTAACACCGTGTCCGGTGCTAACTCCGTTGTCCCCCCGTGCTACACAGTTGTTCCCGTGCTAACACCGTGTCCCGTGTAACTCCGTGTCCCGTGCAACACCGTGTCCCGTGCTAACACCGTGTCCCGTGCTAACACCGTGTCCCGTGCTAACACCGTGTCCCGTGCTAACACCGTGTACCATGCTAACACCGTGTACCATGCTAACACCGTGTCCCGTGCTAACTCCGTGTCCCGTGCTAACACCGTGTACCGTGCTAACACCGTTCCCACGCTAACCCCGTGGACGTGCTAACCCGTGTCCATGCTAACCCGTTCCCGTGCTATACACGTGTCCCGTGCTAAAACACGTGTTACCGTGCTTACACCGTTGTCCGTGCTAACACCGTGTCCCGTGCTAACACCGTGTACCATGCTAACACCGTGTCCCGTGCTAACACCGTATGTCCCATGCTAAACACCGTTGTCACGGTGCTAACACCGTGTCACCGTGCTAACACCGTGTACCGTGCTTAAACCGTTGTCCCTGTGCTAATCACCGTGTCCCGTGTAACACCGTGGCCACGCTATCCCCCGTGTCCCGTGCTAACAAGTGTTACCGTGCTAACCCCGTGTCCGTTGTGCTAAACACCGTCTAACCATGCTAACACCGTGTCCCATGCTAACACCGTGTCCCGTCCTAACCCGTTGTCCCGCCCTAACCCGTTGTCCCGCCCTAACGCGCCCCGTAACGTCGCTTGCTTTGCCGAGGCTGACGGCAGCTGTGTGTGTTGCAGAGGGAGCCCGGCGGCCCGGGAGCGGCCGTGTACGATAACTTGCCGTCGCCAGAAATCTTTGCGCGCTGCCCGCCTGCGGACAGGAGGGCTGCCAGGCCGCCTGCCGACACACTGCCCTGTAACCGTTACAGGCAGCCCTCGCCCTGCGGGCTGCCTCCCGCCCCGTCTGTCACTAACACCTCTTCTGTGGGGAGGGCGTCTCTCGGGCTCGGCTCCCAGGTACAGCATGGCGTTCTCCCCTCTAGAACCCTCCTAGTCACCGCCCTCCTGCCAAGTCCGGTCGTGGTGCCCCCTTGTCGTGAGCGAGGCCACCCGGGGAAAGCAGTCTACGGGAGCTGCCTCTGTCTCTCCCCGCTCCACCCCCCGCCCCCACCCATCACCCCCCACCCCCTGTCCCTGCTGGGCTCTGCTTCCTCCCCCTCCCCTGCCACCCACCCTGGCCCTTCTGGGCTCTGCTTCTCTCCCCCTCCCTACGACCCCACACCATTCCCTGCCGGGCTCTGCTTCACCCACCTTATACCCCCCCGCCCCTACTGGGCTCTGCTTCTCCACACCCCCGTGTTGCTGTGGGCCCCTTTCCTGCACACTGGCTTTTCTAGCCTGGGGGTTTCCCCAGGGAATTTTGCTGAGGCAGAGGATTTAAGAAAGGACAGGGATGGCAAAACTTGGCAGATGATTCTTGAGCTGCACGTTTTTTTTTTTTAATTATATTTTATTGATTCTTTTACAGAGGGAGGGAGAGGGATAGAGAGCTAGAACATCGATGAAGAGAGAAACATCGATCAAGCCCCCTCCTGCACACTCCCCATAGGGGATGTGCCCACAACCACGAGGTACATGCCATTGACCAGAATCGAACACAGGACCCTTCAGTCCGCAGGCTGAGCGCTGTCCACCGTGCCCACACGGTGTCGGCGAGCTGCACGGTTTTTAACGTTTCCATCAAACGGCGGGACAGGTGGCCCTGGTCTTTACCCGGAAGGGAGGACCGTTCCGGACACGGCGGGGTTTTCCCAAACGGGTGTCAGGGGCGCTCCCAGACCCAGTGGACGATAAGGATTTGGGGTTACCGGTGCCCGGGTGGCCAGCAGCCTTGCCGTCAGACGTCGTCTCCCCTCGTCTCTGCGGCAAACGCCAGCATTTCGCTGTGAACAACTCGCTGATGTTGTTTTCATGCCTTTTCGGCCCGCGTGCGAGCGCTCCCTCCCTAGAGCCGAGGGGCTCGGGTGGGGGGGGTCCTCATGTGCAGATTGGGGGTCTTTACGAAGTGGCGAGTGCCAGGGAAGCCTCGGATTTCAGATCAGGGCGCTCAGAAGTGCTCCGGCCAGGCTCTCGCCAGAGTCACGGCCCAGCTTTTGTTTGCTTCCGATTTTTTTTTTTAATATATTTTTACTGATTTTCAGAAAGGAAGATAGAGGGAGGGAGAAACACTGATTGGCTGCCCCTGCATGCCACCTCCTGGGGATCGGGCCCTGAACCTGGGCATGTGCCCTGACCGGGAATCAAGTCAGTGACCTCTTGGGTCACGGGTCAGCACTCCACCACTGACCCCCGCCAGCCGCTGTCTGCTTTACCCCCTGACCCCGCCAGCCGCTGTCTGCTTTACCCCCTGACCCGCGCGCTGTCTGATTTACCCCTGACCCTCGCCAGCCGCTGTGCTTTACCCCTGACCGCAGCCGCTTTGTCTGGTTTACCCCTGACCCGCCAGCCGCTGTCTGCTTTACCCCCTGGACCCGTCTGCGCTTGTTGCGTTACCCCTGACCCCGCCAGCCGCTGTCTGCTTTACCCCCTGACCCCTCAGCCGCTGTCTGCTTTACCCCCAGTCCCCCGCCAGCCGCTGTCTGCTTTACCCCCTGACCCCGCCAGCCGCTGTCTGCTTTACCCCCTGACCCCGCCAGCCGCTGTCTGCTTTACCCCCTGACCCCGCCAGCCGCTGTCTGAGGAAAAGACACTGCCCGCAGCCGCCCCAGAAGTAGCGATGCTCTGGGGTTTTTAAACCTGTGCTTGGCCAAATGCAGTTTCAGCTGTTTCTACGTCACCATTTCTCGCTTCCTTCCTGAGACCCTGCCATGAAAAGCGTATTTGCCCTGTGGGGTGTCAGTGCCATGGAGGCTGGCAGAGAAACCAGCTGTGGGGCCTGCACCCCAGGGCGCCCCCAAAGGAGGCCGCTTCTCCTTCAACCACAGGCTCCCAGCACCTCAGCCCAGCTGCCCGCTGCTCCTCCCCCACCCCCACCCCTCACCCGCTACCCCTGCCCGCCTCTCCATCACAGCTCCCAGTGCCTCAGCCCAGCTCCCTGCTCCCCACCCCCCATCTACCCTCCCCATCCTCTACCCCGTCCCTCCTCTCCATCATAGCTCCCAGCGCCTCAGCCCACTCCCCGCTTCCCACCCCTCACCTACCCCCTACCCCTGCCCGCCTCTCCATCACAGCTCCCAGCGCACATGTCGTGGCTGCTTTCCTGCCGAGGGCGTCCTGCGCCCCTCATGCTGGAAACAGCCTCTGGGCGCCCCAGCTCCGGGTTTGGAAGCCAGGGGGTCTCCAGCCTCCCTGCGCGTTTGTTGTGCTGGCTGCTGCCGACAGGGTCTCGGAGGGAAACGGAGCACCCAAGACAGCACCAGCGTTCTCAGCTGCTGTGTTCAGTTCCTCTCTGTTCCCACAGCTGAAGAGTAAGAAGCCCCCGCTCGCTTCCGGCGGGGCCGCGGGCAAAGGCAAGGCCCCGAGCGGCCAGCCCAGGAAGGCCGAGCCGGCCGCCGGAGTGAGGCGCACGCCCTCCAGTGAGTCCGCCCTCGTCCATCGCGGGCGCTGCAGCTGCGGGCGGGGCTGCGGTGGGCGGGGAGATGGCTCCTCGCTACAGGGGTGGGGTGTGCACTGGGGGTGAGCTGCCGGCCTGAGGGAAGAGGATTAGAGGGACTTCTTGATACTCTGTCTTCGTTTGTTCTGAGAGTCCTGGGTGATCAGCTGGTTCAGACCAGCCCCTTCTCCTCTGGGGATTCCAGGGAGCCAGCTCTGGGTTCACCGAGCAGGGCCGGGGGCCGGGGCCGGGAGCGGGTCCAGGAAGTCCCCTGAGGCTGACCACTTTTCCGCCGCCGTGTCCCAGACACGGACCAGTACCGGTACGGCAAGAACCGCCGTGGAGGCCGACGCCAGGCGGCTGCGGGGCCAGGAGGAGGAGCTGCTGCGGCGGAAGGAGGCGCTGCGGACCAGGCTGGCCCAGCTCCGGAAGGAGAGGCGGGACCTGCGGGCCGCCATCGAGGCCAACGCTGGTAGGGAGGCGTGTACCCCACTGCTCCTAGGGTGGGCTGGACATGCACGCCCGTTAGCCCAGGCAGGGCCCAGGCTATGAGGGAGTCCCGGACGGGCCAGGGGGGACAGGGCCGGGTGTGGGTGTCCGGGACGGGAGGGGGGACGGGGGCCGGGTGTGGGAGTCCGGGAGGGCAGGGGGGACGTGGGACGGTGGGGTTAGTCCGGGCCGGGCCAGGGGGGCCGGGGGGCGGGTGTGGGAAGTCCGGGAGGGCAGGGGCGACGGGGGCGGTGTGGGAGGTCCGGGACGGGAGGGGGACAGGGGGGCCGGTGTGGGAGTCAGGGTCGGGCAGGGGGGACGGGGCGGGTTTGTGGGAGTCCGGGGGCAGGGGGGACGGGGGCGGAGTGTGGGAAGTTCCGGGACGCGGCAGGGGGGACGCGGGGCCGGGTGTGGGAATGAGTCCGGGACGGCAGGGGGGACGGGGCGGGTGTGGGAGTCCCGGGGGGCCAGGTGGGCGGGGGGGGCCGGGTGTGGGAGTCCGGGCGGGCAGGAGGGGACGGGGGCGGGGTGTGGGAGTCCGGGACGGGCAGGGGGACGGGGGCGGGTGTGGGAAGTCCGTGAACGGGCAGGGGGGACGGGGCCGGGTGTGGGAGGTCCGGGACGGGCAGGGGGGCCGGGGGGGGTGTGGGAGTCGGGACGGGAGGGGGGTCGGGGGCCGGGTGTGGGAAGTCCGGACGGGCAGGGGGAACGGGGGGCCTGGTATGGGGTGTCCGGGACGGGCAGGGGGGGACGGGGGCCCGGCTGTGGGAGTCCGGGACGGGCAGGGGGGACGGGGGCCCGGTGTGGGAGTCCGGGACGGGCAGGGGGGACGGGGCCCGGGTGTGGGAGTCCGGGACGGGCAGGGGGGCGGGGCGGGTGTGGGAGTCGGACGGGCAGGGGGGCCGGTGGGGCAGGGTGTGGGGAGTCGGGAGGGCAGGGGGGACGGGGGCCCGGTGTGGGTGTCCGGGACGGGGCAGGGGGGAGGGCAGCGGTGTGGGAGTCGGGACGGGAGGGGGGACGGGGGGCCGGGTGTGGGAGTAGTCCGGGCCGGGCAGGGGGGAGGGGCCGTGTGGGAGTCGGACGGGCAGGGGGGACGGGGGCCGGGTGGGGAGTCCGGGCCGGGCAGGGGGCGGGGCCGGTGTGGATAGTCGGGACGGGGCAGGTGGGGACGGGGCCGGTGTGGGAGTCCGGGACGGGCAGGGTGGGACGGGGCACGGTGTGGGAGGGGGGTTCCGGGACGGGGCGGGGGGACGGGGGGCCGGGTGTGGGAGGTCCGGGACGGGCAGGGGGGAGGGGGGCGGGGGCCCGGGTATGTGGGAAGTCCGTGAGGTCAGGGGGGGAAGGGGGCGGGGTATGTGGGAGTCCGGGACGGGCAGGGGGGCCGGGGGGCGGGGTGTGGGAGTCCGGGAGGGCAGGGGGACGGGGCCCGGGTGTGGGAGTCCGGGACGGGCAGGGGGGACGGGGGCCGGGGTGTGGGAGTCCTGGGATAGTGTGTGGGGGGCGGACAGCACCCCAGAGGAGGGCCTGCTGAGGGCAGGGCAGTGTGAGCCGTTGGAAGGGAGGGGGTGGGCCAGGTCCGGGGAAAGCTGCAGCGTGGAGCTGAGTAAAGGCAGCCCTGGAGCGAGCGGGCCGGCTGTGCTGCTGCGTGCCGGCAGAAGTGGGCACCGGGCCCGGTTGGGGACGGACTGCGGACACACAGGCCTCAGCTCCGGCAGCTCTGCCCGGGTCTCCGTGTGGCTGGCCCAGCACGGGGGGGGGGGGGGGGGCAGAGAGCAGGGAGGGGGGAGACGCCTGTCTCCGGGCAGTCTGTTGGGGGGCGGGGGGGCGGATGGCCTTTCCCGGCCGCTCGGTGACCGCATGGAGGTGCTCTGGCCGTTTACAGCCCGGGGCGGGTCCCGACCGAGCAGCTCCGAGGTCACTCCGGGGGAGGTGTAGCCGCTGCGGGCGGACGGGGCCGACGCGGAAGGTTAGAGCAGCTTCTGGTCTCAAAGAAGAGGCCCGCGTGCGGGGCACCAGACCAGGGCTGCACACCCAGGTTACCCCGCTTTTCTTGGCTGTCCCGTGGGCACAGTGCCAGCCTTCCTGCGTCACTGCCACACGTTTCATAACATAAAACACGTGTGCCGGGAGGACCGCGTGCCCCGCTCTGTGGGGAGCGAGCGGGTTTGAAGGGTGGCGGGGGCCGAGGATCGGGTCAGCCGGCGAAGCCTGCGTCCCGGGTCCGTGTGACAGGAGCACGTGAGGCCCTGGGCACCGCACCCCCTGCCCGGCTGTCCCCCCGCCGCAGCCCGGCCCGGCTCCTCGGGGGGCCCATGTGCGTGTCGAGGGGTCCCGGCGCCCGAGCCTCAGGCACCCGCCCGCTCACAGGCAGGAAGGCGCAGCTGGCGTGGGGAGAAGTGGAAGGCGTGGAGGAGGAGTGCCGGCGGAAGGAGGCGGAGCGCGTCAGCCTGGAGCTGGAGCTCACCGGGGTCACCGAGAGCCTCCGCAAGGCGCTGGCCGGCGGCGTCACCCTGGGGCTGGCCATCGAGCCCCGCTCGGGGACCTCGAGTCCGCAGGTACCGTCCCGAGGCACTGGGCGCCCCCGAAACGCGCGTTCCCCGACGGAAGCGCCGCCCGGCCGCACGGGCGCGCACACGCGCATCGTCCGACACTTCCTGTGCTGCAGCCTCCCCCGGGGTCCCTTTTGTTTTTCGTTTTGTTTTGTTTTTGAGAGAGGGAAGGGAAGGGAGGAGGAAGAGAGAGAGAAACATCAATATGCATTGAGCCTGCAACCAAAGTATGAGCCTCTGACCGGTCGAACCCGGGACCCTTCAGGCCACAGGCGGCGCTCTGTCCACTGAGCCATACCGGCCAGGGCCTGGTCTCGCTCACAGCCCGGAATCCGGGGCCTGCTCTGCCGCTCCTCCCGTGAGCCGGCCGCGTGGGGCTCCTCGCGCTCCTGCCGCGGCTGCCACCCCGGCTCCGCTGCCGGGCTGCTGGAGGGAGGGGGCCTGGGACGCTGGAGGCTCTGCTGGCCTGGGGCGCCGCGGGAACGCAGGGGACACGGGGCCGCTCCCCACTTCCCAGCATGACCAGCCGGTTAGAGCGTCCCTCTGAGCCCCCGTCTTTCTGTCTGTGAAACAGGCATTGAAAAGGCGCCCTTCGGACAGGGCAGGGACCGTAGTGTTGTGGGGTGACCCGCAAGAGACGACCACAGGGACAGAG
This sequence comes from Antrozous pallidus, assembly GCA_027563665.1. Classification (NCBI taxonomy): domain Eukaryota; kingdom Metazoa; phylum Chordata; class Mammalia; order Chiroptera; family Vespertilionidae; genus Antrozous; species Antrozous pallidus. The sequence continues at coordinate 121,920,128 of CM050511.1, read as the reverse complement.
ATCAAAACGTGGGAGCCTTTGTGAGCTGCCAGCGACCGCAGTTGCGGCACTTAAGGCCGAGCTGCAGTGCAGACACAGGTGTCACACGGGTTTACACTCAGCCCACAGAGGGGGTCGGGACAGCCACAGTGACGCCCCAAAATGACGCCCCAAAGGTTACAAAGCTGTTTCGGCCCTTTCCAGGGAACTCGGGGCACAGGTGTAGCACCTGGGCACGCGTGGCCGGAGCGTGACCCACCACCTCCCTCCGAGCCCCAACCGACCCGTTGTTCGGGGACCCACTCTGCCTCCCTCTGCCCCACGGCATTCTGCCTCCTGGCAACGGGGGAGCTGTGCCATGTGTGCAGCCCAGAACAGTGTGTGTGCTCATGGCGCCCTATTGGTAGTTGTCCCGAACCCCGCTTTTCTGGAAAGCAGCGGGGCCGCTCAAATGTGTCTATTCTCTCTCTCTCCTCTCCTCTCTGCTTTCTCTCTCTTTCTCTCTCTCTTCGCTCGTCTCTCTCGCTCTTCTCTCTCAGTTCCAGTGCTCGGCGCGCATCTGGAGAACTCGCGCTGTCCAGCGGTGAGACCAGCGAGCGAGGGCGCCGTGGCCCTTGGAACCGCGCCGCCGTCCTTGAGGAAGTGCCCAGCCGGGCGGCAGCTCCCCCCGGGGGCATGTGCTCCGCAAGGCCAAGGTCAGTGCCCCGGGCGCCCGGGGGATGCCTGCTCGCCGGCCTGCCGGGCTCGGACGCTAGGCTTCAGCGTCGTGTGGGCGGGAGGGGCGGAGGACCCGCATGTCCTGTGGGGTCCCACAGCCTTCCACTGAGTGCCACGTGGTCCCCCAGCCCCTCCACCATCGCCAGGCAGCTGGTACCTCCTGATGGTTCGCCTCTTCTTTTTTTTAATATATTTATGATTTTTTACAGACAGGATGGAGAGGGATAGAGAGTTAAAAACATCGATGAGAGAGAAAACATCGATCAGCTGGCCCTCTTGCCACTCCCCCCACTGGGAATGTGCCCGCACCAAGGGACTTGCCTTGACCGGAATGAACCGGCCTTTCAGGCCGCAGGACGACGCTCTAGCCACTGAGCCAAACCGGTTTCGACTGGTCAGCCTCTCTTTGTGCTGTGAAGCCCGAAGACCCCAGAGAGACTTAGAAACGATGTCTAGCCCATCAGAGCACGCAGCTCTGCACGGGTGGCTGAGAGCGTGCCCCGCAGAAAAAAAGCCGCACCGGCACCATCGGCTCTGCCCGTCCAGGCGCGGGGCCCGGGGCCCTCCCTTCACGCTCGGGCCTCGGGCTGCTTCTCGCTGCTCTCCCTCCGGCGGCTCGGGGCCGGCGGCTCGGCAGGCCGCAGGCAGCCAGAGCCATGATTCCGGGGCAAGGTGGGGGTTCGGTGTCCGGTCAGGCAGTTGAGGAGTTGCGCTCGCCTGCGTGGGGCAGGCTCACGGAGGCCGGGGGCCCCCCGGAGACTGAGGGCCGCCCACTGATGCGGGCAGCTGGCCACTGAGGGTCGGAGAGCCAGTGCCTGCTCCCGGGCTGTGTTGAGGGGTTTGGCCCTGAACCCCAGTCAGGTCCCCTGTTTGCAGACGGAATTGCGGGGTGGCGGCACTGGTTGCCGGGCCTTTCCTGTCCAGAAACCGGCGTCCAGCTGTGTGGTGCCGCCCGGAGGCTGCTTGCTGTGCCCTCGGTGGGGGCCTGGCAGCTCGGCTCCGGCCGCTCCCTCCCGGGGGCGTCACAGGCGGATGGCGGGGCTGGAGAGGTCCGAGGATGCGGCCTCCCGTGGGGAGAGCGCTGAGCAGGGTTCCCAGGGCTTCCCCAGAGTGACGAGGACCCACAGCGGCAGGAATGGGGGGCAGCGTGGCCCTTCGACGGGCAGGGCCCACTTGTAGGTGCCTCGACACATGTGGCCTCTTCAATCCGCCCGCTTGGCCTTTTCGGGGACCAGAGCGGTCCGGCCACTTGGCTCAAGCGGAGTGCTCCCCGGCGGTGCTGCTGGGGGCCCGGGGCCCCTGAGGGTGGCCAAGCAGGGGAGCGCGCCGGCCTCCCAAGTCAGGTGCGCTCTGGCACCCCAAGGGGGTTCCTTGCTGAGGAGGGTCCCCGAGTGGCCACAACCTCCAGCTGCAGGCCCAGCACTCCGCTCGGCCTGGGGAAGCTGTGAGCCCGTGTGTGTGTGGGGGGGGGGGGAGTGTGAGCCCGAGTGTGTGGGTATGTGAGCCCGGGGTGTGTGTGTGTGGGGGTGTGAGCCCGGGGTGTGTGTGGGGGGTGTGAGCCCGGTGTGTGTGTGTGGGGGGGATGTGAGCCCGGTGTGTGTGTGTGGGGGGGATGTGAGCCCGGTGTGTGTGTGTGGGGGGGGGGGATGTGAGCCCGGTGTGTGTGTGGGGGGGGGGGGGGATGTGAGCCCGGTGTGTGTGTGTGTGTGGGGATGTGAGCCTGGTGTGTGTGTGTGTGGGGGTGTGAGCCCGGTGTGTGTGTGTGTGGGGGGATGTGAGCCAGGTGTGTGCT